>VZRL01005770.1:89740-134999 GCA_013397895.1 Origma solitaria
GCCGCCCGGAAGGGATGAGGCCAGCGGCGGAGGGAGGGAGGGAGGCAGGCACGCAGGCATTCGCGCGTCCGTCGGCCGCGCCCCGCTCCGCTCCTGTCCCCTCCCGTCCGCGCGTTGCGAGAATTGGAGAAGCCGGGCAG
The DNA here is from genome assembly GCA_013397895.1 of Origma solitaria. Taxonomy (NCBI): domain Eukaryota; kingdom Metazoa; phylum Chordata; class Aves; order Passeriformes; family Acanthizidae; genus Origma; species Origma solitaria. The sequence continues at coordinate 89,881 of VZRL01005770.1, forward strand.
TGGGCTTTGGGCTTCCCTCCTTCCCGGCGCCGGGGGTATTTCCCCGCGGGTGCCGGTCCCAGGCGGGGATTTGCTTGCGGGGCCCGTCTGCCCCGGGAGGAAGGCTTCCCTTGCCGTGGCCCGGGGCCGGGCGGCTGCGGCAGCTGCATCTCGGGGTGCCAGCCCGGGCTGAAAGCGGCGTCAGAGAAGGAGTGCGGGGCTGGGCGTTTAATCACTGTTCTGGTGCCCCGAGGTTGCGTTTACTATTACCTAGGTTACCCTTTGCGGTTTTTTGTTCTTAATGTTGTTTTATTCCTGGTACATCGCGTTCTGCTTCTTGCACGTTCATGTGGCAAAATTGTTGATTGTATGCTGATTTCACGCAGACAAAACAGAGTCATGTAGGTTAGAAGAGACCTCTAAAGGTCGTCTAATCTAACCCCCTCACGCTGCCCTGTGGTGAGCAGGCACATCTTCAGCAGGATCAGGCTGCTCAGAGCCTTGATGGGGCATGTGCCATCTCATTGTAAAAAACTTATTACTTCTATCTGGCCTAAATTTACCCTCTTTAACTTTAAAACCATTACTCATTGTCATATCACAGCAGGCCATTCTAAAAGGTCTGTCCCCATCTTTCTCATAGCCCCCCTTTAAGTAATGAAAGGCCACAGTGAGGTTTCCCTGGCGCTTTCTTTTCTCCAGGCTGAGCAACCCCAGCTCTCACAGCCTTTCCTCATGGGAGAGATAGTCCATCCCTCTGATCATGTCTCTCCTCTGGACCTGCTCCAGCATGGGTTTCTAATGTGTGTGTTTTCTGTTGCAGTTCCACGGAACTATGACCCTGCATTGCATCCATTTGAGGTTGCACGGGAGTACACAAGAGCTCTGAATGCCACAAAGCTAGAACGTGTGTTTGCAAAACCCTTTCTTAGTTCACTTGATGGCCACAGAGATGGAGTTAATTGCATGGCCAAACATCCAAAAAGTTTGTCAACAGTGCTGTCTGGAGCTTGTGATGGAGAGGTAAGCTTAGAAACCACAGCAAAGAAGGTACCTTTGTTTCTTGTTTTCTTGTTTCTCTCTCTTTTATGTTTTGTTGGGTTGTTTGGTTGGTTTTGTCACACCTTACTTTTCTGTCTTTGTTCAGCATGTTACCTCTATCCTCACTCAGAAGGTGAAACTTTTTGCTGCCCTATCACTGCCACTGGACAGGGGAGACAAAATGTAGTGAAAGGTTCGTGGGTTGAGATAAGGACGGGGAGAGATCACTCACTTATTACCATCAAGGACAAAACAGGCTGAACTTGGATATATTGATTGAATTTATAATTAGCAAAGTCAGAGCAGGATAAGAGAAGTAAAATAAAACCTTAAATACCTTCCTTCTACCCCTCCCTCCTTCCTGGTCTCTACCTCCTCCCCCCCAGCAGCACAGGGAAATGGGGAAAGAGGATTACAGTCATTTCATTACAAGATGTTCCTGCCTCTGCTCAGGGAGAGGAGTCCTGCTGCTCCACCGTGGGGTCCCTTCCATGGGAGACAGCTCTCCATGACCTCCTCGAATGTGAGTCCTTCCCACAGGATGCAGCTTTTCACAAGCTGCTGCTGTGTGGGTGACTTTTCCACAGTGTGCAGTCCTTCAAGAACAGGCTGCTCCAGTGTGGGTCCCCCACAGGGCCACAGGTCCTAGGAAACCTGCTAGGTTTCCAGCTTTCACCAGAGGTCCCTGCCAGGACCAGGGGGGGCTTCCTGTGGATTCGCAGCCTTCTTTGGGTGCATGTGGCCTTGGTTTTCTCCATGGGCTGCAGGTGGATCTCTGCACTCCCAGTAACCTCCTCCATGGCCTGCAGGGGCTCAGCTGCCTCGCCATGGTCTTCACCACAAGCTTCAGGGGAGCCTCAGCTCTTCCCCCTCCTTCTTCACTGACCTTGGTGTCTGCAGAGTGACTGCTCTCACATATTCTCACTCCTCTCTTCTGAGTGCAGTTACATCAGCCCACTAACTTTTCTTTCTTAAATGTGTTATCACGGAGGCCTTACCAACATTTCTTATTAGCTTCGCCTTGGCCAGGGGTGGATCTGTGTTGGAGCTGGCTGGTGTTGGCTCTGCTGGACATGGAGGAAGCTTCCAGCAGCTTCTCACAGAAGCCAGCCCTGTAGACTCCCCCTACCAAAACCTGGCCATGCAAACCCAATACACATTGTGATTTGTTTTTGCTGCCCACATGACCCCTCCACTCCTCCCCTTAAAGACATTAAACTGTCAGATTAGCTAGGGGAAAGGGGCACACAACCAAAAACTTATTGGAATAACAATTTTTCATACTGCTTAAAAATGCTAACCCTATATATATATTTGCTTATTTTACATAAATATTATAAATAGCAATCAAGGGCACTTTAATTGGAACTTGTTGCAGAAAAAAATACCCGTCTCCCCTGAATCCCCTGTCTTTTCTCAGCCTTACACTGTTCATTTGATAGTACTTGAATATTTTAGAGGTGTCTTCTGAGTAGTTGTTTGCTTTCTGCCTTTTATAGAAAGTGCCTATGTCATGCAGTAGTATAAGGGAGATTTACCTTTTCCGAGAGAAGCAGAACAAATTTCTATGACAGTTCAGCCAGATTTCTGGTGCATTGATAGAGCATGTAAAGTACTGGGTACTATAAATACATAAAAATATAAAAGCTGACCTCCATTTCTTTGTTGTTTTGTTGTTTCTTTTTTAAATTAGCCCAAGAGCTTTGAAATGGAAACCTCTGTGAGAGGCGGACATCTATAGAAAATGTAGTACAGCAACTGGACTGAAAACATTTTGTTGGTTTCAAATTTCTTTTGTCTTTAAAGGGGTATTTTTTTTTGCTAAATTTATAATTGCTGCTGTTTTTTAGAAAGAATTCTAGTTCAAAAATAGAGGAGTGCAAAATGTAGAAGGTATACAGCTTAGGTCAGGGGAGAGGGTAAGAAGGAAAGAGCCTCACTTTTAAAATGATTTTTCAAGAAGGGAATAGTAAAATAGTTTTTAACATTATAAAATCTGACCAGTGTTCAAGCAACTCCCCCATTTCATTACAACATGTGTGATCTCTTGTACCTGAATTATGAACTGCAGTGGGCTGTAGAAAGCTTACAGAATATTTGCTTCTGTGTTTTAAACAGGTTAAAATTTGGAACTTGACCAGACGACAGTGTATTCGCACTATACAAGCCCATGAAGGCTTTGTTCGAGGCATGTGTGCTCGTTTCTGTGGTACGTCATTCTTCACTGTAAGTATTATGTGTCGTCTTAAAACAGTGCAGCAGTACAGTGCCTGTTCACCATCTGTTCTCCACTGAGAAACTTGTTCTCTGCCATACAATATTTAAATACTGTGTGAATACACTTATTAAATTTGTCGGTGAACCTGACAGTTCTAGTTACGATGAAATTTTTTCTGATGCTGGGACATGGACGTCATTCAAGACTATCGAAGGGATAAATACCCGATAATGGCTAACAGGTGGTCATGTAATTAAAACTCGAATAAACTAGTTTTCATTAAAATAGTAAATGGATTATATTCATTGAAAGACATAGAAGCATGTAAAAAAGTAACCATTTGTATATATGATGATTAAAGATAATCTGATTAAGTCAAGATCATTCCATGTGAACTAAGCTTTATTAACTTACATCAACCACAACAGATTCAGTTGCATGTAAACTGCCTGGAAATAGTATGTCTTCCTCCATTAAAACAGTTCTAAGATGACACAGTAGGAAGAACTGTTCAAATTCTGCTTCATTTGAACTGGTCATAGAAGAGCCGTTTTTACCACAGGATATTTGTCTTGTCTGAAGTATATACCAGGTCACAGGAATGGTAGTTAGGATATAGGGGAAGTCATAGTGAAAAATCCTAAGTGATTCCAAGTTACTGGCTCCCCTTTTGACAATTCCTCTGCCTGAAAATTGAGAGAGGGAGAGAAGAAACAGTAGTAGTGCAGTCAGGGAGGCAAAGATAAAACTTGTAAAGCTAACTTTTTTTTAGGCCTGTTTGTATGATCCATGTCACTGCACAGCCATGCAAAAGCTTGTGCTGGCATTAGTGCAAGAGGTAGAATAGAGCTTGGAACAGGCAACCAGAGCAACTGAGGTGGAAAGTGCCTCTTAACTGATTACATGCTCATCAAAGTGACTTCCAGAAGATAATTTGCGGTTTCAGGTGCCAGTTGATTAAAAATCACAAAATATAGCCTTTAAAAATAGCCATCATTCCAGCTCACCTTTTTTGTATTCAGCCATCTATTTCAGAAACTGGAAAAGCTTTGTGGATCAAGGTAGACATTTGAAGAGGGGAAGGAAAGGTGATGGTGGGAAACAAATGACAAACTCGAAATCAGTCGCCTGCTCCCACAATCAGACAGATTCCCAGACAATCTGTGAGTAGCAGCCACTCTGGAGCCAGCCCCCACCTCCTCTTTGTGCTCCCACTACCACGGCTTTTATGGCAGAGCATTGTGCTGTGGTATGGAATACTCCTTTGGCCAGTTCAGGACATCTGTCATGCCTGTGTCCCCTCTCAGTCTGTTGGCCGCACAAAGCCTGTTTGCTGGAGGGTGAGGCAGGGATGATGGAGGCAGAGTGTGAGTAGGGGGAAGTGCCTCAGCCCTGTGCAGGCACTGTTCAGCAATAGCCAAGGCCTGGGTGCTGTATCAGCACTGTTTTAGCCACAAATCAAAACCACAGTGCCAGGTGGGCTGCTATGAAGAATGTTCACTCCAGGCAGACCATGGACATGCTTAAACAACATATTATGACCAGGAGAGCTAATCTGCAGCTTGGAGGTATAAAATGGAATGGTGAACAGGCAGGAGAAAGCACTTGTGTATGTCATAGAACATTTTTTTTGAAAGGCTGCCTGAATTTAATTGCAAAGCACATCTATCAAAATAAAAGGGAATATATTTACATAAAATTGCGCATGCTTTGTCCAATATTTCCAGGTTGGCGATGACAAAACCGTGAAGCAGTGGAAAATGGAGAGTCCGGAATATGGAGAAGAAGAAGAACCTATTCATACAATTCTTGGAAAGGTAGTAAATCTGAGTTTTGATTTTCCCACATCTCTTAAAAGTATCTTTATGTTTTTATTACATTTATTTTACATGTAACCAGAGAGGATTACCTCAAATGCTATCAGAAACTGTTTATCTCTGTCTGTGCTAATTATCCCTTTCCTGCAAACTGGTTACATTTCTTTGTAGTCTCTTCAGACATGTGTTGTCAGTGCTTAGTCTGCATAAAATAACTTTCTTTTCATGCCAATACCTCACAGCCATTCAATACAAAATACTAACTTTACATCTTTCTTTTTGACAAAAGCAGTCTGAAAATGTAAACTTTGGCACTTTGAATTTATGATAAGCTTGTGTTAAGAAAAACATTAAATGCTTTTTTCAAATAGATAGTTTGAAATTCTTTACTTATTGCAATGTCTGTGGTATTCACTCAGGTCCCCACTGAAAATTCCATTCCACTTTTAAAGTTTTCATTTGCTTTAAAGTCAGTCAGGATTTTGTAAATGTGCCTTTACTGCCAACTCCATTGTAAATTTACAAGAAATGCATACATGCACGTTAAATGAAAAAGAAAGCTTGCCTATGGGTAGGGGTACATCCAGTAAGACGTAGTTTCTGGTAGCACTGGTGACTTAATTTTCAGTAATATAAATGAGTAAAATTGTGGGAGACTCCATATGCAATGATTTGTTGACCTTTTTTCTAACAGAACATACTTGCATATTTATGCATACAATTGAGTTTTAAAATATTTGCTTTGTTTTTGGTTTTTTTCCCTTAAAGACAGTGTATACAGGAATTGATCACCACTGGAAGGAACCTGTTTTTGCCACCTGTGGCCATCAAGTGGACATTTGGGATGAACAAAGGACAAGCCCCAAGTGTTCTCTGACTTGGGGTTTTGATAGCATAAGCAGTGTAAAATTTAATCCCATTGAGGTAATGCTTCTGTTATATATTGGAAATCAATATTTTTCTTAAGCAGTTTGAGATCTAAACTCTGTTTACACCACCCTAATTTTTTTTTTCCAAATTCAGATTTTGATTTATATTTTAATGGATTATTTAGGAGGGCATATACATAGACTTTTATGGTTATATTATTTTGGAATGTAGTACCATTTATTTTTATCTTCCTGTCTTTTGTCTCTGTTAGTGGGAGAGAGGAGAAACAAAAGCAGGGCAGTTTCCATTCTGCCCACGACAATACATACCTGGTACCTCAGTCATACAGTGTAGCAGTTATGTGGCTGTGGAGCTGCCAGTTCTTCAATTCCAGTATTCTGCTACATGTGACTGAAGACTTTTCACCCTCTCCATGGCAAAACAATTCCATTTGATCTTTTACAGCACTTCTTATTATACCCCTAGACTGGGTTACGCTCATAGTTTATGTTTATGAGGAATTGCCTCTTAAGTTTAAAGCAGAGGGCACTGGATGGATTCTGAATCTTACAGGGAAAGCTATTTAAAACGTTTGTGCTGGATAATTAGCTGCACAGAAAAAACGATGAATGTATTTCCTTGACTGAAAAAGAAACTGTTGACCAGCTTTGTGAAATAGCTTAGGTATCTGATGTAAGCCGTTAACCACACTAGAAGTATTTCAAAGACCATACACACTGGTTTTGCTTTTTCTTTTCAGACTTACCTTTTGGGAAGCTGTGCTTCTGACAGAAATATTGTGCTATATGATATGAGAAAATCAACTCCATTAAAGAAGGTAATATTTTTCTTTTTAAGATCATTTAATGGTGCTAATAATAATACTGAATATGCTAACAGCCTGTAACTGTTGGTGACAGTAGAGCATGGGAAGCTCTGAACCTCGAATTCACTGAGTTTTCATTGTGTGGGTCTTCTGAGTTTGAATTAATTTTGGGATTTAAACAATGCAGAGTTAGAAGCCCGTTTTTGCATCTGGACGGGCTGTCATGCTCACTCTGTTGTAATTCTTGATCAAGTGCCTGACTTGACAGCAATTTTACAGTAAGAACTTTATGTTCCTGTATTGCATTCTGTCTATGTATGTGTGACTTTTTTTTTTTTTCCCCCACTTCTCCTTGCCAGAAGGAAACAAGGTAGCTTCACCAGTGGACAGCCTTGCTCTGCATTTGAAAAGGTGTTTTTCCTTTGCCGGGAGATAAACCCTTCCCTATGCTCCTACTATAAACATTCAGAAATCCTTTGCAGTGTGACCAAAATAGTATTTATATGTTGAACTTACTGATGACGTAATGATTCCTATTTAACAGAATATATGTATTTATTTTAGATAAGAAGCCAATAATTCATACACACATATCAAGCCTCAATCAAGTTCAGTAGTTCTGAGCCCCAGAACTATCCTAACAATATTCTTTTTGAAATACAATATTCTGGCTTCTGAATATGCACTCTGTGTTCTCCTGTGTTACATACTGTCTGCAGTGTCATTGACCTGATACCCACTAGAACGTTGTAATGGCATTTAGTTATAAAATAGGAATGTGGTTGGCATAACAGTATTTCTTTCTCTCCCTGTGCCCTGACAATTTTTAATGAAGTTTCACTTGGACCACTGAGGCAGTGCATTTAGAAACTTGTCAGTGATGCCTGCTGAAGACCTGAATGTTGAAATGAACATAGCCAGTGCTGTAGAGCTGCAGTTACAAGGTCTAAAGATGAAGTTTGATCCTTTGTGAACTAAGTTTGAATCTAACTGAATATTTCATATGTATACATGCTAAATATATGATACGGTACATAGATTTGGAGCTCATTGGAGTCTCTTCATTAATGGAAATAGAAGTACAACTTCTCACATCATGAAGCAGTAGCTCTCTTGCCCATTTGTCCTGGGTGTGGGTTTCGAGGTCTTAAGTTTAAAAGAGGGAGGGATAAGATAGTGACATGCTACCTACGTTCAGAGTAAGAACTAGTCTAAAAAAAGCTGGGAAAAGATGAATGAAACCAATTCTGTTGAAAAACAAGCGGAAGATGTTTTGGTAGGAGTTGGTACACTTTAAAACTTAAAGTTCTTGTGCAACCTTTGGGATCAGGAAAGTTTAGGGTGTTTTGAAGCTAGACTTTAGCATTTAAACAGCTGATGGAAACTTTGTTTTCTCTTGCTGGTTGCATTCTTAGCTGTTCATCTCAACCAAATACCTTGTAGGTAGTAAAGGAAGACAGATTAACTTTGTGGGTAATCTGTTTTCTTGTTAAAATAGTCTCAACATCTCCAGGCTGATGCTCTTTGTAAACAAGTGTTCACAGTTAAAATAAATAAACCAAGAGAGCCAAGTCTTCAGGGACTTCACAATTTTGAGTTGTCTTAATAAGGACTTAAACTGAATGCTTTTATAAGAAGATGTACAATGCATTAAAAACAGCGGTGAAAGATGGCTCTGGTATGGGTTTAGATAGTTCTGAAATGCCATTATTAAAGTATTTACAGCAACTTAAATCACTTCCAGCCCAGGCTGCCTTACATAGTTGATGCTGAACCTGATGCTAGAACTGTACAGACAATCTCATTTCTTAGGCGCTATTCTAATTCCAAAAGCCACTGCTGAAATGAACTGAAGGCTTGTAAATTTCGGTGAAAAAAATAGAGATTCGGAGCATGACAAAACTTGACTCCTTTTGAAAGAGCTGGATTTTCTGGCAGTATTGGAGTTATTTTGTGACATGATTTAAAGTACTTACTATACATGTGGTGGGTTAACATTAATTGTGTGCTCATTTTTCAGTGGCTGATAAACTTGTACAGCAAGGAATAAAGAACACTCTTTGACTATTAACTTCCCAAATTTGTGCAAGGTTTATAACTAGGACAGTACTGAAATCTGAGCAAATTCTGGTTGTCACATTAGTGTAAGCAGAGAGCATCTCAGTGGCCACTTTTTAAATTAGAGATCACTTTGGACATCTGATGATTACATTCAGTTCTGGATGCATGTAGTTTCTGAAAATGAGTGGTGTTCTGCAGCACAGAGTTTATAATAAAGAGGGTAATGTCACCTAGGAAATGAAGGCTTAGGGAGAATGAGAATTACGAGAATAGGCGTACACTCATTGCAGTCTTTTGGAGGGGTGTTCAGTAAAGTCATCACTATCAACTTGTTTTGAGACCGTGTTCATTGCTGTAAGGGTTATAATTGTACAACTATATTCTGAAATGTGTGTGTAAATTTATGGGACTTGGTGTAGTAAGCCAAGAATAAAAATGAGGTTTGAATACCATAGCTTTAAACACCCAAATTTCAGTATTTTTAAGTAGGATTATAGCTGGCCGGGAGCATTGTAAAAAATCCTGTTTAGAGCTGTTCAGTCTGTTAATAAGTTGCTCTGTAATTACACACCCGCTTTGTGTCAGGCATGCTGTATAGTTCTTATTTTTAAATACCGTGGTTGGGAGCTCCTCTCAGTCTCGGCAGAAGCCAGAGCTGCTGTGTTTGGTGTGCCAGGTGACCTCCTCCCTGCCTTACCTTGTCCCACAGGGTGGGGACATCCAGCACACAGCTTCCTAATGCCTCGTCTAGTCTGCAGTTAGCAGAGGAGAAGGGTCTTATTAGTCTGTTATCAGCTGCCTTCCTCCCACTTCAGGGCCAGCCAGCCTCTTTATTGGCCATATGCTTACAAGCAGCAAGCAAATCTTACAAATGTGTGAGGAATTATTCACTGCTGATACAGTGATAGTGCTGAGTAGATGACAACACAGTAACTTCTGTATACGTTGCTCGGCAATTCAGCGAGAAATGGCAACTGTCCAGGAGAGTTCATGAACTGCAATTTCAGACATAAAATAATGAAGGGGTGATTACTGGGAGAGCATCAAGATGTTGTAATTGCTTTGCAAATGCTGGTTCACAACTTCAATTAGTGACTATGTCCCTTGAAATAACCATGTCATTAGGTGTGTCTATAGATTACTTAACTAAAGGTTCCTGTAAATAGGATGGAGAAGTGAAATATCTCAGAAGTTCCAGATTTACTTGTTGACCACTAGCAGATTGCTATGTTAAATGACCACTTAAAAGGATTTGATTGTAAGGTGATTTACAGAGGAAAATTTAATTATTGTATCGCTCAGTAAGCATATGATGAGGGGCAGGAGGTTCTTGGGTTTCACTTGTAACACTGCTGAGAAAACATTCTGTCATGTCACTGTTCCTCTGGCATAATTCTCCATCTACAAAGTGCTTGTCTTCAGTGGTATGTAGGAAGTTTTGAACCACAGTGAGTATTTTACTGCCTGTAACAAGGTAGCAATGTGTAAATATATTTCAGGTTATCTTGAACATGAGGACAAATACATTGTGTTGGAACCCTATGGAAGCTTTCATTTTTACTGCAGCAAATGAAGATTACAAGTAAGTGTGACCTTGCTTTTTGATAATCCTGGACATGTTGCATTTTTAATTTGTGTCTTGATGATTTATGATCATGCTAAAATAAATTTTTAAAAGATTACTCAAAGTCTAAACTTGAATCACTTAATAACCTAGAGAATTACAGGCATACTGATTAAAAGAAATATGAATTGATAGTAGACTGCCTCTTCCTATGTATTTCAGACTTGGGGGGTAAAAAGCTGTGTAACTTAGAATAAATGCAGCTGAACCAATGCAAGTATGCCTTGAAATGAGACCTAGAAAATATGTACTATTGGCCCTGTCTGAGGCAATATGTGTTTATTTTCTTCCTAGCTCTTGTGAAGCTTGATACATTGTACTGATCAGCTATTTTGAGGAGAACATTTCTTAAAAAAATAAATTAATCTTTTTTGAGACAGTTCTGGAGACTGCAGTACTTATCCTTTCAATGTCTCGGAGCAGTTTTTTACTTTTGAACAATACTATTCATGTGAACAGCTAATCTGATATTGAAAAAGCTGCTTCTTCAAAACTAGGCCATTGCAAATGTGCTCCATATCCTTTTTTCCAGGAAGTCAGTGATCTAACAATAGATCACTGTTTTCTTCTAGAACATAGGAATTTTATCACTTATCTTAAGGCTGTTTTTCCAAGGAGATGGAATCTGGCTCAGACCTTGAAAGTGGGTGTTGTATTCAATGTGCTGTTTGTCTTGTATTTGTTATAGTATGGTAAAACTATTAGGTTTGTTTATAAATACAGGTTTTTTGTTTATGAATTTGCTTTTTGGTTGGTTTCATTTTTTTTCTTTTTTTTTTTTTCCATCTTCCTCTTGCTAAACTAAAAAATATAGCTGTTACTGTCAGGCAAAACTGTCCTCTTGCATCCTGAAGCAATTAGTATACAAAGGCAAATGCATGTATCAACAATGCATATGCAAGTATTTGCTGATTATATGAAGTAGCAGTTTTGAATATGATTCTGCTTACTTTCTCTTCAGGACTTTAAAAGGAAAAAGCAATAATGGCCATTATAGTGTTCAGTAACATATTTGATTTCAGTTATGCATTCATCTGCAGAAAGGAGGGTGAGAAACTTGCTGAATTAAATTTTTTTAATGTAATAGTTCTACTAAATAGTATATCTTTGGCAGGTTTCAGTAAATGCATTGTCTGTAAAGCACATATGCTTATTTGATGATCTACGCAGTGATTATGCCTGGCTTGTACCACTTAGCTTCTTTATTCAGAGGTAGTAGGGGCAGACCTTATCTGAGCTTTGGAGTCCTTAAGAACAAGCCAGCTGTGGTCCAGCAGCTGGGTGTTTCCTTTAAACATAATGTTTTTCTATGGATAGCGTGCTCTGCTGAACTAGTATCTCCATGTGTAAGGACCAAGCTTCCCCTGCACTCCTACACTTGCTACACCAAGCTTTCCTTACACTTGTCTGGCCTAAGATAATTAGGCAGTAAGAAAGGGTACCAGCCAACTGGAACTTTACAGTAGACTGTGAATTACTAGGAGTTCACAATATGGGAATATTTAGAAACCTTTCAGAATTAATAGGCTTGCTGTAATGATTCAGAGATGCTTTTACAAGTTCAGGGTGCATTCTTACGTCTGAAGGTGGAGTAAAGGAGGCCAGTGTGATGCTTGGAGTCAGTGACCCGTGAACAGATGATGAAGGGAATTGTGGAGCCTATCTGTCCTTTGATAGTGAGCAAGAAACCTAGGTCTGATCCAAAAACTAAACCCTCTGGTTAACAAACTTCTTTCAAGCCCTAAACAATGCAGTTTTCTTTCTTTTCACATATTATGAGCTGTTTTAAGGAGTTCCCTCTGCAATATGGGTCTATCCTGAAGTGTGGTTTATGTAAAATGTCCTGTTTACTTAGAAATAAATTGTAGTGATATTAAGATATTAAGCTATTGATGTATTTATTTTAAAGCTTATATACTTTTGACATGCGCTTTCTTGAATCACCTGTGATGGTGCATATGGATCATGTGTCTGCTGTTCTTGATGTGGATTATTCACCCACTGGGAAAGAGTTTGTGTCTGCCAGCTTTGATAAGTCCATCCGCATTTTTCCTGTAGACAAAGGTCACAGCAGGTGAGTAATTTTACACCTTTCTCTCTTGCTGTCATTCGTTCCAGTGACTTCCTCTCAAATCCTCAAAATTACTAATTCATTCATTAACATCTTAGTTGGGGCATTCACTTCCTGTGAATATTGGAATTTTACTCTGTTGGTAGCTTGAAGCTGACAGGCTGTGTAGTTGACATAATTCTGGAGTATGGATCAAGAGCAGAACTACTCAACAAGTAGCAGTACTTCCACAATATGGAATTAAAATGAGAGTGGATTATTGTGCTTGGGTGTAGTAATTGGTTTTTTACCGAGGTAAATCCCATTTGATTTCCCTCTCTGTGCATCTTTAATGTTTTTATGTTGCTTTGCGCTGTTTCTGTCCCTTCTTAAGTTTGTAGTGTATTGAAACATTGTAGCATTTAGTTTCCTAGGGATTGTCTTCATCCTCTACGGACCATTGCTAAAGACATTATATAAAATGTATTGCTGTTTGAATTCTAAAGGATCAGTCTGGGTCACTTTTGTGATCTGTTTCAGTGCACTTAGTACCTTTTGTTTATATTTTGTTAACCTGGTTTTGATTTGTAATATAGTGCTTTGAATACAGTTCACTTGGATTTCGTTTTTCATGTAAGATTTCATAAGTCAGTATTATTAAATATTTGGCTGAAGTTCAGATTGAATCTACTGTGTCTCCATTATTTTTTTTTCTTTCAGTTTGATGAAAACTGAAGCAAGTTATCTGATCTGTCTGTTATCATTTGATCTTCATAAACCTACCTTCATTATTCTCTCTTGTCAGTTCTTCCTCCTTTTTTTATATTCTTAACTTTATTTTACTTCTGCTTGAATACCTCCCTCCAACCTTGTCCCCCCAAAAAGTTGTTACTAAGTCAAGTTCTAGGTGGTTTGAGAGTGAAAATGTTCAAATATTGGTTGGTGAAGGTGTATATTTTTCTTGTTGATTGATGAAATTATGCATACTATATAACTGTTTGTGCTCCTGTGCTGCATTAAAGAGTGAGAGGGGCTGTTTACTTCCCTCTATATCTAGTCTGCAGCTAGTTTTCATTTTCTTTTTGTCTTGCAGTAATACCTTAAATGCAATTAGGTAGTGCAGTTCCTTCATAGGTTTGTTTTGGCTTTTTTTTCCTAACTATCGCATTGTAAAACTGTATGGTTAGCAGATCCTTTGTAAGGATTAATAATGTTCACAAAAGTGGTGAGACACAAAATTAACACACATCACTGAGGGGAAGTTTGCAGACTCCACAATGCAACAGTAAAAGGCTTTATTTCACATTTTAGCAGATTGTTGCCAAGGTCAATGGAAGATGTTTTCCTCTTTGTCCCCACTTTTTCCCCTTTTGTGTAGTAGCCATAAATCTAGTTAGGAGAAGACTTACAAATGAAAAATTTTACCTCATGTAATATGACTGTAGTGTTCTGGTACACTTTAAATTCTTTAGAAGTTGGTCATTTTTAGAATTGCACAGTTCATATTAATCTCTTGGAATGGAGAAAAGTCTCTATATAGATCTGATAAGGAAAACTGAGAGGGCAGTTAAGAATATCTGTAAGAAAGAATCCTGATGCTATTCTAGTTTTGACTTCTGATGTCCTGCCAATCTGAAAAACTCCTAACTTCAATTGCTTTCTGTTTTATTTTTAAATGAAAATTTATTAAATGAAATTGTTTAGCCCCAAGAAATATGAGTTATTATGAAGTTGATTAAATTTTATAAATGCTTAGTAAACAGAACTGTATTTCTGTGCAAACTTTTAAATGACAGATCCAGGTTATTTGGCCATGTTTTCTGTTTTTCCTGTCCCTGAAAAATGATATTTAATATCTTGAGATGACAGCCATAGGATAGGCAAAGGCTGCAAATTCCAAGTATAGAAAGGAAAAGTACTTAGTTCCCCTAAGGTGGCTGAAGAAAAGCTTTGTTTTTGAGTCATGTAGTAGAATGAAGGTAAACATAGAAATATTTGTGGAAGTGCAGATGTGCACATAGGCTATTAAACAGTGAAAAGCTGATGTGAGTATTAATGTTTTCTGATGCATCTTGTGCTCAGTCTTCCACGTAGTTGTTCTTGTAGAGTATCACTTGCTGGTCAATTACAAGAGGTGATTAAGCTTATTAAAGCTTATTTATTCTGATGTATTGATTACCTTCCTTTTTCTCACAACCGCTTTAGCTCAACCCCTGTCTAGTTTCTCCACAACACTTGAATACATGTTGTTTTCATGTTTCTTTTACATTATTACTTGGATTTTCATTCCAAAAATAACTGAGTAGAAGAAAGACGATAGCTTATAAGCTGTAGTGCATGATTGATACATCAAAGAAGTGGCTATTGGTGGACAATAAACAGGCCTTACTTTTTCGTTCCTTTCAGAATGCTAATAAATAGCTAAAATTATCAGAAAAGGATATTTAGTCCTTTATTTTTATAGCAGAAATAAAAGAATGAATTTGTTTGATACATAATGAAAGTTAGACAAGAGTTTACCTTAAATATTGGTTTGAATGTGGCATGCAGAAATATTTTTCAGCAGCACTTGTTGAGCAGGATTCTGATCAGCAGAAATTAAAAAAGAAATTGAGTCTGTTTTTGGGTGAAGGAGGGAAATCACAATGAAGAGTAGCAAATCCACTGCCATGTCATAAATGGACAGCTGGGAGGTGTTCCTTTGCTGTTCTTTTTCTTATTCACGATGATGGTGTCAGATTCTTTGGCACCTATTTTTCTGCGTTCCCATTATGTAGTACTGTTAATTTAAAAGCATATTATTTCAGATTATTTCAGGAACAGTTGCATATCACTGTATATCCTTGGCATGTTTTGCAAAAAGAGTTCTTATTTAACTTTTTACTATAATTTCTATGAAAGCACTTATTTAAAAAGCATCCTAGGTGGTCCTTTATCAATCTCTAACACTTAATTTGTATCTCTGTCTATAGAAAGAGAAGATCAGCACAGTGTTTGAAAAAAGTCAGTTTTTTTAACAAAGAACAGCAACAAAAAGTAAAAAAATAATTTTTGCTTTGAACAGAATGCTTTCTGATATTTGAAAGGTAATGGAGAGAGAAGTGATGGTGGAAAATTTTAAAATGTTTCTCTTTGCTTTAGGGAGGTTTATCATACCAAACGAATGCAGCACGTCATCACTGTAAAATGGACTTCAGATAACAAATACATTCTGTGTGGCTCAGATGAGATGAATATTCGCCTGTGGAAGGCTAATGCTTCTGAAAAACTGGGAGTGGTAAGAGTTGCATTTTGCTTTCTGTGATCACGACATGTTTGGGGTTTTTTGTTGTTATTACAACCAGTTACCCTTTTCAGTTTTTAAAAACTTGTTTCTAAAGGGAAGCTGTAAAATTATAGTTTGACATTGGTGTTTAATTTGCAGACTGACGTGCAGTATAGCTCATTGCATTTACTGCAGATAATAATAATAATTATAATGATAGTAATACATGCCTCATTATTGCTACACAAGGTAACTTTTTTTGGTTTTGTTTAACGTTAACAATAATCATCAGTTCTATCTAAAATAGATTTGAGTTTTGCCTGTGTGCTAATGGTTAGAGTTCATCCTTTATCACTAGAGAAAAGGTAATAAAGTCTGTTTAGCCATACTTAAGTAGTTCTACTGAAGTTTAGTGTTACTGCTTTAAAAGATTTTGACTGGCATGTAATTAGTTCATGTTCATTTAAATTTGTTTGCTGAAAGAAAAAGGATAAAAAAATGATGCTGTGATAAGCCTATGTATTGTGAAATAGACTATTGGCACTGATGCATAGCTGAGATTGTCATTAACTGGTATAACTTTCAGATACCAAGTGGGCAAACACGTGTGGTATCTGAAGTCCACTTAAGTCCGTGTAAATCTGTTTGGTGGAGGTGTTCCTAGTGTGAACAATCACCAGCCTCATTAGATAAGACTTTCAGTTACACTTGTTCAAATGTTTATGTATAGACAAAGCCCAAATGTTTCCTTTCAGTTACCAATTGCATAAATTTACCTGCACAGCTGTATCAAAGTATTGAGTGACTTTAGAGAATTAGTTTGGCACTTTGTCTGCTGAGAGTAATCCCTTTATGTAGCTTTATATTGTTACGGTATTTTGGAGGTGCTTACATTGCATTTTCTGAGCCATTGGCAGAGCTGTCTGACAATGCCTGGGGGAATTTCTGCTTGATCTTGTGAAAGATTTCGGGGAGAGGAAGGGGAAGCTGTGATTCAGGGAAGAATGTTGTACAGCTGAGGTGATGGATCTGTTACATACTTATGTCTAGGACTGCTTTGATTACCTGAAGCTCCATCAACTTTCAGTATCTGTAGGAGGGAAGTGGAGCAGACCGGGGAGAGGTGGCAGGTGGAGGGAGTGGTGGGAATACTTAGGGCTACACTGGAAACAGGATAATTCATGGACTGCTGTGCACTGTGAAGCACTGGATATGGAGTAGCACAGCTAAAATAACATGTATATCTTTAGCCGTGGCCTACCACAGGTATTGGGAAGTCCTTTTATTCTCATTTTTGCTATAGAGCATTAGATAAAAAACCCCACAGCTTTGTGGTCTCTGCAGTAATTGTGATTACAAACTACTGTTTTGGTTGAATTTTTAATTTTTTTTTTTTTTTAAAAGCGTGCCTCTTTTTTTTGAGGTTGCTTTTTTTTTTTTCCTCCTCCCCTTCTCTTCTGCTTTGATTCCTGGGATTTTCCCATGTGTTGTTTTGGTCAAACACTTAAATATCAGTTCCATAGTTGCTAATTCCAGGGATTCCACAAAGGTCATTAGAGACTTTATTTTTTGATTTAAATTTTATGTTGAATTTGTTTAGATAGTGCAGTGTTGCGTAGAAATATTACCCCTTTTCCTTCTGTTATATCCATATACTCATGGCAACACCTGATTTTATGATATTAACTGGAACTTTCTCTGTTTACTCACTGTATTTTTAGTGAGAGATCATGATGTTTCTCCCCAAGATGCTGTTCTGTAACAGAATGGTCTGGCATTTTTGACATTCATCTTTACTCTGAGCCCTTTGTGTGAAGGACAAGTGGGTGAAAAGTATATCACAAATAACGTTTTCAAGTAGAAGGGCTCCTGATATTTTCAGATGTGAACAAAAAGTTCACTGTATTGACTACTAGATGGCATTGGCTCATTTTCTTATGAAAGAGTAAGGGTAATTGACTCTGGGAAGTAATAGGCAAATGCAGCTACTCCTGCATTGCAGAAATGTTGCATACCAAAACAACAATTTAGCTATCAAGTGTTCAGAATGTAGACTGCTAAATGACATTCTGCTGTGTTCTGTAGTATTTGCCTCAGTGAAAACTGGCCATGGATGGGCCTAAAAGAAAGGCACTACTAATTGAGACTGCTGGGTATTGGATATGGTCTGCACATTAATACCCTTGTGTTCCTTGACCTGACAGTGAATCCTACACAAAACAGCCTTTGTTGTTTTCCTTTGCAAGTCCAGTGTTGTTGTTTGTTGTGCCCCTTGGAGGCTGTGCCCATGATTCCATTCTGCTCTTCTCTTATGGGATCATTTCAGTAAAGTGTTTGTAACGTGTGTAAGGGTGTGCATTTCTGTCAAAGCACTTTGGCTGTCAGCTCCCGAGAGAAGTAAATCAATAACTATCTATGGCACTGGTCGAGTGGCATGTGGCTTACTATTTGATTTTTTTCCCCCTGTTTTTGAGTTATTTTTAGGGGTGTTTTGTTTTGGTTTTGGTTTTTTTGGTTTATTTTTACTGTCAGAGTGAAAATCCTCCCATAATTTAGAATACAGAATTTATCATCCTATCTTAGAAAAAAAATGCCTTACAACATCAAAAGACATCTTAAGAAAGCAAAATTGTTTAGAAATACAGGAAGAACTTAAAAGGGACAGTGTATTATGTAGAAGCCTTCCTCTCATGTAACAGGACAGTGATGAACTTGTGAAGAATTACATTATAATGAGAAGAGAACATTTCACATCCCTATATCTTATGTAGAAATATGTTCAAGCATGGTGTTGTTGAAGCCTTGAATTTAGCAAGACACAGAATTTGAAGCTGTCTGAAGTGGCTATAGTTGTTAAAAGTTTTAGAAGCACTATGAAATTTTATTTTTCAGATGTTTAGGGAGTAATTGTTGCTAATGGGACTCAGGAGTCCTCATAGCTTATCATGCCCTTGGATATGTCTTGGAAACATTGCTTGGATTCAGGCAACTGTGCCAATCCCTGTTCGATCCAACCTGGTAGTTCCTGTGATTCTTAACACTGCGACTGTTAATGGCTGTTTAGCAGGTTCCACTGATTTTCTTTAGTATCTGCTTCTTTTTTAGAGTATTGCTGTTCTTATCTTCACAGGCATATGCTGGCTCATTTTATAAATGTCCAGTTCTTCCACAGTCTGTGGCTATTTTTTGAATGTTTTGAATATTCAAAGCTGAACATTCAGTAATTCTGTCAGAAGTGTCAAAATATGTCTTAAATGCTTAGTTGCTTGGTCTGCTGTTTTTCTTTGCTGAGAAGATTTGATTGAATGACTCATCCAAAGGTCACTGTATTTCTGATATAATGCTAAAATCTTGCAATACATTGTATTTTAAGATGGCTATTTTTGGTCTGGGGATGGGTAGAAACCAACATCCTGAAAGAGAAAGAAAAATAGTAATCAAACACTTTTCTTCTTTAGTGGGCACTTAGTTGTTTTTTTTTGCATTGCTGGGTTCCAAGGAAGTTACAGTGAATATATAATACTCATGTTGTGGCTGGTGAACATTTATCCAGTTGGAAAGTTGTACTTTCTGAACCCTAGCTACCCGAGCAGTCATCAGTTCTGACATGCATGTTTCTTTTGGGTTTTAATGTATTTGGCACTGCACTCATTATTCAAAATCAGTGAAACATGAAAGAAAGAAGAAAAGTCTCCAGAGGAGCCAGAGGCATCTTGTGTCTCTACTCCACTGACAGTTAAGTCTGCACAGGTTTTACATAGGGGTAACAAAACTCAAATCTCTCTCTTGGAGCTACTGCAGAGGTTGCTTTATAATAATTTTCAACATTTAATTTAAAAAAAAAATCATTAATTGATAAAAACATATTATTAAATAGGACATACTGCTTAAATAAGCAGTAAACATCTATCTCTGCGTGCCCAGAAGCAAAAGACTCAGTTAAGACTTGAGAAACTCTAGACTGTTCAAATACATACAATATGGCTTGTTAAGTATGTTTGATGCTTTTTTACCTGTGCTTTTGAACACGTTTGGGATTTATGAAAAGGTAAATGATTTTGTGTTTTGAGGAGGAAAATAGAGGCTTATCTGAGTGAAAAGGCTGAAGAAGCAGCAGTATATAGATTTCAGTTAATAGTGCACAATTAATGTAATTAATGGAAAGAAAGGGATAGATTTGAGTTTTTTAAATTGTGCTGAAAGCAATGACCTATTAGTAAAACTTCTAAAAGCTGTGTTGCTCTTCAGTCCACTGCCACATTAAAAAGAATCTATACCTGCAGTTCTTAGAGTGTGATTTCTTAGTAAGATCACTTCTGTGAGTAACAGCTGCAAAATTTGTCTCTGTTACTTTTATGAATTAAAACAGAGCAGTGGGTTAGGATGCTTAGGATTTTAGTAAAACTACCAATGAGTGAGTGAGCAGTAGTGGAGCATAGATTTACTGCTTTCTTAAAAATGCAGAAATAACAGATTTTGAGTATGGGCTGGTAGAGATAAGAGAAAGTGCAGTTAGAAATCTTTGTTTTGATCTAGCAAAGTGCATTAGCAGGAGCACATCAAAACTGTCTTAAGCAATTGTTTATCCTTTCAGTCTGTTTCTGGTATGTGGTTCCATTTTCTGAGATAATGCTGATAACAAGCAGTACCAGATAGTGTGGGACATAGCATTCTTTTCATAGTGATTTTGGGCTTGTGATTCAGTGCACCTGTAACTTCAGCCCTGTAAGCTATGATTTTTTGCTCCTAACATCTACATTGCCTTACATTACCTTTCTGTTTTTTTCTTTGTCGTCCATTTAGATGTAAAGAAATCAAAATTTTTGGTCCAGGAAAGAATGAATAATAAACTTCAAGGCAATAAATTTGGAAAGGTGTTTCCAGCAGAGCAATGGAAAAATAAATAAAGACAAGCTATAGTGTAGAAAACTGCTGGGATATGTTTGGATTCTAAAAATATATTGCATCTGTCTTCTTGCCTGCCCTAACCTAGAAGGGCAACCTGAAAAGGACAGATAAACATTCATTTTATATTCTCATGCTGAATTACAGTAGTCTTAATAGTATGGAGTTTTAAATACTGCTTAGTACAAATTCAGCCCTCTTGAGGAGAATTTTTTAAAGGGTGGTTTTAGCTTTTAATCAGGGCTCTGCAAAAATGCTTACTTTCCTTCTACTTAGATGGGAAAAATACGCAGTCTCTGTCATCAGGAGGGAGGAGAAGTGGCACGGGCAGTTTACTCGAGGAGACATTTTCCTATTGCTGACAACTTGGTTGCATTTAAAGAGTTCTTTTTCCTCTTTTTTCACCCTAAGTATTTTCTGTGAAGTCCTTCTGTGGTAGTGACACAAATCAGCTATGTTTTTACTGCATAGCCTTCATTTTCCTCATGTAGGAAAGAAATTGCGCATTCATTTTTGGAACATGTACTTAAAGGTGACATATGACTATTTTTTCATGTCTTCCCCTCGTGATGTCAGACAAATCCTATTTTGTTATATTTATTAAATTGTAGAGTGTTCTGGTCCCTATAAATGAAATCTCTAATCCTGCAAATCATGCTGTACACCTTCTCCAGCCCAAAGCAGAATGGAAAGTAGTGCTGTTCTCTTCAGCTGTTCACACTGACCTTTGTAAAGTGAGAGGTTGGAATTCAGTGCATTATTGCAGTGTGCTTTCTTAGCTATCTGCTGTCTCTCATAAAGAGAACTTGTCATTACTGCAAAATTTTCTTTTACCATGGTGTGGATGAGGGTGCACTTAGCACAGCTGGGTGTATTGGCCTCTGGCATCCCAGAATTGGGTGGAAAGTCACCAGCTGTGTGCCTTTCTCTATACCACATTACCCATAAAAATGGAGTCAGGCTCCACCACCTCTTAATCTATATTAATTTTTTAAATAAGATATCCTGGATGTATTTTTAATTTACAGATTCACCTCTTGTCTGTAGAATCATCAAGGTTATACTAAATCAGCAGCGATTTGGTCTTCTAAAATTAAAGGAAAATAATTGCATTTAATTAAAATAAAGCTCTTTAATTTGGATTATGTTGGCAGTTTTCTGCAGAGTGGGAACACCTGGGATTTA
The DNA here is from genome assembly GCA_013397895.1 of Origma solitaria. NCBI lineage: Eukaryota > Metazoa > Chordata > Aves > Passeriformes > Acanthizidae > Origma > Origma solitaria. Next base: position 111,722 of record VZRL01005770.1, read on the forward strand.
ATGAGAGTGAACCAGCTATTCAGGCTGATTCACAAGAAGGAATTTCCGTAAAAGGGGGAGGGTAGCTTTAATGGGCTAAGATTGTAAAATTTACTCAATTTCAATTTCAGAGGCCACAATGAATGTAAGTGAAGCAGAAAGATTTGGGTTTTATGAACAAGAGGGTGTGGAGAAACAGGTTAGGAGCATCATGTATCTCTGATGCCTGATTAAGAATATTTTGAGTAATGAGCAACTCTGCATCTGATACCTGATTTCTTTATTGTCCCAAATCAGAAGGTCCTTTGTAGTATGTCTTATCAATACTTACTTTCAGACCATTTATGATATTTGGACCAAAATCATCTGAGTGTGGTATTTATTTATTTAGATTTGATGAAAAATTCTACCAGAAGTCACATACGAAAGTGATCTCCGCAGTGGAGAATAACTAGTCAATTGCTGATTTCAGGGGATTGTTTCAATGTATTGTAAGTGGAATTTCCAGCTTTTCGGAATAATAAATAAAGTTGGTGGTTTTGTTACTGCTTATTTTTGTTAGCATCTGAAACTCTGGTTCTGTCTTTTCTTGAAAGTAAGAAATTAGTGACACTGAGTCATTTCCAAAGGTGAATAAATAGAAATTGCCTGAACTATTGTTTTACTTTTAATATGTCAGGTGGAGATAGTAGTGTATGACATAAATGTGGAATAGCAAAAGACTGGTGCCATGGTTTTATTGAAAATATGAAGTGTTTTAGGATGTCTGAAATATTGGAGTTACAGAGTTTGGGCAGAAGGGTAGGAAAAAGAGGATGGGATTATCATCATCCCATATTTAATAGTAACAGATTTTATGTTTATATGAAAACTTACCAGACTGAAATGCAGCTGAAATTCCCAAAGATCCCAGCAAATCCAAAATACATAGAGACTGCTGTTCCTCATGAAGCAATGTGTGCTTTAAACAAGAACACAGCAAACACATTTTTTTTTCTTTTGGTAAATAAACATTAGGGCCAAAAAAGAAGTCTAATTGAAAAAAAATCTTCTGTAGATCGGCTGTCAGGAGAAGGTGTTTCTTATTTTCAGTGTCATTAATGGTGGCTCAGACAGAATTTTAAACATGAATTAAAAATGAGTCTTTTGTGGCAATACCAGCTCACCTGTATTTCATGTGTTTGTGATACTAAGACATTTTTTAGCTGCTTGATGAAAGCTGGACCTCCCTGTGTGCCATATAGTCAGGCTAATACTTGAAATCTGATACGTGCATAGTGCTTCCTAAGGGATCAAGGTGCTGGGTAAGATTTAGGCCACCTGAAGAGCTGTCTGTAAAACTCTTCATGAAGTCAGTTCCTCTATAGCATTTATACTTACACTGGCTAATGATTAAAATGCCTGCAAATCTTTGTTTTACAGGGAAACATGATCATCATCAGAGGTTAGGAAAGACTAATCAATGTGTTTACTGTTAGTTATTTATGTTCTCTTTTGTTTCTCTACAGCGCATTCACATCTGAATCTCAGGAATTAAATTTGGTTACTTCACTCAGCTTTAAAATGATGATAAACTTTTGTGTTTGAGCCCTGGGATATTGTTCGAATTTTAGTTTTTTAATACTACCTACCCTTATTCTGATGGAATTTGCCAGACGGAAGCCATTTGAATGAGAAGTTAAAATTTTGTTTTGTAGATAAGATTGACAGTTAAATTCCTGTTCTTTTCTAACATGCTCGTCTGTGTTGTTTTCCCTGTAGCTTGCACCCCGAGAGAAGGCAGCCATGAATTACAACCAGAAGCTGAAGGAGAAGTTCCAGTTTCACCCACAGATCCGGCGCATAGCTCAGCACCGACACTTGCCCAAGAGTATTTATTGCCAAATCAAGGAGCAGCGGATCATGAGAGAGGCTCGGCGCCGCAAGTATGTGTTCCTGCTCTGGCTTTGCTTTCTCTTCCTCTTAACGAAATGCATCACTGCAGTGCTGCTGTGACAGCAGTGTATGGGAGTGATAGAGCTGCTTTTAACATCTGAATGAGTGATCATGAGCTACTGGATTGATTATAAGGAAAATGCGGACAAGTGCCAGTGAGGACTGGCTGCTTCCCAAAAGTGCAGTGAACACAGATACTGTGTTGGAAAGAGCCACAGTGCTTGGTTAAGCATGACATGATACCCCATTGCAATGGAAACAGGCTGGGCTGTTTTGGGTGCGTGGTGGGATTTTGTTTTTGTTTGGTTTTTTGTGGGTTTGTGGTTTTGGTTTTTTTAATCATGCTGGATTCCAGGATGAACGCTTTATGCCACCTGGACCATTGCCATAATGGAATTTCTAGGAGCAGGAGGTGGCATGCTTTGCTGTAGCTGTTGAATTAACAGTAAAGTGGTGGGTCTTAGTCATTTTTGTGAGCTAAAAAAACTCTACAAACTTGAGCAGCTGATTCTGTTGACATGAAAACCAAGCTGAGCTCCCAAGAAAAGGCTCCATTTGAAACCTTTCTAAGTTAGCCACCTTTAAAGTTACTTTTAAAAGGGATGGTCCTTCTTCCCAAAGGAGTATGTGGCTTTTGAGTAAGAGAAGCAGAGCAATTCTTAACTTTTTTTGTAGAAGTCTTATTTGTAGAACTCTATTAGTAGCTTGAAGAGGAAGCTAGTATTAAACATTTGTGCTGACTACTGAGTTTATTTTTTCTGGTTTTTTTTTCCTAGGGAACTGAATCGTCGTAAGCACAGCAAGCCAGGATCTGTGCCACTTGTGCCAGAGAGGAAGAAGCATATCGTGGCAGTAGTGAAATAATTGTTTTCACATGTACAAAATGTCACAATGAAAGAAAAATGTCACTATTGAAAGAATACACTGTACAAAATTTCATGGACATTGGTAAGACAGCATATGGTTCTAGAAACATGACTTTTCTTCCAGGTTGTGTGCATCCTCTGACTTCTCAAGTTATCATCTGCTTTGAGTAGTTAGGAGAATTTGCCCTGTAAACTTTTATTGCCATTTTTCTGATGTTACTGTCCCAACACTGTGTATTGCAGTGGACTTTGACCCTTTTGATACAAGCAGATAACTTGGTGGAGGATATCTGTAATTCCAGTTCTGTTCCTTGGTATTGTTTCTACAAAAAAAAGGATGAAATAGATTAATATTTGTCAAAGCAGAAAAACCTGCTCCATACAGAGTTACAAAAATTATTGTCCTTACGCTATCTTTCTTTAAAAAATTTTTATTTAAATAAATCTAATAAAATAAACAAGTGACCTTAAGCAATGGACTACATTTTGATTATTCCAGCTGATTATTCCAAATATCTTGCATTATACTTCTTACAATACCATTTTTCTTTTATCCAAAAAGAAATTCAACAGGACTTTCAGACGTCTGTAAACATATTTATAATTTTTCTCTGGCTTCTTAACTATTGTTATATAACTTGATCAAACTTCAGACTGTTAAGTTGCTACTATTGATAATTACATAGTTGAATAATTTTCTCTTTTTAAAACTTAAAAATCTGGATGAAAAATTACATAGGTGAGATTTATTATAAGCATTCTATTTTAAGTTTGTCAAAGAAAAATGGAAGTTTCACACTCCACAAGGTATCTGTAGTGCAAAGTTCCTTTACAGTTTGCCTCTGCTTCTCTTCCAGTGGGATAAACAGACTTTTACTGAAGATACCAAGGTGATCAGAAAACTATGCTGGAATTAAACTAGGCTGTCTAGACTGAAGGGAGATATGAGATATGTAATAACCCTAATGTTGCTTAACATCATTTGTAAAAAAAAAAAAAAATCTTTTTAAGTCTTAGCACTACAGTCTGGAATGAGACTTCCCTTGCCCTGAGCTTATGCACAAAAAAAAAAAAAAAGAAAGAAAATTATGAACTCGATTGGACTAAACTTAATACCTTTTTTTTAAGCTGGAAATTGAGCACTTTGAGCACTTGCCTTCATATAGTATTCTGCTTAATATATCTACTGACACTAATCCATATGCATTTCTAGTTCTTACTCTTTAACTTGTCTCTTGCAGTACTGTTCGGGCAAGATTCCTGAATCGTCATGGTAAAACTATGGCTCTTTGGTGATAAGAGGCCATAATGTATCTTTTACTCTCTGGATCACCTACCTTATGGGGTGATGCAGGATGAGCAGCAGATCTGAAAAGCTATAGGTGGGATGATGAGAAGGACTGGAACAGATCAGGGAATAGGCTGATGCTGGCTGTGTGCCTGTTGTACTAATACAGTGCACTGTGTGCCAAATACAGTTTATTTTCTCCCTGAAATACTGAAAAAAATGAGGGAGAATATGCAGTCCAAAGTATGGCTTGTGACACAGCTGTAGTCAAGTCTTGCACGATTTGCAAAACAAGACTAATCTGAAATGTGATTTAAAAATTTTCAGCCTTGTCAGTTTAGCTTGAGTTGAAGTTGTTGATTATTAATTTGTTGAGCCATGATAACCTCTGGTGTGAACAAGCCCTGCTGCTTGGAATTTACTAGCTTTGGTGCAGAACTCTGAATGTAACGAGAGCTTTCAGTTCTGAAGTTAGTTAGGTTATGATGTGGTATTGGTGTGGATATTAATGTGGAGCAATCAGCATGAGCCGTGTCCAAAGCATCTCCTCATGTTCTGAGACTTCTGTGCACGGTTGCTTTCAGAGAGGACCTGGGTGGTGCAACTCAAAGGATCAGGGTTGGCTAAAAATTGCTAGAAAGATTGCAACCATGCTGAAAAAAGGAATTTTAAAGTGAAGAGGGTACTTGGAGTCTCTGCATTCAGTTATGAATTCCTTTTCCAAAATCATTGGGCATAGTTTTACACACAGATTGGTCTTGGCATCAAGTGGGGCACCCTCTTAGTGTTCCAGGAAAAAGTCTGTTTTCCGAAATCAAATCTTGCTGTGACTTCTAGAAATATGCTAGTTGTAAAACCATTGTAGGTCTGAACTGGAGTGTCAGTCATTCAGAATTTTGCAGGTGGCAGTTGCAGTCTGTCAGTTCAGAGGATCCCTGGCCATGGATTTGTATACCATTGGCCTAGCTGCTGTTGATTTATCCCTTTTGGAAACCCTTACAGTTTGTCTCTGACACTTTTTGTAGTCATCCACCAGAAGTACATAATGCCACAATACTCAGAGTAGGGGTTTTCAAATTTACTTAAATGTAGTAGTTGCCAGGTGGTAGCTGTGCTTGCAAGAAGTGCTCATGTAAGTGTCACAGGCCATTGCTGAAATGGTTTAGAAATTAAAATAAAGGAGCTGGAGTCCTTAATTGTTTTTTTTATTTTTTCCCCTCAGTGATTTGAGAGGTGTAATCAGACCTAATCTTAATCACATTGATGGAGTTACCTAGATTTATCAAAATGTTTATATGTAAAAAGACAATGGATACATGCATCTGCAGGTATGTGTACCCAGCTGTATGCAGAATAAAATCCTTAGCACCACATAAAATAATGAAAATCTAAGGAAAGTGGTAGTGTTTCCCCTTTAAAATTTTGGTGCTGTTGATTGAGGAAAAAAGGGAGATGATAGATTATTTGCTAAACCAATGCATTGCCTACAGACCTGCTGATTTAAAAAAAAAAAAAAAAGATAACTTCTGTATATGTATATACGTTCTTTCTTTGGGAAAATACTTAAGTAGTGGTTTGAAAGAGAAATAATTTTTTTGTGCAGAAATACTTAATTCAATATTCTGAATTTTAGCTGTTTCATGATACAGCAGCTCTGGAGTCATCAATGTTTTATTTCTGTTTTATCATAGCCAGACTATGTAATGAAACAGATATTTGAATAACATAATTTCTTACACTCTCCGTATATTATAGATACGTAAAACAAACTAAATGGCCACTCAGGTATGTGGGAAGATATGAACTTTTTAGACCAACTAAAAATTTCAACAAGTTTTTTTGCCAGTGTCCGTGTGGCCCTTCACTTTGCTCATGGTAGCAGAACCCCTGGCCTTTGGGACTGGAGCTTTTTCCCCCTCGCAAGCCAAAGGACCCCAGGCTATTGTGATTCTGTATCATCAAGCTCAGAGCAGTATAAAACAATACCTGTGCGCACACCTACACACAGTACAAACAATAAACACAGGGGCAGAGTGCGGTGCCTGTGTTGGCACCTGTGCAAACAGGGACTGCCCTCCTGCTCACCCTCCTCCTTCTGCAGCTGGCCAGGGCTGAGCCTCCCTGTGGGTGTGCACGACGTGCAGCGTGGGGCTCTGGCAGCTGCTCTGAGACACTGCAGGCAGTGATTGGCACCCAGCCCATGGTTCCCAGTTGCAGGCCCTAGACCTTCAAGGCCCTCAGGCATGTGGTCCTGCTCCATTGAGTCATACTCCTATTGTCCTGCTCGTGGGCTAGTCCCACTTGAAGTTTGCTAGCCTTGACAAGTACATGCACACAAGACTAGTTAGAAATAGGGTGCAATGATAATATGGGATGGACTGCAGCAGTGCAGTGTAATTGGTAAGATGTCTACATGGGACTGGTCCCCTTTATCCTCTTTGTCCTTGGTTTTTCCATGCCTCTTTCTCTCCAGTCTACCCTAGTCCCTTTATACACTCCCTTTATACACTTTTGGTGGTTCCCTTAAACATCCCAGGGCAAGATTTGCACATTGCTACAATCTACTAAAAAAATAATCCTCTATTTTACACAGTCCCTAAATTCTTATTCCTCTGAAGTCTTATAACCTTTAGGTAATCCCTCAGTTTGCCCAATTTTCTAGGGAGTTTCCTACACTTGTTTAGTGGGTTTTGTACTTGGAGCAGTCGTCTGGATCGTTCCCTTTCTATGTTTTTCAGATGGGTGAGTCTGTGCACTTGGTTTTCGCTAATTGTTCCGGTGCTTGCCATGGCTTTGTGTTTAATTGCTTAGCCTTTAGTCAGGTAACATGCTCTGTTATATGGAAGTATCTCTGTAGTACTTTCCCACAACTGGACCAAGAATGTGGTGGAGGCAGTAGAATTCATTTTGCTTAACCTCAGATGTCTGCAGTGCAGGCCCAGTGAACAGCTTTACATACCTGATCTGTACTTGGTGGAGGTAAATACTTATTTCAGGAGATGTTTATCCCAGCCTTCAGACATTTATATTTTAGTTAAAACTTCATTTTTATAATTAACATTATGGTGTGAAATATGACTAGTTAACTTATGAAAATCTGTCTAGGTTTGGACAGAATTACACAGAGAGGCAATTAGGTTTATAATGAACAAAACCAGGGACAAGTGAATACCTTCTGCACCTTCTGTAAGTTCTTGTCTGCTATTCAGCACCATGGAAGTCTAAAAATGTTTGAAGAGAGATGAATGAGGTTTTGTAACTGAGGACAAGCAATTTCTGTGGATAATGGTTTGTGGGAAACAAGCTCAGTGTTACACTGGAGAAAGATGGAAAGGTGTCTGAAGAAGAGGGACCTTAATTAGAAAGAAAAGACTGCGATGTGCTCACCTATGACTTCTGGGTCTTTAGAAGGTATGTGGAGAATTCTAGGACAAAATCAAAGATCACAGTTCAAATACCACCAACTAAAAACTGTTGAAAGTGTCATTACTTACTATATTAAATGAAAAAAAAACCAACTTCCTTTCAGTTGAATATTGTGTACTTCATATGCATTTCAAAACAAATTTAAGGACTTATTTTCAAAGGTAATGAGTAATCACTGTTAGACTAACTTTAAGCAGAGCTGCTGTTTTCCAGTGCCTTCAAAGTCTGACTTGTGATCTCTGAGGTTTTTAGAATACATAGTGGAATATCTTGAGTTTTTACATTTTTCTTGTATTAATGGATGTTAGTATACTTAATGATTTCATTTAGTCTAAGGCTGGAGCAGTTTCATCAGCTGCAAACAATCTGTTCTCAGTGGGTAGATGGAAATGATTTGGAACCTATAGTATGTTGCATCATGTTTTCTACTTTACAGCTTGTGTGGGCAAAACCAAAGATCTTCCAGCACACAAAAGAGCATTGCTGATTATTAAGAAGATAAATGGATGGAGGTGGTATTTTGACTGTCATTGTAAAAATGTGATTAAAAACCATAATATGATAGAAACCCACAGATTTAATATAGATTCAGTAGACATATCGTGTTCATGTATTTATTACAATACTGACATCCAAGCTTCTAACTTTTATTCAGTCAGACTGGAATTATTTGAAGATCTGTCTTTTTTTCTAAGGGCCTTCTGTCGAATATTACAATTTTTTTCAGCAACCTGAAAAATGCCATTTATTTACAAAACTGAATATGAAAACTGTCATGGCATAAGGTACAAGTGAACTGTGGGATGTAGCAAGGGATTGGGGATGTGTTACACTGCTAAGAGAGGCCATTGCATCAAACAACTGCCTGAAACAGGTCCTCTAGTTCATGACAGAGCCAAGCCTTGAGTCCCAGTCTGGGCACTCCTGCTTTTACTATCTGGGGCAAACACCCCTGGGTAGCTAAGCAGCAGCATTTGGTCATTACTCATTTCCCTTTCACTCTGTCCTGCGAGAACAGCTGTTTGCTGTTTTTCTGCACTTGGAGATCTAGGGTAGAGATTGAACAGGACCTGAGGATGAAATCGCTTTTTCCTATTTGTAGAACAGTTTTGATTTCAGGATTCCAGATTTTCCAGCATTATGGTTTTCTTTCTCTTCTGTTTTTGTTCTCTTCATATCCCTGCTTTACAAAATAGCACCTCAGAAATTCTTGCTTTCTCTGTGGTCATCTTTGACTTGGCTGTAGCACTTAGGTTTTGCTAATCAGAAAACATAAATACTTCTTTCTTGAGGTAATTTCTGCCGTATAATACCTGGGGCAATATTACCCTGAATCCCTCCAAAAATGAGGATTGTTAAGCTTCTAAAGACCTATGGTTGCTTTAATCAGTTGAACTTGCCTACAAATCTACACTATGTTGTATATAGTATTTAGGATATATTAAGGGAAAGGAAACCTGGGCTCAAAAATGCTTGGAGGATGAGAAGCCAGGAGAGCCAAAGGGGAAAGATTATTACCAGAATATAGTTGCAAACTGGCGAAAGGGGTGGAGTTCGGCATGGCAGGAGATGGGGGAGCTATAAGGCACAGATCAAAAAGAAAGGAGCACGTCAACAGTTTTCTCACTTGGTTTGAGTGGAGACGAAATGGAAAATTCAATCCCTCTTATGCTCTAAGAATGTAAGGTGAAATATCTAAAATGCCTAATTTTTTTTTCCTCACAAATGGGATAATCCAGCATTTAAGTCTGAAGGCAGAAGAATCATTGGCTCAGCTGGGTATCTAAAGGTATCATATTTATAGACCAGCTATTTCAGGAATAGAGCCTGTGTTCTTTTGCATCACTTAAGGCAAAATATAACCTTGGCAAACAAAACCACTGGCAATATTTGCAGTTGCGTCATTCTCAAGTGAGTATTTAACATCAGAAACGTTAGGACATTCATGATAAGCTGCTGTTTTTACATAATCCTATCAGTTATGGCTGTCCAGTAGCTGTGGTACAATATCTCAAACAGAAAATGTTCACTATCATGAGTTAAAGCACCATGGGGTACGTAACTGGATTATGATACTGATGTCAAACTGTGGAATAAACTTAATGCAGTAATTGGGTGTCTAAATGTGATTTGAAACTGAGGTTTAGTCAGAAGAGGGATTTTCCCCCCAGGAATAAAAGGAATAAAACCAGAAATCTGGCTCGGTGACAATTCTTTAAATTATGGACAATGTGTAGTAATTTGCTTCAAAAGACAAATACCTTTATGTGTTTTGTGCCTTATTCTGTGGAGAGTCTTTTGTGTGAACAGCCCTAGACAGAGATTTTGACTGAGCTCTTTATGTTGAAGAAATGTCATAGTGAATTTTGGACCAAGCCAAAATTCAAATGGATGGTCACACTAAAGGATGCAGTCACAGTAGCAGACACAGGAAAATGTGGCAGAACAGATTAGAACTAAATTCTCAAAAACTCTGTTAAAATGAGTTTTGTTAAAATGTTTAGTAACAAACGATTTTATTCACAAGATAGGAAGAGCTCAAGTAGTATGCAGTAGGTTGCTAAACTAACCAGTTAAGTATTTCAGTGAGAGATACCTGAAGGAAGAAACTGCAAATCAGTCAGGTTCTCATTTTATCTGTCTGTCTTACTTCAACCTACTTTTCATATCGCCAGAAGCTAAGACTTCAACTGCCTTGAAGAAGTACTATCAGACGCCAATGCTGTCACAATTTCCCAAATTTTCTTGCAAAACTGCTGCTTTAGTGAATGCTCCACTGAAAATGTCTCTCTGGTTTTCTTGTCTTTGGGGATGCCAAAGGTCAGGTATCTTGGGCCACAATGTCCAGCCCAAGATCAGGGCCTGCTTTATTCTGTGCAGCTACGACTCTGAGTGGCCAAGGGGAATACCAATGCTGACAGCAGTTTTCCATCCGTTCCTTCCTGACTGGCAGATATATGTTTAATGCATAGCTACAAAAGGCTCCTAGCTTGTCATGGAGGGCGTTAGATTTCCCTGTTGGAGGCAGGCCATGGCAAAGCAAAGCTTTCCACTTGAGTCATTTGCTCACAGTTTAAATCATGCAGAAGTTGCTGTTTTAGTGAGGTAATATAGCACTTAAGACTTCCCTCTTATGGAGCAATACAATTATCTGAGGTCCCGCTGGTTTTCACCACCTTTGTTCGTTGACTTTCTGACTTCAGGACATTTTATTCAGTTCTGACAGTTCTTAAGCAGCGTGTTTTTTATCAATGTCTCCAGGAAGCAGATACCATCAGCAATGTCCAGACCTACATGTGCGTGACCTGACCACAGAATTTCACTGTCTTGAAGATGTGTTGCCTCCCAAATACAGTAAATTCAGTATTAACTTCAAGCCAGCTGGTTGCAGATCTTGGTCCATCTGGTGTCTTAATGAATACCATTACATTTTCTGGATATTGTACAGATTCACCAAAAAATTCCGGAGATCCTCTTGAAAGTTTTCTGGAAGTCAACACAATCTAGGCATGTTTGGTATGTGCCATGTGTCGTGCTGTGCATTGGTTGTTCAGTAACAGAGCACAGCCTGAAAATATAGTCAGCACAAGATCAGGCTGCCAGAAATAATCTGTTGTTCTGAAAGTACCTGAAGATGCAGTGTTATTGAAAATCCAATTCAGTGTAAGTATGTAGAATAATTTTCTGGGGAGGACTATGATGCTATGTCAGTCTTACAGTCACTAAAATTGACTTTCAGGTCATTTTATAGGTTTTTCTTCTACATTCTTTTACAGTGGATTCATTCTCTTGTGCTCTGTTCAAGATTTAGCACATCATTTTGTGTTCCTTTTTGCTGCCTTTGAGCAGAGCTGATCTGTTTACACTGTGCCTTCCAGTTCTTCACTTTTAAGCTACTTTCAGCTTAATGCAAGATGATTTTCTCACAGTTATTGTCTTATTTAAATTAGCCAAATAGATTATTTTTTGGTTTCAGTTTCAGTATGAAGTGGAAGTCTCTTCTTTAATTTGGGGTAGGGTTTATTTTATGGTAATGGTATGCCTCCCTTTAATTAATTCTATCTATTATTAAAATCAGGAGCCCCTTTTTGCTGCCTGCCAACGTGATTATCTTTATAAATATCTTTTCCTTTTTTTCATTTCAATGCAATTTTGTCCTGAACATTTGGGAAGTTCTGCTTTGCTGATCCCTCTCTGACACTACCACTCTACAGCATTGCAGTGACCTAGCTCTCCTATTTTTATTGAAGAATACCAGGAACATCTTAGTTCTACTAACATATTTTTCTGAAGATACTCAAAATTTGTTTCTGTGAAACCTGAAAATTATGCCTTTCCATGGAATAATTACTTTTTTCTGACAAAAACCTCATTTTCTGACTGAAGAATTGACATTTAAACACCATATATTTGAGTTGCTCTTTTCTTATTTGCTTCTTCCGCAAGTATTTGATTTAAATTTATTTTCCACAATGGCAGCACACGTCACACTCACTGTTTGCACCTAAAGCTTACATGCCCAAACATTTAGAGGAACAAATAAAAATTACTACAGTTTAAAACCATGTTGTGCCCATGTTTTATTACAGCTAGTCTGATGTGATTTTGTGGGCAGAAGAATATGTTCTTGCCATCAAGGGATAATTTAGTTATCAAAGTTGGATAAGGTCTTTATTGTGCTGCTGTCTGACCAAATTCCAGATACCCAAGCCATGTTCAGTCCATAATTAGTTCTCCCTAATTTCCGGTTTATGCCCAGCCATGTCAATGAGGGCGTGCTGCTGCTAATAAGGTTCTGTAAGATGTTTTAGAAAGTGGTTTTGTATCATGGTAGCATTTGGAGGGTTTTCACCTACTTGAACTGTGTACCTGCTGCTCTGCTGCTAATTGGATCCTCATTTGTCTCACAGGGCTCTTTATGTGGTGTCACTCACAATCAATGCAACTTCTCTGTTTTCCTCTAGCAGGGGAACCTCAGTAGTTCATGATTTTATTATTGTTCTTCAATTTGATACAATCTGTTCTTGACCATCTGTACCCACTCATGCTGAGAATATCAATACTGTAATTTTCCATCTCACTCATAACTTGAGCTGATTTTTCCTGCTTGCAGCATTGTATGTACATGCCAGGATCTTGTACATAACATGGAGCAGCAGCTACTTCAAGGTTTGAGCTCCTTGCTGAGATGGGATTGGCCTGATGCTTGTTGCACAGATTCATCTGGGGCTGTCCACTAATCCAAGGAACTGAGATGGAAATTGTCATGGAGACAAAGTGAAAGCTCAGCCAGTAATATTTCTAAAGTGGAAGGTGGTCAGCCTTGCATCCAGCTTCCATGCTTGAAGAATCGAGAGAGAAATTTCTGTCTGGCCTCTGTCTTTGATGAATCCAGCCTTGGTAGACCTGTTGGGAGCTTACATGATCCTGCTGACATAACTTTGGATCAGTCTGCTAAGCAGCCAAGCACAGCAAGGTACTAGGTTCAGAAATGGGGACGAATGTGGGTTTGCCTCTGTGTGGGGTGTGTGTGCATGCATGTGTGCGTGTGTACTTTGCATAATTCTGGCAATTTGTATTCTACTGTACTTAGAATTAAGCAGGTTAATTTAGCTTTTCCTCTATTTGTTCATATCTGGTGCTTAGAGGATTTGGAAAATCCTATTCTCAGTCATCAGCTAATTTCATCGAACATACTACAACTGTTATATGTTTTCTGGTGGACTATTTTAATACTGGTTTTTTGAAGTTTCTTCACATAATATCTTGAAGTAAAATGCTTCTAAATGGCATATGATTAGAAATCTGATAAATTAAGTCCTTTCAGTATTTAAGTAATCCTTCAGGTCCTGCACACTCCTACATTTGTGTGTGTGAGAATGTGAGAGAAAATAAAAACATATCATGGACCATAACAAGAGGTTTCAGTGATGTTGTAAAGCACAGGAGTGAAGTTCAGATAATTTATCGTCCACTTAACAGAAACTCTCAATAGAATAATACCTCTATAAACCAAAAATTGTCCATTGCTTATTTTATATATGTGATTCTGACTCCTGAATCCATGCCCTGTAGAAATTTCTATACCTTCTTGAGTCATGCAAACATTGCCTCCTTTCACCCCAGATCCTGCTTTCTTGAGTGATTCACTCTGTTGCACCCTACTGTGTTGTCATGTATTTTTTACTTCATGTAGCATCACTGTTTTGGGGAAAAAAATACTGTGCTAATTTTTCTTCTTTTCAAAAATAATGTAGAATTCATTGTACCAAAACTGGAGAAGTAAGGAGACAATCAGTATATACATGATGTAAAACCAAATAGGAAAATATACACAAACAGAATAATTTGTGCTACTTTCTTCATGCCACGTTCATCCTGCTTTGAAGGTCTGATCACAACAAAATGTCATTTTGAAGGACATGTGGACATCATCCAATGGGGAGGCAATGTACTTCTCTCTATGAAAGATTGTAGTCAGCTAGTGAATGGGTTTATCTTTTCCTCTTTTTAGGATATTCTGTGAGAGAATAAAGCAAAACTGAGACATCTTTGCATGTCCTACTCATCCTATGAACTGATAGAAAGAAACATGACATAGAACAATGCAGTGAAATGCTTGCTGGATATGAAATCATGGACAGTAACAGTGTAGGGCAATAGCAGATGAATATATGAAAGCTGAAGATGTTACGTCCGGTGGACAAAGTCACAGGAGGTAACTTTCTGGCTAGAAACGAGTAGTTCCTGGTGAGAGAAGCAGACAGCCATGTGTCCAACATGTCCTCTTTGCTCTCAGGATGTGAGTCAGCAGTGTCACAGTTGTTTGCAGCCATGTGCTGCTGCAGGTTAGGTGCTAGGCTAAAAGGCTTTACACAGGTCCAGGCAGACAACATCCCCAGCCTTTGCCTTCTCCACTGACCAGGTCACACCATTGCAGGAGGAGATCAGGTTGGTCAAGCAGGACCTGCCTTTCATAAAACCAACCTTGCTGGGCCTGATCCCCTGGTTGTCCTGTATGTGCCCCATGGTTGCACTCAAGATGATCTGCTCCATGACTTTCTTTGGCTCTGAGGTCAGGCTGACAGGCCTGTAGTGCCCTGAATCCTCATTCCAGCCTTTCTTAGGCACAGGCATTATATTTGCTAATTTCCAGTCAACAGGGACCTCTCCAGTTACCCAGGACTACTGGTCATGACTGAAAGCAGTATGGCAAGCTCTTCTGCCAGCTCCATCAGCACTCATAGGGGGATCCAATCCAGCCCCATAGACTTGTGGATGTCTAAATTATATAGTGAGTTACCGGCTGTTTTCTCCTGGATTATGGGGACTTCATTCTGCTCCCCATCTCTGTCTTCCAGCTCAGAGGGCTGGATATCCAGAAAACAATTGGTCTTGCTATCAGAGACTGAAGCAAAGGAGGCATGAAGTACCCCAGCCTTTTCCTCATCCTTTGTCACTGTTTCTCTCTGCATCCAGAATTGTCAAATGTTAATTTGTCCTACACACTTCCTGCAGCACAGTGATTTGTACATAAGAAGCAATGCTTTAATTTAGCGTATAACTCAGTTTTCTATATTTTCATGGCTGAGTTTTAAATGTGTTACAGACTACTTTTTATAGGTTTTGAACTCTTCATAGTCATGAATACTTTTGAAAATGATGTTGAATGATTGATGAATACCTATGAAATCCACAGTATCACCAACAAAACGCCATCAGCTGTTATTGATTTTTTTTGCTTGGTATCTTTTGAAATAGCTGGCACAGGGGAGATTACACACACTCATCAGAACAGCTCATACTCAAGACAGAAATATAGGAAAAAATGCACCCAGATAACTAGATTAATTTATTTGGCTATTTACTGTTAACACTTCTATAGTGGGAAGTAAAAAACATTTTTTATCTACCCACCCTTATGGAGAGAAGTAGAGCAGGAATGAGAAAAGCATTGTAAGGGCAGGGCTGCTTTACTGAAGAAACTATAAACATCTGCCCCTCAGTGCAGCTGGATACTTTCTTTCTTTTGCACATGGACCAGGTTTATTACCCACCCCCCTCCCATTAATGTGTAGAACAAATCCTATCCACTGTGTGGTCGATGCTAGAAAGTGGCAATGCCTGCTCAGTTTGCTTTATGGGAGAGCATGAATATTTTCTGTAAATTTGCTGTGAAAATATTCCCCACGGAAAAGCAGAGATGGGGTTGGTAAGTCTTTCTGCACAAGTGTATCCTCTTTGGCTTGGTGGTACATCATTTCTGTAGCTCTAATGTGAACTGTAGTGCAGTGGTTAATGACATATAGGCTAAGCAGCAGTGTTCGTTCAGTGTTTCACACTTTCTTGTTATTTGGGTAGTTACTGGTTCTGTTCCTTTCCAAGCCATAAAGCCCCTGCTTTTGAAAGTGTCGTCCACTAATTTTATAGTGGATGTAGTCCCTTTTGTAGGAGACAAGCCAGACTTTAGCAGATGATAGTCTAAAGTATTGTTTCTCTAAAAGATTCTTTGCACACTGGCAGTGAAATAACTCCTTTTGCATTCAAAGAAGGAAATTCCCTACACCTTCTTTTTTTTAATATACCTCTTTGAAATGCAAGATAAATTGTCAAAAATGAGCTCATATTTTTTTATCCCTTCCCTTCCATCCATTCCTTTGCAAGACCATTTTTCATAGAGAATTATTTTTTTCCTGTCCACTATAAAAACAGACTGTTAAGTGCTGTTGCTCATACTTTACTATCATCAGCAAAAGCTGGAAATGAAATTATAAAATTATCATCCATTAATATTTTGAATACCTTTGTCCAACAGCAATCCTGACACACACTTTTTGCATAAATTTATAAGACTCTGTAGCCTAACTCAAAGGTTATGTATTTCCTGAGACTAATATTGCTAGTAAAAATAGCCAAGCTTTTGTGCATGTGAATCTCCTCTCAGAATGTTTTGATTTTCTACTTGTTAGAAAATCGTTATGAATGTAATTATACTAATGTAACTAGTGGATGAATCTTGTTTTAATTGTACTTTTAAGTATGGCAGAATCCTGATCTGGAGAGCAGAACACAGAGCAGCCATCATCATGTTACTGTGTGTTTGCTGACTCTCATTTGGCCTAATGCAATTTTCCCCTTAGCCTAGTAAAATGCCAAAGTTGATTAATGTTGATTAAGACTGTTCATAAACTTTTCATGCTGCACAGTTTGATTTTATCTGAGGTATGTCAGCTAGGATCTCATGGGGAGCCTTTTCAGGGAAACAGTACTAGAAAGTGTCAAATAAGTGCTAATGATCTCAATATACAAGAAAGAAATTGTTTTCCAATTAGACTTTAGCTTCTGTCATTCTAGTGCTTTCTTGTCTCTGGAGTATAAAATGAACTTTCACAAGATACTGGCTGCTTTCTTCATGTACTAGAGCTAAAATTGTAATGAATGCTTGCTTGAATTAAAAAAAAAATTGCACTGCCTGTACCATTATGCTTTTAGGAGAAGTTTTGCAGTGCTACCACTTCTGCCTTTACATATTATTTGAATTAATTGAAGATCCTGATTAATTTTCTGGTCATTTGGCAGATGTGAAACCTAGAACGGTAGGTTTCTGGGTAGAAAATACCAGATGCTAAACTTTGATTATCATCCTTTTCAGGCATGTTTTCATTATCAAAGCTGCTATAGTCCAGGTCTGGGAGAATTAATTGTAGTTGAAAATCCAAACAGCTAAAGCCCTGCTGCCTTTGGATTTTGAGGAAAGCAAACAGTGAAACCAGTATTTTCTATCTCTCACCAACAGAGAGGTCACAACTTAAACTGGGTGCAGTGAAAAAGGGACCTCACTAATGGGCTGGTTTTGCATCAAAGGATGTTACCTTGAGAACTTCCCACTCAAATGCTACTTTGGGAAAACTCAAAACAGTTCTACTCCAGCACTGATGCTCTGTCTCCCAAACTGGGTCTCATTTTTCTTCAAAGGTCAATTTAACACCATCTTGTGATAACGTCCATGAAAAAAATAGTCATCTTCCACTTCTCTAGTGTTGCTACCTTTATCTTACTGCTGTCTTCTAATTGCAATTGCATTTGTCTGAGTTACCCATGTACTGTGTTTTGTCTATGGCTCTGTGAGTTTTCTGTGGCAACAGGCTGTTGCCTGTGCGATTTTTTCTCTTGATTTCTAGGGCGCTAGACTCTTGATACATGACTAGGCTTTCTAAGCATGACTGTAATACTACTAATACGAATATTAGTAATTCTTCAGGATAGTATTAATACTTTTAGTAATAATAAATTGAGAGACAGAATCACATAGTACAGTCCACAGGAAAAAAAAAAAAAAGGACAAACGGTCATTTCTATCTTGTACAAAATCAGGAGATTTGGGACTTTCAAGATGTCCCGACAATAGGAATGAATATATTTGTGAGATCTGGAACAGGATATTCTGTACGAACTCTGGAGGACAATCTTACGACAGAATAAAAAAAAAAACCAAATCGTCACATGGGACTTAAGAATACTGGTGTTTCTTCTGAAGCAGCTTGAGTTTCAGAACTGTAGAAGGGGTCAGGGAAGAGGGATTAGAAGGCAGCAAAGAGTGAAGACACTCCTGCATCCATAGCTTGCAGGAACATATGATAATGTTCTAGGCACCTACTGTGCTAATGTGAACCTGTGCTTTGTGTGTTGAATAATATCTATACATTAGTTTGAAACCAGTGTAGTATCTGGCAACTCAGAACAATTAAAAAGAAAACAAAGTGCTCTAGCTGGGGACCATTTTTAATACCAATAGAGGCATTAAATACCAATGAATGGCCTGTAATTGACCAAAAGAAATAGATTCTTAAATGCTTTTGGTAGGATTCTTGATTCTACCATTCTTTTAGCTGGACAGCTGCTACACTGTTGAAAACAAAGTCCTTGATTTATTGCTATCAGGACTAATGGATTATAAGAATTAACATGCTGCCCAGTTACTTAGAAACATTACTGGTACGGGTCAAGAATCAAATAGAAATATATAACCAGAGAATTGTCATTACACAGGAATTTTTAGCTTCTTTCAAAACTTCCTCCTTTGAGTTTCAAGCGACTAACTGAACAACAATCAAAACTGAACTGTCAAATTCAGACAGAAAATACTGAGTTAAAGATCCTATAAAGACTTTAGGCTGCACCTTTAATTCAGCATGTTTTATGTCACAAATATGACAGAATATTTTGACTGAGCATGGAGACAGAATTGCAGGAATGAGACATGATAAAGTTTTTAGCATTGATCATATTTACAATCTTATGTACTCTGTGCCTGTGTATAACTGTTCTGCACAAAATATTCAAGCTCCAGAAGTCATGTTTATCAAGTATCCCATTCTTAGAATCATAAAATGGTTTAGGTTGAAAGGAACCTTTAAATGTCATCTAGTCAGCCACCCCTGTGAGTAACCTGTTCCAGTTTTACTACTGCTACGATAAAAAAAAAATTTCTTCCTTTTATTTATCTGCTTCTCTTCAGTTTAAAACCATTACTCTCCATCTACTGCAACAGGCTGTACTAAAATATATTTCCCCATCTTACTTATAGGTCCCATTTAGGTACTAAGAGGCCACAGTAAGGTTCCCAAAATGTTCTCTTCTCCAGGCTGAACAACCCCAGCTCTCCCAACCTTAAACCAGAAAACAGTCTAACTGATCTGAGCCTCTCTTCAGTTTTCAGCCAGCTGTGCTTACAGAAAATCTACGTGCCAGGGCCTCTACCATATCACATTTCAAAACACAACCTGGATACCAGCTCCTCGGTCCACTGAGAGAAGGCAAAGCAATCCCTTCCTACCAAAGCTGATTTAGGAATAAGATTGAACATCCTCCATAACCCGAGCAGCTACCACGATGACTATGGAGAGCCCCCAGTCCTCTAATCCTAAAGGTTTTTGTTAATGTTACTTCTTGAGCAGGGAAAGGGTTTGAAAATGGGTAGGGATTAAGTTATACTCTTCAGCACAACTTAAGAACTTCAGCATTCTGACTCTGTGAAGATACTGATCATATGCATAGTGTGGAGGAAAAAATGCTCTTTAGCTAAAAGACCAATATCTTTCCATCTACTGCAGACAGATCCTTAATACCAATGAAATTGGGAGGGACTATTTAATTGAATATAGTTGGTTATGATCAGTACTGTGTACACTGTGGATGACCCTCTTTTATAGGGACTGAGAGTAACAAATAAAAAATCTAACTTCTATCCAAAAATATCTAACATTCTTCAAATCACTTGTGAGGAAGTGTCCAACTAATAGAAATTTGCTTGGAGCAGAAAAAAAAATGCATAGAGAGTAGCAAAATCCTCCTGAAAGAAATCAAATGACAATTTGGTGGCATTATATAATATAATTGGCTTCCTCAATTTAGACAGGATAAAGCTGGGAGAGATCGAAGACTGCACCAGAAAACCAGTCCACAATGGTTTGATAACACTTAGTGTAGGACCTGGACAACACAATTTGTTGCAGTGTAGTTTTGTCCTTCCTCTATGGGAATTTGAGGAGTCCCTTTTAGATTGCTTCCAGGAAGTGTCCTACAGGATACATTTCTTGCTAGTTATACATCTGATTTGATGCACTGAGAATCTGAGTGCTGGACATTTTCAACCAAGAATATGTTTTTAATTTCCTCCCTTCACTGATCCATAACAGAATAAAGTTCCCTTCATGTCAGCTACATAAAGATGTTTTCTAAGCTTCAAATTGGGGCAAAAAAACCAAATAATTAGTTACACTGGATTTTTTCCCTTATAAAAAACATTATAAAGCAGATGTTAACATTTCATTTTTAGAGAAGACTTACACTTGACATGCTTAAACAATGAATCTACCAACTCATTTACTCTTGTAGTTGCTATGAGGAAGGAAATGGGAGTAAGCATAATGAGACCCTTAGTGAAAGACATTTTGTAGTGATATATAAAACTAGGTTACAATATCACTGTTTCCTTGGGAACCCCTCATGTCTAGCAGAACTGAAAAGGAACAGATTAAAAAAGGGTATCAGAAAAACTATATTAATAACTCTGCTGGTGTCAGTACATTTAGATGACTTAGAGAAGACACCAAGAGAAAGTATCACATGCCTTTGATATACAATTAGAGTGAATTTTCATTTATAGATTTTGCAGTGAAGAATAATTTCAGCAGAATATTGTAAACCAGGAATGGGAATCTGGTTTTTTGGAGGGTGGTAGTGAGTTCAGAATGAGAACTGAGAACAGGAAGGGCAGGTATCTGGAGACACATGAACAGAATTACAAATCAATGCTCCTTAAAAATAATTTTTGTAAATGGCCATACTACATGATAGTAATTTGTCTTGTGGGTTGATTATAGATTATTGTTGACACCATTACACTTGAGCAGGTAGAGAAATCTGTGCTACATATTTTCATCAATATGTCGCCTGGGTCATGTAAATAATAGGAACAACATGAGACAATTCTGTGCAGGCTGACAGGAACATGAACAAATAATGTTTGATTTTAATTGCTGAAAAATGTAAGGAATGATAGGTGGAACTGATTGTGAGAAAGGGAGGTAGAACCATAGAAAGGTCAAGTTAACCATTTTTTTATTGGCATCAAGACAGGATGTTTTCTGCTTTGAATCGTCTCTCTCTTTTTAAAACAAATAGCTAGATAACATATGGGGGGGGATTACAGTTCTTGTCCCTGTATTTGTTTGTTTATAGTTACCCATGTAATGACAGGGGATTTAGTGGAAACAGGGCATATGCCAAGGAGTAAAGAAAGCTCTTGAAATTCTACAGTCATGCTGAGAGCACGTGTTTGCAATTGTGGATGAAAAATCACAGGCACATTGAAATAAAGCAGTCACTGTAAATCCAGAAAGTTCAAATGTTGGAAAGAATCTCAGATGAATGAGGAAATGCACAAAGAACTGTAGCGATGTCTTGCAACCAAAACTGCAGCCTGAATATTGCTTGTGTTTATGGCTGAGACATGGCATGAAATATTCTTGAACCAATGGTGTTACCTGACGGGCTGGAGTGACCACTTCCCTTTGGTTTGGTTCTTTGTAATCATTCTTAGAAGTGATTGAGTGATTTCTCTCATTCTTCACTTCCCAGGGATAAAATGTATTTTCCCAAAGGATTCTGTGCAGTTAATTCTTCCATTCAACATTCATAGTTTGATAAGGAATGTACTATCTTTGGTAATCTGATAACACATGGCTCTATATTTCCTCTTCTTTTTGACTTCGATGCCAGATTTATCTAGTGCCTGGAAGAAACAAGGAATTTGGTGAGAGCCAGCTGGCTGGAATCCAGTCCAAAAGGTGAAGGTGATGTGAACTGGAAGAGCAGAATGCTTTCAGGACTGAATGAAAAATCATGCAGTTTATTTTACAAGGATATCTGCTTAAACATAATATGTTCAGTGTCTTACACAATGGTTTAAGTATAATAACAAAGGGTCTATTATACACAATTTTACATCAAGAAATGGAACAGTCTCCTTTAGCAAAGGATGCCAGTGACATTTCTTAGACCAAATTAAAATTCAGTGAATAGATGTGCCTAATAATAGGTAGAGATTTTTGTTAACACCTGCTTTACCACAACAAACCTCTCACGTCCTTCTGACAATCTGTTCCTCCAGAATTTGTTTCCACAAAGGAATGGTGTTTTCACCAATACCACAGGCAGGACTCCTTAGTTAGTGGAGCTGCATCCTAAAATTTATTCTCTGTGGAAATACAGCTAATGAGGGCCACGATAGTTTCAGGAAGATGACTTTTTTCCCTGGGTCTTTGCACCTGGTTATAAGTTGATGTCATGGCAGATTACAAATAGCACCAGCTCCAAAACTGTATGATCTGGGGTGAGATTTCAAACTGTTCAAACTAAACCTTATAAAATCACTTCATTATTGCTGCATAGACTTAGATGTTATCCAACACTGATGTTATGTCTCATGATGTGTGAGAACAGCAAGTAGAACTCCACTGTCTCTTACAGAGTGAAAACACACATATTTGAATTGAATTGCTTCTTTGGCATTCTTGGATAGGGTATTTTCCATTTTTGGTCTATATGGCATTTTGGGTACTGTAGGATACTTTTTCCAGCAATTATTTCTTGCCACAAAATGACTGCTCAGGTTTAGAGATCTCCAAAGAGTTTTGAGAAGTTTATTCCACCACTACCTCGTGTCTGTGTGGGAGGAGGACTTTCTTCTCCAAGCTTCTCCCATGGGTGTCACACTCTTGCTCTTCTGGGTTGGAGGGATCTGTCCAGACGGAGGCTGGGGTAGATTTCATACTGTGTGCGGGGTGAAGGACACCCCAGCAGGACCTTATGTGGGCCATGGTGGAGCAGCAGCTCTGCTGGGCTGGACTCGCACGGCTGCACAGCGATGCCGTTCCCGGCTCGGGGGAGCGGAGGCCGGCCCGGCGCACGCCCCGCGGCTCCGCTTGGTGTTGCTCTGCGGTTCTCTGCCCAAACTGCGCACCGTGCCGTCGGGCCTTCGAGGGGACGGGGATATATAAGGGTGTTCTGCCGCCCTCCCGGGCCGCTTCCCCCTCGCCTTTCCCTCTGCCTCCATCTCCTCCTCCCGGGGCCGGCACTCCCCTGCGCCAGCTCCTGCACCCTGGGGCTGCGCTCGGGGATCGGCCCCGCCGAGCGGGTGTCCCTCTCCGGCGGCCCCGGAGGCGTGAGCGGCGTGAGCAGCGGGAACGGCGAGAACGGCGGGAGACGCGGGAGCGGCGGC
>VZRL01005770.1:136407-413049 GCA_013397895.1 Origma solitaria
GGCGGGCTCCGCGCTGGCGGCGGCGGCCCTGCCGGGCGGAGCGGCACCGCCAGGGCCTGGGCTCCGGCCGCCTGGCTGGGTGGGTTTGCCACAGCCGCCATCTTCCCCCGACAACGTGTCTGCCGCCCGCCCCCGCCCCGCTGCTCTTTCCAAGCGTGAGCCCCGGCGCTGGGGGAAGCGGGACGCCCTCCGCCCGCCCGGCGCGGGCATGGGGGCAGCCCCGGCTCCTGCTCCGGCGCCGGCAGCAGGAGCTGCGCGGAGAGACCTGGCTCAGCACCGGGAGCTGTCCATAGCCGCCCTGCTCAGCTCAGAACAGGGAACTGTCCGCGGCCACACGGCTCAGCACCGGGAGCTGTTCACGGCCCCCCGGCCCAGCTCGGCGCCGGGAGCTGTCCGCGGCCACGGGGCTCGGCCCCGGAGTGTCCGAGAGAGGAGCGAGGGCCCGGGGGAGCGCGGGCTTTCCCCGGCTGGCGCTGTGCCCCAGCCCCGGGGGCCGCCGCGCTCCTCGCAGGCGCAGGGGTCCCGCAGCCCCACACGCCGTGGGGCACGCCCTTCCCCAGCCGGGCTGGCAGGCGCTGAGCAAAGTCGAGAAAACTGTTCTCCCTTCCTCATGGGGTAACCACACTGACTTCCAGTGGCTTAAAAATAAGCAAACCTACTGCTCTTGTGGACGTGACTTTGTTGAGTGTGGTGAAGCTGAAGCTCTAAGCGGTTTTTTTGGTACCAAAATTAGTGTTGTGCCTTGGACGTGTTAACTGCAGCTGGCCTTTCACACTCAGTACCTGGAAGCTGTCTTCTGGGCTTTCGTTGCCGACTTTGGAAGTCTGTTTCCAAGATTCATTGCATTATTGCTAGCATCATGCCAAAACCTTCAGAAATCATTTGTGTGACAGCTCCTAAGTGTTGAGGAGATCTAAAAACATTTCAAAATCTGTTTAAAAACGTTTTTTGTTGGATGAACATTCTGAAGCATGTCAGTGTAATGTGAGCGCTGGAAATAAAGTGCTATACCTTCTTTAGTCTTAGTCCAAGTCTTAGTTGCTTGCTCTACAATTTGTTTGCTATTGGGATACTTTTATTTTGAAACAATTTAGACTCCGTTATTAAATTGTGTGATATATAAAAATAAATGCAAATGTTTGTCTAAAATTTCTGCACTCTTAAAAATTTTTAACGAAGGAGGAGATGGAAATTCAAGTTGGAAGTTGCAGGAGTTCGAGGAATTAAAGTTGCTTTTTAAATATATAATAATAGAACTAAAATTTCAAAGAAGGCTCCTGTCAACTTTTGCTGTGGACAGCAATATTTATGATTAAATATAAAGTACAATTTTAGTACAATACTAGGATCAGCTTGAATGGTTAAACTTGCAAATGAAGAATAAACTGTTCTCAAGTAATAGCAAGGTAAAACTAACTTAAGAAATGAAAAAACAGAGCTGTTTTCATTTATAATATTCAGAATCTTGGAAGTGGACAATGGCCAAAAATCGATCTTCATCAAATATAAAGAAAAACTTCATCTGGGGTTTAGTTTCTCATTATGTCTCACTAAAGTGTCCTCTTGAGTTCTGTGTAAGCCACGAGGGAAATGGTATGGTGTAAAGTTTATACATAAAGGATAGCCTAAAGCAGCTCTCTTAGGAAAATGCTGTTGTCAATGGAATTTGAATAGATGGCCCACAATATTTTAGAGGATAGCAAGAAGCGATCTGGTGTCAGATGAATAACTCACCAGTTTCATTTTTCTTAAAATGAAGTGTCTCCTTGAACCATCAGGTACATGTTTATTCTAAAAATATCTACAGATTTGTCAAGCACAACCCTCCACCAAAGTCATACCAGCATCTCTATGTAGATATTACTGAGTTTAATACTCTTGAGAGATGTTTTCCTGCTGTCAAAAGAAGAGAAAGACGAAAAAAAGAAACCCCCCATGTTTATATGAATGAACTACTGTTATTGCATAGAGATAAATATGGAGCTAAATCCTGCAGTCTTTGTTCAAGTGTAATTCTCCTCGAAGGCAAGCTTCTTTTGAAGTGGAAGGTATTTTTGTCTCAGCAATAAAATTGTGTCATTTCATTCCATGGAGAAATATAGCAGGATAAAAAAAAGATGCTGAAAACAAGAGTTGACATTTAGAGATATTAACACAAGAACTGTTCAAATGTTGAAGAAAGCAGCAAGCATGTATTCCCTCTAATTTTTCTTTTTAAAAATAATTTATGGTGATTGAGTGTCAGTATGAATGGCTAGTCTCTGGGCTCTACTTCCTTTCTCCATTCTATTTCTATCTTGTGTTTTTCAAATTCGTATGCTGTGCCCATCACTGTGGTATTTGAGCATTTTCCAAAAGAGCATTAAGTAGTGTGACTCACATCTGTAATGTGGACTATTTATTCTTTTCCTTTCACTCCCTGGGGTAAATATGTGTGGATTTAAAATAGATACTTAACTTCTCCTTATGCTTGTTTTACTCTTTTTGAGGAAAGGAAATACAGATAGTATTGAGTTGTAATCCATAGCAACTAATAGTGGTCGGGTCAGCATGAATTCTTGCCAGGATTTGATGGAACATGATGGCATGGAAAGCAGAAGCTTTCCAGATTTGCTCTCTCCTTTGGCCTGGTTTGGTCTGTGAAATACGCTGAGCTACAGTTGTGCACTGTGCTCCTGTGGTGGAGCTTCTGCTTTAAAAAGGATGGGTGGCATTCTCTGCTGCTTCTACTGTCTCTCTTCTGGAATTTTTGGGACCCTTGGAGTGCATTTTGAATGTTATGTACTAAGAAGGTGTCTTTTCAACAAGGTTATTGGATATATATTTTGCATAATATTTAATATGCATAATGCGTGACAGAGTGAATTTATGTCTCTACTCTGCATGTAAGTCTTTGCTGTTTTAAGAATATTTACATATTTTCAACTTCTTTCTTTGTGGATGTTTTACTGACTTGGATAGAGCATAGAATTTTTGATGATGACTTTTCCTTTACATTATGCATATCCTTCCTCTTATAAGATGTGGTTTTGTGTGTGTAAGCTTTTTAACAGATTTTAGACAGTAGATTTCCTCCATACAGATTGATTTATGGCATCAGTCTTGTGCTTTTTTACTTTTAATTTGTACTTTATTTCTATAGCAAAGAACTGTATTCAGAGGATGCACACAGGAAAAAAATTATAGGAGGTATTTGGATGCTGCCATTTTTTATAAAGACTTCTGTTTCAGCCTGTATGATAAGCAGCTACACTTTCCTACCTGAAGTATCACGAGTTTCCAGCTCCTTTGCTGAGCAGTTCTAAAGATAAAATGCTTTCCTCATAAAGTCAGACTCCTAGCTCTGACAAGACATGTATTTCAGCTTTTCATGGGTATGGATAGTTTGGCCCAGTAGAAGACAAATTTTCCCAAGAGAAATTTTGGTATGAAACCATCCAACTTTTCATATATTCGAAAAGCATCACAGGCTTACCTTGAGGTCCTCATAAAAGATTTCTTTTAAATATGTGTGTGGCTTTGTCAGCTGATTTACTTCAGGGGACAAGCAAGGTGGAAACACAGTGGGCTAGCTAGAGAATGGTGGCTCTGTCGAGTCACCACTGTCGAGTCCAGAGTGAGCTTTAGGAAGCTACAACTGGCTGGAGGCTTGTGTGTGCTCAGTTACTGTAGTAGTGATGGCACAGATATGGGAAAAATGGGGTAGCTACACTGACTGAAACAAAACCTCTGACAAGCAAACCTTAAGGAATCTAGGCTGTGGGGCTCTGTATGACATTTGTGAGTGAGTGAGATGTGGGGCAGGATGCTCGCCTGGGGAAGGGGAAGTAATAGATTGATGGCCATGAGTTACAGAAGTGTAAATATCAGCCACACAAGGCTATTGTACTATTTTATAAATAATTATCCTACTTTATAAATAATCAACTCTGATTTACACTATATTAAAAACATTGTATGTTTCAGATTTAGATTTCAGGGCTGGAGAGAAGAAAGAAATGTATATGGTGATTATTGATTTTGCTTTTGGAAAATGGACATATATATAAGAATTCCTAAAGTTTATAGAGTAAGGCAAAAAGAGTTGCTTTTGACTAAATAGTTAAACTAGGACTCCAGGCAATGTTAGTTAAGTTATGCTTCTGTAAGTTTGCACTGTGTTTTTTC
The DNA here is from genome assembly GCA_013397895.1 of Origma solitaria. Classification (NCBI taxonomy): domain Eukaryota; kingdom Metazoa; phylum Chordata; class Aves; order Passeriformes; family Acanthizidae; genus Origma; species Origma solitaria. Next base: position 140,575 of record VZRL01005770.1, read on the forward strand.
TGAATTTGGAGTGCTGAGTAGAACAGTTCATTGCCACATCACTCATCATTTTGCTATTGTTTCTATGCATTATAAAATAAAATATGGTCAAAGTGACTTTAAAAGTAATAACTTCAGGCAGTATAAAATAAGGGATAGTGGAAGTTACACAAAATATATATATAGTTGAGGAAGATACTTGCCCTCTTTCCTGTCCTGTCATGTTCTCTTCCCTTCCTACTACCTCATTCTGCTCCTTCATAATATTCTTTATCATCTCCCCTTTCTTTTGTTTTAATAATTTGTTCTGCTTTTTGGGCTTCTCTCAAAATTGTCATTATTACTTGCTCTTCACCCTTATCACATGCTTAGACATTTTATACTGTAGATAATACTTGTCAGGTTGTTACAGCTTGTACCATTTGCTCTTCAAGAAGACTCAGTGTTTACCATTGTTCTCTAAAGAATCTAACACACTTTTAGGCACTGTCTACAAATGATTGAAGTAGTACTTCCTCTTAGTGACTAAGCAGAATATATTTGGAGTTTATACAGAGTGGCAGTTCCACAAATTATTCGGCTTGATAATGTTTATGTTGAGTAAAGTTTTAGAAGACTGCAACAGTGCTGATGTTCCTACATTCAAGAAGTACAAGCAGGATGAGTTGGATGTAGAAAGGCTTGACATCATATGGGCTGAAAAATAGTAAAGCAGATACAGGATTTAGTTAACAAAGAATCCCAAAACAGACATTCAACACCAGATGACATGTGCATTCTGTAATCTTGTCAAATAAATATCTTTCTGCACTTCTTTGGAAAAAAAAGAGAAGAAAACATTTAATTTTACATCCGAAAGAGAAGAGTGGAGATCATAATTTAAGGTGCTGGGACTGTATTCCAGAAAGCAGTGACTGGGTGAAATGCAGTGGTCTCTGGAGGTGAGGTTAGGGGACTGAATGGTCCATTCTGGGTTTTGTCTGCATGCACCTCTGAGCTGGGTAGCATCTAAATAACTGAGAATGTCATATCATTGATTTTTCCATTGAACCAATGGCTAATTAGTGTGGATATTGTAAGTGTCAAAATGCACAGAAGTGATAGTTACCTTAGAACTGGTGTAAAATGTGTTTTTACCCTGCCAGTGAAGTTTTAAGATACTTGCAACATATTCAAAGTTCCATGATAGGGAGGAAAAAGTAAAATCATTGTTTGAATGTGGAATTTTAATCCAGTGCAATGGGATTTTCTTCACCTTAATGTCACCTCTCATCCCTTTGCTTTAGTGGCAAGTTTTGCTCTCATATTAACAGTCAGTCAGAATGCTAGGGCAGTTTCTAAGACCATTAGGCCAACATTTTTCCAAGCATTATTTTGGTGTGGTCTTTCCTTTTCCCCAACATCTTCACTGATGATGCTTTTTTGACAGAAACTTGGGGAGATAAAACCCGAAGAACACACAAAATGATGAGTTATGATCTCATCTATACCTGTTTGACCGCAACAGACATTATGCATTAACAATGAGCTTTCAGGTGAGGATGATTTTTTAAGTTAAGTTTAGATCACATTGGCTGTTTTAATCATATGTCTTCCTATATCAAGGTTGATAGCTACAATTTACCATAGACAACCTAATCTCTCTAAGAGTGGGCAAGTCTTTCTTTTAACTTAAACTCACAAGCAGGAAGAATCTCTTGAAATACTGATTGTCTAAAAATGGCATTCAAAAGCAGTTGTCATTCAGACAAATTAATTTGTATTATAAATCTGAAGTTCAAATCAAGCAATATTGTTTTCAACACTTACTGAGTTTAGATCTCTTTTGGAGGACTGCATGGTGTAACAGGAGGAACGGTTACATCCTAGAAATAACTCTCTGTTGAGGGTATGTTATAGTTTATTAATAAAAACAGTTTACACCCAATCTGGTAGTGCATTTGTAAACTCAGCAAACTCCAGCAACTTAATTTCAGGAGTTATTCTACTTCTGGTGATACAGTAACATTGCACAATCAATGCTGTATTGAAAAGCTGCTTCTGCAGGATATCATGTTGTGACTGTGTTCTTGTGTGGTTTCTCCAAGATAAGGTCTTGAAGCTCCAAAGGCGTCAGTAAGGACTGAGACTGGAAGAGTTAATGTAACAGTAAGAGATTGTATAGGGGAGTAGCAGCGCATTTAAGAAGTAAATACATATAATTTTTGAAGAGTAAGAGTTCAAAGCAATTTCTGCTGTTTTCTGTCATTGAAGGTGGAAGGCAGTTCTTAAACAGTCTAGAATTTAAATATCAGTTGTCATCACATTACATGCTTGCAGAGTGATCTCAGTTACATTTTGAGAGAGAAATCAAATTCATGCATTTTGGTAGGGGAAAAGTAATAGTAATAATAATTGAATTTATATATCTGTATCTTTAGGAGTTTTTAAGTTTTGATGTGAGGCCATAAAGAATATCTTTGATTTAGACTCTAAACTGTTTTATTAAAAATATAGTTAGAGTTCTAGCAGGAGTTAGAAAGAGTTGAACCTTGTGTTTCAAACAAGTCTAAGTGCTTCTATTTAGAAAATTCTTAAGAAAATATTTGAACTTTAAATAACACATAGAACGCATTATTTTCTTTGTTTAATGTCTCTGTGGGGTTGGTTCTTCCTTCTTAAATCCATATGAGGTTGCTTAAAAGCTTCCTGATGACCTATTCTTTATTTGACATTAATATTTTTAAGGCAAATAGTTTCTTATAGCAAATATAATATTGTATTTATACACAGAATATTTAACAGGTCATAGCATTGCTAGGTAGTCGATATAACGTGGCATTTAGATTCTGTGTATTTTTGAGGGCAGACTTTCTTTAGAATGTGTACTATCTTAAGCATGGGAAGGACATAAAATGTTTTCACCTTTAAAGAAAATTGTGAATTAGAAGCAGTCAACCTATTTTGGAAAATGTTTTACAACCATCTTCCGTATAACTTTTCAGAAATGAATACTCCAGTGTGTTAGCAAGAAATCTTTTTCCTTATAGTGTTTATCTAACTCTTGGTGCATTTATATATTTTTCTGATTACAGAAAGGATGAGTGAGAAGCAATGCTTTTAAAGCTGTTTAAAGCCCAGAGAGCACATAGAATAATAGAAAACATTGCTGGCTGGGACCTCAATAGGTCTTCCAATTTATCCTTTGCCTCAAGGCGTGACCAACTCTTAAGATACCAGTTTCTGACACTTATTTGCCTAAACCAGTGATTTGCAATTGTGAGACCCTACCTAACCAGTGAAATAAATAGCCTTCATAGCCAAGGCAAGGGCACAAAACAGACGATGCACTGAATTCAAGCTAATCATCTCTGCAAGAGCTGCGTTGCCTATGAAGCAGAAGGTGAACAGCAGGCCAAATAGATCTTAGGGTAAAGCTCTAAATATAGTATGAAAATTCGCATTTTTTCAAATGATAGGTTACTACTGAAAGGTATGAGGACAATGACTCCACTACTGACTCAACCAGGGATGGAGATTTCTTGAATTCTCTAGATAACTTGTCTCAGTTACTAAAAGTTCTTATCCTTACCATTAGACTTTTCCCTTCACTGTTAAACCTAAATCCCTTTCCAGCCATTTGCTACTGACTCTGTCCCCAACGGAAATTCAATGTAGTCTGTTATTTTTCTGTTTGCAGCAACCTTCCATGTACTTCACAAATGTGATTATACCTCCTCCTGTACTTTCTCATCACTGCTTTCTGTAGACTCAACAGGTCATATTTTCTAGACTCCTGACCGCTCTCACTGCTGGTCTTTATATGTACTTTTTGACTGATCTTTTTGGAAATACAGTGTCCAAACCCAGACACATATTCCAAATGAAAGTGTATGGGGAGAGCATGAGGATAAAACTGTGTCTTGCATGGAACCCTTTCCTTGTATAGACAGCGTCACATGTGTTTGGGGTTTTTGTTGTGATATAGCACTTATGGGTTCATGGTCAGCTTGTGATCTCCTATCTCTTCACCGTGCTTTTCTGCAGAACTCTTGTTTAATCAGTCATTCCTCATTTTGTATTTTGAATTTGATTACCTCAGCTATGCACAGTGTTTGTCTTTATTGCCATTGAGTTGTATTCTGTCTATCAGATGCCTCTTCTGAATTTTGCATTCGAATGCTTAAACAAAATGCACTACAGCCCTTGGAACAAGAAGGAGGACTTGTCTCTAGATAGAGAGTATCCTAATTGCAGAGTTATTTAGACTTTCTCTTGCCTGTCCATACATCCACATTCCTGACTGCACAGTTGTACACCTTCATTGTTAGGATGCAGAATAAACTTTTCCAGTTTTGCGCATAACTTGTTCATTTGGGAAGAGAGAACTGTGTTAAAGGATCTATAACACAGGTTTTTCACCAGCTTGGAAATACACGAATGCTATATCATTGTAAGGGAAACAGTTGCATATGCTGCCCTACTTGTTCAGTACGTGCAAGGTGTTAGTTAACTTACAAAAAATTTGACAAAAATTTGAGGTCCCAAAAATACATAATTACTAGGGATTTAATGAAAATAAGATAGGTAGTGGAAGGGATTGTCCACACTCCTGGCTGGTAAAGTCGACTCACACCATTCTACATACCAAGGAATTCTAGGGGAGAGCCAACATTGACTTCAAAGTAAATCCATCATGAGGTGTGAGTTCTCACAAAATCAAATTAGGCTTCTTTAAGTTCAGCACTCATAAAACTGTTTGGTTAATGAAAATTGTTGCCTCAGTTTTGGTATCTTTTTCATTCCCATGCTACATCATTTAGAGCTTGGATTATGCTATTGAGCCCAGAATTTCTCTGGCATTATTCTGACCAGATCTGAATACCTACAGAGGATAACATCCATGTCTGAAATCACTGAGATTCAATTTGAAGCAAATGGAAATAAAGAGGTGCCTTTAGTATGTGATCCATCTCATCTTAAATTAGACATTTCAAATAGGCCAGATGAATTGCAGAGCCTATTTCTGGCTGTGGGCTTATAAAGAAGATGGAGTGAGTATGTCAGATGCAGAGGGCTATCTCACAGACTTCTGGAACTAGGTAAGTTGAGTCTGCCCTGCAAAATTCTGCTTTTGCGAGTAACTCTGCACTATTTGGTCTTATAAGAATGCCATGGACACTTTGTCTGTTGGGACTAATGTTTATGGTTCCCTAGAAGTTAGTCAATCTGCATATTTTGCTTATATTTTTATCAATTATTAATTAGGGTATGCTCAATTATCCACGAATTTACTATTTGAGACTCACTGCTGGGAACATGAGTATGCTTCCCTTCTAGTCCAAGATTAATCTTAGGATTTGGTATATTTTTTGTACTGAATTCAGAAAGTCTTTGAAGGATGAGAGCTAAAAGAAGACCTTGGAATATAAAATCTGTCCAGCATGTGGGATTAAGTATACCCATAAATAAAAGAACATTGCAAAGAAACCCTTCTTATGCCATTCACCAATAAGAATGATTAACAGATATTTTAAGTTAGAATCTCATAGATGAAGCTAGTCAGATTGCTAGATGGGAAGTTACGAACAGGATTTGTCTACTACTTATAGGCTTCAAACAATGTAATATTAAGACCCAAAGAAAGCTCTATAAACTCAATTTGACAGTTTCTTTCCATAACTCACACACCATCTCTCTTCTGCTATGTATTGATTTAATGATATTTGTTTAGCTACAGTGTATTTACAAGTTGATAGGTCACTTTTGAGGGTTGTCTGTTAAAAACATACTGTTGTCTTGCTACGCATTCTGAATTCAGCATTTTCTTGCTTTAAAAGTCTTGATAAACAGCTATCTATGCAATATGCTGTATGGTATTGAAATCAAATATTTTTTTGCTGAATCAGGCCCTAAGACAGTTTGGGAGGATGGGTTTTGATTCAGCATGCTTTCATTAATTTGGCTAGTCATTGCGATTATGATTCATTTCATTCTGTGTAACCGACTGCTGCACAGTTAGTGACAGCTGAACCATGTATTATCTAACAGCTAGAAAAATAGCATCACTGTCACGTTTAGAAGGCTGAGGATTATGCTTGTATCAAACACGTGTTTTTTGCTAAAGTTAAAATGCTTCGGGTATATCTTACTTTTTTCCTACTACTTGTAATGTTACAGATATGAACTATGACACTAAACACTGTGAACTATTTAAAATTAAGAACCTAATTTTATTTTATGGAGAGAATGAAGCAGCTTGTTCTGGTTTTTATTAATTTATTGGCTTTTTGGATTGGTAGTAAGATTATGCCTATTGATATTTTGCTGATAGTCTGATTTACATATAAGTAGTAAGTTTGAGGAGCTAAGTTTAAGTGAATGGTAAATGTTTCTCATGTATTGATATTACTTCCATGCTAATGCAATTACATCAGAAGAACTTTACCAAAGATTCCACCAGAGCGTAAAGTTCAGCAAAATCCCAATATGATTGAAAGAAAACTGTATTTTTACTTAATATCCCTATTAAAAAAACAAAAAACAAACAAACCTCTATCTTCCCTGTTTAAAAATATGTATCAAAAAATCCAAATGTATTTTTTTCCTTCCCTGTTTATGGTTCATCTGAAAAATTGCTGTAGAGGGTGCTGTGAAGGCACTGGGCCAAGAAAAAGTGCTTTCAGGGTAGAGTACAGAGAAAGTACTTGTTATCTGAAAGCCTTGAATTCTTCCATCTGCTTGATATCTCAAAATGCAGGTGGCCAAAAGCTGAAATGTAATGGGCTATAGCTGAGCACTAAGGTACATTTGTATTTGAAATTTATTTAGACATGGTTGGAAGATAAATGCTTTTAGCTACTTTGTATAGTTCATATGAACATGTCTTCTGCAGCATTTGCAGAGTATTCTTGTCTAAAATTTGGTCTGACTTATATATTCCCAAGCTCTCTATAACAAAGATATTCTCACGTATAAAAGCAGGCTTTATTTGGAGAAAGACAAAATAAATATGTATATCTTTGCATTTAATATGAATGGTCATATTTGTTCTCCACAAACAAGAGTGATAAAAATTATAGAATTAGTCCATGATAACACTGTGTCCTAGCTTAATGTCTCAGATAGAAATAACTATTTAACTCAGTAAGGCCAGTTACTTACAAGTAAGAAGTTTATTTATTAAAAGGAATATGGGTTAAAATAGTGCCTTTGTTTAGATTTATAATTTTGTCTAATAGAACTTTAACAATCAAAAACGTTCACTGAATCTGGAGTTTTACTATGGAAACTAAGTCATAGTTCAATAGTTAATGATCTCATGGTCATTATAACAAGTAAAAGCACTGATGTATATTTTTTCTTGTTATTATTGAAATAATTAAATGATATACTCCTAATTTTATTCTAAGGCTAAATAAGAAAGAGCAGTTTAGGATTGGTAACATGTTTTGTCACTCTTCATAGCCGCAAGGTTTTTCTTTGATAAGGGCTTAGGAGTGTTTTATTATAGTAATCCACAAAAAATTTGTATTTCAAAGGGACTGCTGGTCCTAACATGAATAAGATGAAGCATGATGACCTATTTTAAAACAGCTCCTGCCTCCCATTGGAACTGCTGGATTTTCAGTAAAGCTGCCCACAAGAAAGATGTTGGTTTGTGTTAAAAGAGGGAAATTGCCATTAAGTATCTTCTATCTTGGACATAAATACCTTTTATTCAGTATTTATAAAGTTTCTGAATGGTATTATGATGTGGAAGGAGGTTTATACCAGAGCTCTACTGTGCCTTTTTTTCTTACTGTGTTGGGACATCCTTAGGATCTTTTTTAGGGACTGGACATCTGCATAATAGTTCTTGTAATTACATCACCAAAACATATTCTAGTCTTAGTTTCAGTTTAATAAAGTTTCTCTTCAAAAATCTTTTCAGTGTGTGAAACAAAGGAAGGAAAGGAGTTCTTGAACTGATGCCCACCAGTCCAACTATTCTTTGCCTTTTACTTCATAATAAAGTTCATATTGCCATAGTAAATAGAAACTTACATAAAAACTTATTTGGAAGCATGTAACTCACTAGATTCATAACTAAAAATGGTATCACTTCTTCTGTGGTGTGAAGTAAGTATTCGTACTAACTTTGCGTGTCCAGGTATTGGGGTAAAGCTGCAGGGGTGGCAGAAGACACCAAGACTTGCCCTCACATCAGAAAAAATTGGTTTCAGCCAGCTCCAAAATGGATCTGCCACTGGCTGTCCATCAGTGACACTGCTGGCATCTCTGTGGATAATGTATAAGAGAAGATAAAAATCCTGTGCAGCAGCTGTGAGAGAGATGAGTGAGAAAAACATGGGAGAAACAGCCCTGAAGACACCAAGATCAGTGAGAAAGGAGTGGAGCAGGAGCGCTGCAGGCACCGGAGCAGAGATTGCCTTTCACCATGGTGAAGACCATGGTGAGGCAGCTGTGCAGCCTGTGGAGGACTCCATGCCAGGGCAGGTGGATGTACCCTGAATGAAGCTGGGACCTCATGGAGAGCCCACTCTGGAACAGGCTCCTGGCAGGTACTGCAGCCCATGGAGAGAGAACTCACACTGAAATAGGTTTTCTAGCAGGACTTATGATTCCATGGGGACCCTGGGCTGGAGCAAGCCGTTCCTGAAGGACTGCACCCCGTGGAAGGGACTATGATGGAATAGTTCTTGAAGAACTATAGGCTGTGGGAAGGACCATATTGGAGCAGTTCAATAATGACTTTATCCCATGGGAAGGACCCCACATTGGAGCAGGGGGCAAATCTGAGGAGAACGGAGTCACAGAGATGAAGAGATATCAACTGACCACAATGTCCCTGCCCCCTCCACCTGCACTGCTCCACATGTGGAGGTAGAAGATTCATAAGTGAAGCTGAGCCTGGAAAGGGGAAGGGGGGACAGGTGTTTTTAGTTTTTTTTCATTGTCCTACCCTGTTATTTAGTGGCGGTAATTTGAACTAATCTTCCAAATGGAGTCTGTTTTTGCCTGTGATGGTAACTGATGAGTGACCTCTCTGTCCTTATCCTGACCTATGAGCTTTTCCATCATATTCTCTGCCCTGTCCTGCAGAGGAAGGGGAATGGCGGAATAGCTTGGTGGGTGTCAGGCAGCCAGCCAAGGTCAATCCACAACAATATTTGTTTGGCAAACACATTTGCAAAGGCTAACTTGAGCCTAGTGATACTGCTCCTCCTGGGTCCCTGAGGAATCAATACAGTAAGAAAAAGAGAGGCTTCTCCAGAAGGCAGATCTGAGAGGCTAAATTGAGCTCCAGAGCCCCAGGCAGTTCCGTGCTGTCAGTGCAGCACAGGCAGCTCCATTGCCAGCCCAGCTGCTCCTTCCTGCCTCCATGACACCATCATGGCCCTGGTGCGAGTGTCTGCTGAACTGTCTAGTGAAACTGATTCACGGGGGTTAAGCTAATGAAAAAATATTTTCCCCCTTCATCACTTTGGCTGAGCATCTTTTTAAGCTACAGGAAAGAACTCATCTGATTTACTGTACAGTCCTACAATATGCTGAGCCAAGCACATCTGAGGGGCTGAGAGAGATTAGCTACAGTACTTTTGGAGTCTCTGAGAGCAATGGAATTATTCCACAATTATTTTCACAGTCTGCAAAGACTGGTTATGTTGCAGTCATGGAGAAAAACAGCAGTCAAACATGTACAAACTAATTTCTGATTTTGAACTTGCTATTTAAAGTCTATGAATCAATGCTGCCAAAATGAGTGCTCAGAGACTTTTTGGTGAAGAAAACAAAGAAAATGCTCATAAAATTTTTCTGTTGAACAACTGGAATTGGAAAGCCATGACTGGTGTTACTTTAGATAGAGCTAGGTTTTGTGTCTCCATATCAAACAGCAGCTTTTCTTCTTACACATTCTTAAAACTCTGATTTTCAGTCATAAGTTAGTTCAGCTCATATGATGAAGAAAGTAAGGAGAGAGGAAATACCTCAGATGACTCTGGTTAAGTGAATGAGCTCTGTAAACCTGTGTTGTTGCATTTTCCAATGTGATCTGGGACATAAATAATGAAAGATGTGTAGCAAAGGCCCCAGTGGTAATTGCTGCCCACACAAGCTCTTGTATTTTCACAGGTGACTGGAGAGTCTTTTTGCTGTACAAAATCATCAGAGAGCTGCTTCACCCCAGTATTTCAGATTTTGTCCGGGCAAATCTTCTGATTATTCAAATTGTGTGATGGCTTCAGCTCTAATTGTTTGTTAGCAATTTACTTGAAATTATAGGCTACATCAACATTTTTAAAAAGAGGACACATAAATAATTTTGTTCTAATTTAATCTGTTACTAAAACATCATCTTAAATAGTGAATTTTGTAGATGACAAAAATTATGATTGACTTTCAATATGCTAGGGTCACGAATTTGTTAACTACTGAATGTTTGTAAGATTACGTCGAGAAACACAAAGTCTGAACTTATCATTGCTACTGTCTGTGCTAACACATAAGAGAAAGATAGTCCTTGCATCAAAGCATTTATTTTTTTTTTCTAATTGCAATAAAAGTAATTGATTCTGCTATGTTACAGACTTGCAGACTTGTGCATCTGATATGTAACCTCATAGACTTAATTGAATTTTTTTAAAAAATGACCGAGAAATGTAGCAATTAAAAATATTGCCATGCTAGTAACAATTTTCTGAATGCCTACCTAGCAATCTTTTTTTTAAGCAATGCTATATTTAGAGGGACATTTAATTCTTTCAGAAGAGAAATGAATCTATCAGGACTAGGACTATTATGTAGGAGTATTAAATATTCACATATTTTATAGTACTTGGTTGCTAATATTAGCCCAGTATTCATTAGGACCTACATTCTACTATTGGTTAGAATTTTTTTTCTCCTGGATTGCTATAACTGTCATCTTTGATCTACATTGTACTGAAAAATAAAATAGCTGTCCTCTTTCTTTTGTCTCCCCTCTAGAATGCTGGTGAAAATTACTACAGAAGCAATATTTTAACATGTTAACATGTGTAATATCCCCAAATGACTGTCATGGCCCTCCTTTCATAATCAAAACCCACTCTTCTGGAAAGATTTGCTGCCCCCAAATCTGAATAAATTATACATTTTATAAATGTCATATTCATTCAGAAACCATTAATTTTATTGCAACTTTGTTATGAACATTTTTCCTATAAATGTCAGACACATATTTCTGGAGGGTATAGTGAGCCTGTACTTTTTCACAGGTTAATATTCAGACTGTTCCAGTGTCTGGTTAAAAATTTCCAGTGCCTGACTGGGTTACAGTGAGTGCATTACTGGTTTGTAATGCTGCCTAGAATGCCTGTGTTAGTGTAAAATGAAATATCAAAACGTCTTTCCTCCTAATGCTATATGTAAAGAAGAAGCACTTATATTAGATGTTTCTCTCTCTAGAAAACGAGGATAGAATTTCTGTAGAGATCTATCTGAGATGATAATGGAATTATTCTGAAAAAGGAAAGTATTGTGAAAATCATGTTCATGTTAAACAAGAATTTTTTTCCACACAAGAACTTATATACTTCTTCCAATGCTGCAAATAAGTTTTTAATTAAGTAAATTCTAGTTTGATATTTTATTTAACTTTGATTTAGGTTATACAAGATAGGATTTTCCAATATTTGTCATTTTATATGCATTTTGTATGTAAGTGTGCTGGGAGATGACCATTGAAGTCTGTAATTTCTTTATATTCTAATAGAGACTAATTTTAAGTTGTTTGCTTCCCCCAACTAATTTTTATGGTTGGAGCCTGTAAGAAAATATTTGGGTTAGACTATGTCACTGGCAAATAAAACACTTCATGGCTTTCGTGTTTTGCTTTCTTAAAAATTTTGTTTCCATAATGAAATAATAGACCCGAATTTTGGGTTAACTTGCGTTCTTTTATTCTGTTAAAAGTCTCGTAATGTCATTAGATCACTTCTGATTTAATCTTATTGTGAAAGAAAAGTAATTACACCCATCATTCCTCATCATTTATGTCAAAAGCTATAAGGGCCATGTGGGAGTGAGAGACTGCAGACAACCTTGCTCCAGCCCTGCAGAATTTAAGCCATGAATTTGTACTTCCTGAGCTGTCTTTGCTGCCTGTGTAAGAGAAGGGAGAACAGCAATCTGAAGTGAGGTGTAGTGCTCATCCTGGTGGAACCTTGAAACAAATAAAAACACAGTCTGTCACACTGGAATTGCGTTCTTTGGTCTTGTAAGATTTTTTTTTCCCTTCTCACTTGATACAAGGGACCCTTATTAGATTGTCATAATCAGTATACAGGCTTCCAAATTTCTTGTTAGCAGTAAACTAACATTTACTGTTACCACTGCTTGAGCAGGAGGTGCATGTAGTGAAAGCATGGATTGTAGATTGGCTGCTAATATTTTACTGATGTCTTTATTTTTCTTACATAGTAAGGTGTTTTCTGGTAATTTCCATAAAGATTGATAGTATTTTCCCTTCTAAGAAGTGGATAAATATCATAATATCTAGTATTCTACTAGATGTAGATAAATAGGTAAAATATGTAAAATAAATGCAGAAGATTGAGACACCTTGCCCAGAAATGTCATAGCAAGAGAGTAAAATGACAGTTATCTGTTATAACTATTGAGATTAATTCAGCTATTCACTGAAACTGTAAAAGGTGAAGAAGTTAGCAAGCCTTTGAGTATCAGCACTTAATGGATTTTGCTGTTGCTTTCAGAATGTGTTTTTTTTTTCTTTTTTAAACTTAATTACTTCATTAACCTCATACATCTTTGACTACTCTGCTACCTCTGGATATTTTTGTGTAACGTCAATGTGTCTGATACACACAGTATAAAGGTTCATATTTTAATAGGCTGAAATTAGTGTACATTTCACAAACATGATAAAGCTTTGGGTTAAAGTTCAAGAATAATCACGTGTAGCAAGTATTCTGCTTACACTAATAAAAAGTGAAGGGGTCGAAGGAAATTGCAAATTGATATCTTCACTTACAACATCAGCTTGTAGATACAGCTTTAGGTTTTTGTTTGTTTACAGTAGATAAAGACAGTAGGATTTTCAGTAGTTCTTGTTCCCTTTACAGACAGTTAACTCACCTTTAAGAGCTCGCACACTATTTGAGTTACATGAATCAATTTTTATACAAATGTTTCTGGAAATAAAAAATATTTGAAGAATATTTCTGATTTAAAGCTAAAACAAAGCTATTTCAATTATAAAGTAGAAGTTATGAATGCATTTGGCTATTAAAAAGCTGAAATATCCTCTGTATGTGTGTGTATATATGATTTTAATTAAAAAATACAACTATTTTTGAAAAATAAACAATAGCTACTCAATATCCTTTGGGGTTTCATTACGAAATTTTTCTGATACAAAGTTTTTTACTGTGCTACAATATAAAAGTCCTTAACACTATTTTATCTGTAGTAGGCAATATGTAAATATAGTTGTTGTATTGTCTAGAATTATCTTTGTCCCTGTGTTTCTCTTCTAGCTCTTTTTGGTGGCAAATTCCTTTATTTCTGTTGCTAAAGAAATGGATGATAACAAAATTAACTCCTGTCCTGATAAATTTATCCAATATGGTCAAGTAAGAATCAAAGTACAAAAATTTGGAAAGGGCATATTTAATTAATGTTATTTCTAAGAGCTGGCATCTGATAGTTGAAGCTTTTTTTTTTTTTTTTGTGCTGTCAGCTGCACCATTTCCAACTGAAGTGCTGTTTTTAATTCGCTTCTGACAGACAGCCGTGCCAGTCAAAATGCAAGAGCCTGGTTCCTATCAGTTTCTGTTCATTTGCTTATTCACTTCTTTGCTTTGCTGCATCCTACTTGTGCTTTCTCAGTCTGTCAGATACACTTAAAGGAAGTTGTAGTCTACATTTCTACACTCGTTTTGTTCCCCCATGTTTCTTTATTTTAATAATCTGTTTTATCCAGTTTTAGTTAGAGCAGATCGATCTACTCTCTTTGGAGGATGGATAGATTGAGTCAAGGTGTTTGTAAGAATGACACCAAAATGCTGAATGTACAGTGAAATCACCCAACCCTGTTTCTGCCTGTACTGGAGAGGAATACAAAGTTTTTTCAAGACTGCTACTTTCCATTTCCAGCAGCTATGCGGGTGTTTCTTGGGCAGAGGTGGAGTGGGAGTTGACCTTAACATTTGTTAGCAAGTTTTGGAATTGTCTGTACTCTCACAAAGAAGGAAGTGGTTAGAAACAAGAACAAATCTGACTTAGATTATCCTTTTTCACTCCCAAAATACATTTTTACTGCCTTGAACAAATGTTGCCCCTGAAGCAGCACAAGTAGGTTTTGTTCCTTTCTCTGGGCTTTTGGTAAAAATAGAGCAAAAGCGCATCATCCACGAGACTCATATCTTAGTGCGCTCATCTTTGTCTCTCTCTCTCTGCTTCTTTTATTTTCTGTCCTTGAGGAAGGATGTTATTATTGCAAAAGTTTTCACTGGGAAGTCTAGTAGTTGAAAATAAATAAAGTTGCAAAACTTGTGTTTCAGACAGAATACAATTCTCAGTAATGAGAATCCAAGAGCTTCTCAGAGCACATTTCCCAGTACCTGCAGCACAGTACGTGTTCCATGTTCTCTGGATTCACATATGCAACTCAGTTTTGAGGTATTACTCCATAATAGCACAAAAATTAAAGTGTATACCAAGTGTCTTCAGTTTTTCCACAAAAAGGAAGCATCTCTGTGAGAGCTGTGGTGTACTATAAAAAATACGGAGCCAATCACAGAGGTGAGGATATCTGTGTCCTGATGCACAACAAAAGACTTGCTTAGGTTTACCCTAGGTCCTCTCCTAAATTGCATTACCTGCAGCATGCATGGCTTTGCAGTATCTATTACCCATATAATATAGCAGTATCTATAGCAGCAAAACCTGTAGCTGGTCCTGCAGTCATGTTTTTGACTGTAGTGTGTGGCGAGGTGGGTTCTCCCAGGATATTCCTGTTTCTTTTTTGACAGGAAGGTCACTGAATTTGATACAAATTATATTTTCTCATATTTTCAAGGAAAATTTGAAATACTCTGATTAGAATATTTGATTAAACCATTAAAAAGAGTGACATTGTCCTCATTTGAAAAGAGCAAGTTCAGCCTCCTGGATACTTAAGGTTTTAAAAACACTATTTTGCCATCAGTACAACTGTGCCTCCAGGAGAAATGAGGAATCTAGTATGACCCCATGACAGTGCACTTGATAATAATTTCACTCTTAATAATCTAATCCGTCCATTGTAATGAAGCAATTAGCTTGCTGTGCCCCTAGCTGTAATCTAAGAGTGAATAATGATGTTTATTTTTGTTTCAGCACTTTTGCAGTTGAATACTATTAGGTGGGGTTTGTTTGACCTGTCCTTTCAGGCCTTGTACATAGCAGGAAAAAAAATATTTTTATATGTCAGGAAATCTGTTGCAAGGGCATTTATGATAGATGAATTTAGCTTGCTGTCATAAATTTCCTTGGTTCAGAAATAAAGCTAATATAACATTGGGGGAAATACAAAGTAAAAAATAAAGGAAAAAAGGGCAAGGAAAGGAGAAACCATAGCTGCTATTAGTTCCTCAGGTTTCATTTGAAGTGATCAAAGAAGTGATCTGTGACAAAGTATTACTCATTCCTCTCATCAGTGAGCCTTAGAATCTTCCATGTATTTTTCAATTTCTTTTATGATCTAACACTCAGTTTCAATATATATTGTTTTTCTAAGTCTCTCTGGTTAAAATAGGAACAAAAATTCCCTGTATACTTTTAAAATGGGATAAATGCAAGATTTTATTTGATAAATAATATTTAAGGATAAAGTATGTATGTCTATTTTGACTTCACAAGAATTTGGTAGCGCTTGTTTTCTTTCTTATATTATTTTTTTCTTTCCCCTGCAGCCCTTATTCCTTGTAAGAGCTTTTTATGACACAGGCAGGTTTTGTCAAGTGCAACTGTTACTCCACTCCTACAACGACAAGGAATGGCATTCAGTGTCAGATATGGCATTCAGGAGATGTGAGGAGAAGGCAGGCGGAAGGAAGAGTGTTTGGGTTTTGTTCAGTGCAACTGCTGAAAGGCAGTTCCAGGTAAAAAGTGACATTAGGAACATTTTGAGAGGAGAAAGCACCTTTCTTTTGTGCATTTTTTAAGGTTTTATTTATTTTCAAATCCTACAAATAGATTTTTCTACTGCAGTATGTTGTGCATGTTCTTCTAAGCTCTTTGGGATCTTTTCATATCCTTAGTAATGTCTCGGTGTACTTAAGGCTTCATTAGACCTTCTCAATTTTTTGGGGAATTTGCATGTTCACCGAGGTAATGAAAGATTATTTTCAATTTTTGCCAGGAATTTTTTTTTTTTGACAGAACTTTTCATGATGCTAAAAGCCAGATAAGTTTTGATTTCTGGATTCTAAAGGAAGAAACCTGAATTTCTGCCAGGTCCTCTCCCCAGCGCCTTGGCAGCTTTGCTGGCAGGCTGGTGGGAAGCCATATTCTGCATCCTTTGACTCGTTCAGTCCCTGGTTCTTCAGCAACAGAGACAGCTGGAGCTTCTAGGACCCTTAATTCTGGGCAGCATGTCAGGCAGCTTTTTGCAAAACCCGAACTCCTGATTAAAGTGGGTCAAAAAAAGTAATTCCAGTTTGTGGGAAAATTCTGAATATGTGGTATTCATGCTTCCACAAAACAGAATCACTGCTAGGTTTGGACCTTGTATATTCCTTTCCTTATGTGAATTTTGAATGTTCTCCTCTCTGAATTTTTTTGGTATCTCTAATGAATGTGACTCCTTTCCCTCATTTATCTTTCTGTCTTCCATCAGTTACGGGACAATGTTGGTGGTTAAAGAGTACTTTCACAAATGAAATATTAAAATGTTAAGAATGTATGATCTGACATGTTTCTTAGGTAAGACAAAAATTGCAGCCCAGCTAGTCTGTTCAGGGAGAGATTATTATTAACTTTGGCTGCCTCTCTTTTTAGTGGGGACTGAAATTTCCAAAATAACCACTGAAAGTGCCTAAACCAGCAAAGTTTTCATCCTGAATAGGCATAAAATATTAAATTTGCTTTGTTCTATTGTTTGATTAAAAGCACCTGCTGAGCCAATGCTTCATTAATATATTAATCTGACAGCATAGTGAGCTAAACCTCTGCTATGAAAACTTTGATATTATCTATACTGTATAGTATTTAAATATACTTTCCTGTGTACTCAACACAGACAACCAAAAAAATGCACTTCTAATTATTGTTATCACTTAACAAGCAGCCTCTATTGTCTAATTTAGATCAAGAAACTTCTTAACTCCTCAGAAATCTAAATTAGTCCCATCCTTACAGAACAGTAAAGAACAAATCTAATTGCCTACCTTTCCTTATTTTTCCTTGTCTAATTTATATTGTGAACATTTGGGGGCAGCCCACTGGAGTTTTTATTATTTTAGATGTTCATGGCTACATTGGATAATGCAAAAATTTGTGGCAACCATTTGCCTTTAAGATTTCTTTTAAACGTAACTGTGACTGACATTCCCCAAAGGAACTGCTCTTAAATAAGCCTCTTTGCTTTCATTAATTTTTGGACAATCCAGAAGAGACCTTATGCTGAAAACATACAAAGAGGCCAAAATAAACATTTATAAATGAAATAGGAGAATAGTAAACAGTACTTAGAACTAACACAAATTTCAACCTTAAATTTCTTGGAAGGTTTCATCTTTGTTAATCAGTTTCTTTAAATATGATTGAGGCAAACTACTAAGTCAGACAGACAATGCATTTTTTTATTTTTCCATTTATCATCAGATATTCAAAGACTTTGAGATAAAAAATAAGTAGTTTCACACTTCCACCTGGTTTTTTTTTTTTTTTGGTTCACTGTCACCATCAGAATTTGAAAAAAATTTGAAACAGTTTTCTAAAAAAGATTGAGGCCTGAGAATAATACCCTTCTCTTTCCTGGTTTATAACTTCCTCCACCATCTAAATTTCATGGTGAGCTATTCTCCCAGGACTTCTTTTCTGGAGCACTTTCACAAACTCAGACAGCTGCCCTTATAGTCAGGGGTCAATCTCTGAAAAAAGAAGAGGTAGCTTCATGAGGAGAGGCAAGAGAATCAGAAGGGGAAGCTCTCTGAGCTATTCACAGATAAACAGTTTGGAGAAAAATGCAATTTCTTCAGTACTATCTTTTGACTTTGTTCCAAATGTTGAAGAGCAAGTGTTCTAGTCAGAAAAATGCTTTGGAGGATGCTGAGGATGTGGTCTTACACCTATACTATAAGACTAAATTAAAGTCTACTCACATTTTCCATTGAGGAAATTATCAGCAGAACTTAAATTATCCTAAATTATCTTGAAAAAACTGGAAGATTTTATTTTCATATTTTTTCCCAAGTTTGTTTAACATTTCAAGTGAAAAACCTTGAAGCTTGACTTATGGGTGAAGCAAATTTCTCATCTACACTTGGAAGAATATAACTAATTCCCTCTGTTCTTAACCATTCTTACTTCAAGCCTGAGTGGTTTTATGGCATGTTTTTCCAGAATTGTGTTTATTCCTTGTTTCAGGCTACACGTGGAAATCTGCGTGAAAGGTTGGAGTGCTGTGGTGCTGCTGCCAGACTTTCATACACATAGAAGTATTTTTCCTGGAAAAAAAATTGTATTTTTTTCTGAAATCCTTGAAACTGAGGAGGGATTTTTTATTATCTTGGAATTAACTTGTGGAGTGGTGATCAGTTCTGATGTTCTGAAAGTTTGTGGCTTTAATCTCTATAATTCAGGGCAGACTGAAAACATATTAGGAAATTTTGGATCAAACAGGGCTTTTCACCTTTTAGCCTGATACTTGATTCACATCTGTAACTCATTTCTCATTCTAAATAATGAGTTGGATTTTCTGGGAAGGGTCATGTGTCTGGATGGTGCCTGACAATCAGAAGCTCATTGTCCTCTGTGATGGAAATCCTGTCAAGAAGATATTTAGGGCTTCTTGTTGGAGTAGAATGTAGTGATGGAACTGAAAGCATGTTCTTTCTTTCCTTCAGTAATTTTGGTTATTTAAATTCCTTCTTTTTCTTCAGTTTCTGTTATAAAATGGCATGCCAACCAGAAAGTCTGAAGGACTAAAGGTCAGCAGATTAGGCTGGACAAAGAGACCTTGGAGAATTCTGAATAAATAAAAAATTTGAAACTTCCTTGTGTCCTCTTCTGTTGCGATGAGGTGGAAGGTTGTGTTGAGCTGGGGCATTGTGCCTCTTCTCCCAGGCAACTAGTGGACAAGGGAAAATGGCCTCAGGCTGCACTAGGGAAGGCTCAGTTTGGATATCATCACAATATGGTCTAGTGGGTGTGGTGGTATTCAGTCTAAGTTTGGACTTGATGGTCCTGGAGGTCTCTTACAACCTTAATGATTCTATTATTCCACTATTTTGAAAAAGGAGGTTCTTTTCCTCCAAGTAGAAGTTAGAAAATAAGAGAAGACCAGTGGGAAATCTCTGGCTTTCCACCAAAAACCTTTGCAGAGTCTAGTCACTGCTGATTTCCAGGAAGAGAATGAAGAAACAGAGGATATCAGATCATTATCAAATGTCAGCGTAATAAAATTTTTATAGGCTTACTTTTTGAGAAAAGATTTCTGTTGAAATCAGGATTTCTATTTAATTTTTTGTTCATCTGGTGTCTTCTATTTGGTCTACAGAACATTTAGAAAAGAGGCCACTCAAATGGTTATGGTCATAACCACCTATGAGAAATATTTAGTGCTATTTTATGAACAAATATTGTAAAGGATTTCTCAGCACTTAGAGAGGTTGGTTGTTTTTTGTTTGTTTTGTTTTGTTTTATTTTGTTTTGTTTTTAAGTGGCATAGATCATAAAGTCTGTTCGTAATATGACCATATAAAATCATGAAGCATGTTTTATAATTTTTTATTATTTAATGTAGCTATGCCTATATTTAGCCCATTTTTCATCTGTTTGCTTTTTGTTACCTTATTGATCTAAAGCTCAACTGGCACATTATTGTCACTTGTGTTTGAATGACTCTGTGGGTCTTTTCTATTTTGCCACTTCAGGGATCCCTGTGGACCTAGATTCACTTATAAGTTCTAGCCTTTACAGATTGTGTGTGTTGTTTTACCTCTCTCTGATTATGGAACCAGAAAAACCTTTCTGTTTGCCAAATGCACAGTGTGGGAGTTGGGGTTGCTTTCATAGGCTTACAATACCTGAAATAAACTCAGCTATTAATTTTTCCTCAAATTTTTCCTTAAAAGCTAAAATAATTATAGATTAAAAATTGTCAGTTTATGAGGCTCGAGTGTCTTAGGAACAGTAGGAATTTCAGTTTCTGATTTTTATAAGTAATAATTTTCCAAGCTAAGGGTATAAGATGATAGAGAAAACAGCCACATTTGCTCTAGTATGCACAACTCTCACAGCTAGGAATTTGGTTTAATATTGCCAGGAGTTTATGGAAGAGAATATATGAAAAGGGATATAGCAGAATCAGAGATTGAAAAATCTAAGGAGAAAGCCAGAGGCCTTTCTCGTGAGTAACACGACACCAAAGAAATGTCATGACATCTCTGAAACTTTGCAGGATATGCTATGGTGAGGGCCATAGAAGATGTGTGGATGAGACTCAAAGAGCTAATTCATGGAACAAAATAGTCACAGATGCATAAATGCACGCTGAGAAAAAGTTTGCTAGTTCTAGACCACTATTTTCACTTCCTACAGTGCTTTACAAGGTGGCACTACAACTGAAGGGGTTTCCTAACCTGATTATGTTTGGTGATGCCTATCAACAGATCTCTTTTCTGGGCATGAGTCAGGTAGCTTGCAATATCACTTGGTATCAGGTCTGTAACTAGCCCCTGGTGCTGCCCTTATTGGCGAGGAATAGAATTGCAAATAATGTGAAACTTTTTGGATGAAGCTGGGGATTTAGATATCTATTTATTATTTTTGAAACACATGGTGTATTCATAGTGGGATGTTATTTGTTATGGAATGATATTTTATTCAAGAGAAATGTTACAGAATATAGCAGATGCATGTGGGAAGTTGGGGTTTTGCAGAAGAATAAGACTCTTTTGGTTTGGGGCCAAAGGGGGCTTTCACTAATTCAGTAAATGATACAGTCATGTGAACCAAGGTTAACAACCTTCAGCATGAGGGATGTCATATGAATGCATCCTTAGACTTCTAATATTTTCACCTCCGATAGTTTTGCAGAAATAAGTAGAATCTGTCAACTTCCAGAGGAATATGAGGTACTATGTTAGCCATTCTCTTGAGGAAATAATGGATGGGCAATAGTAAAATGAGGTTCATACAGATGTGATTTACTATGCAAATAAGTATCTGAAGTCCTGTGCTAAGTAATTATTGATTGTTCATTGATAAATGTGCTGAGAAAGAAATGGTGCACTCAGAGTCTTCTAATGTATAACCTGATGTACATTTTGTAAAGATTGGAGACATCAGGAGTTGAAATAGTAGGAGAAACCATAGTTTCCCTGATTTTTAATAACGTGATGTAGTAAGAACTTCCAGGGGAATTCAGGAACTAATCTTTAAATACTAGAGGAGATGTGTCTTTTTCCCCCTCTCTCCACAGAACAGGAATAATTTTTTTTTGTGTTTTTCTAGTTTTTCTGTAAGAGTTGGAATGAAATCTCATTTGTTCCATCTTGACTGTTAATGAGGTTTATCTACACTTGTATTACAGTTCATTGCAGAGAGGACAATGATCTGGATTACCTGTAGATTATAAATCTCTTTGAATTTATGTAATAAATACCTTGTTTTTCCTCACCTTCTCAATAACACAAAGGGCAGACAAAATAATTTTATTTGTGAATGACAGACTAAAAGATTGATATGTGCAATGACGGACTAAATGATTAAAACATGCAAACTACCGAACTGGTCCCCTGCACCCAGATATAGGCTATCTTTGACAGTGGCTAAGAATAATTAGGTAAGAAAGAATATCTCAGCAGGCAGTTTTATAGCCTTTTTTGCTCTAAATGAAAACATCCACCTTGATCAAACTCATTGCATTTGGATAGAATTTTCTATATGCCCCCTCAGCTGCTTCTTTTTACAGTTTGAATATGTTTGGTTTATCTCAGTTTGATCTTGGATTCTTAGAAGTACCATGCATGTATTTTTCCAGTATGGAAATAATTCTCCACTTCTGATGACCCTTGTCATTTCTTGTAAGTTTTTTTAATAAATTTTCTTCTTTCTGAGGGGTGGTAACTAGACATGAAAGGTTAAAGATGGGAGAATACCACATATTTATTAGGTGATATAGTAGTATATTGTCGTTCATAACAAACTCCAAAATTATGGCTTTTGCTTTTCTTGATTACTACTAGAAGCTGTTTTTTAAAATTTGAATATAACTATTACTCACTTGCCTTCTAGTGCTGCAGCTACTGAACTAAAGTCTTTTTGGACCTCAGAATTACAAGACAGAATTTTCTTATTAGTGATAGACTGTAATAGTTATATACACAAGAGAAATATTGATGTGGTAGTTTTGCCTGGCCCAGTTTTTGCCAGTGAACAGGGTGGGGTACAAAGATGGCTCCTGCATGTCCTGAGTAAAGATTCTGGAAATTTTCCACCATGTCCAGCAGAGCCAGTCTCTGATGGCTGTAAAATGATGGACATGCTGCTGGTAAAACCTGGGCCAATTAGAGATGTTAGTTACGCCTCTGTGAAAACATATTTAAGAAGAAATCAAAACAATGTGAGCACGCACTTCTTTTTAGCCAGGGAAGGAGGAGGAGGAGGTAAAAATATGTGAGGGAGAACAACATGGAGGCACCAAGGTCAGTGGAAAGGTGGGGGAGGAGGTGCTCTAGGCGCCAGAGCTGAAAACCCTCTGCCAGCCGTGGTGAAGACCATGGGGGAGCAGGTGGTCCNTAATATGATTTTATGTAATAAAAATTATCTCCTTTTTTGTCTAGAATTTTTGTAAAGTCATTGGTTTGCCTTAAAAAGAGCAAAGCTGTACTAAGTGGAGATTTAGAGAATATAGACGTATGTGTATATGGTCATAGTACAAGATTTATTTACTTAGCTGGAAATCTTGTTAAAATGGTATATGTGACTATAATTTAGATAACAGAACAGATGGAGTGCTGTTCTTTTCAGGTTAAGATTTTAAAATTTATTTATTTAAATCTTTAATAGCCATTTCCATCTCTGGATTTGGTTTGGGTTTTTTTTTGGTTGCTTGTTTGGTTTGTTTTGGAAACATTTAGAAAATTTGACATTACAGTGCTTTCTGGTAGTTTTGGAAAGATTATAATGCACCCATTGTGTTGCATTTTGCACGGTATTGTGTGAGAACAGTGCTTCAGAAATGTACGAGGCTCCTACAAGCCAGAGGATTCCATGTAGTGCACAAATACTTATTGAAGACTCTTTCCTAAGTCTCATCAATATGTTTAAATATCCAAGGCACCTTTATAGCTGACTATTGAAAATGTAGATTTTTTTTGGGAGGGGCATGTGTACTTAAAAATATGTGGAAGTGTTTGAGGAAAAGGACAGAAATGCCAAGTTTCTACCGGTAAACACATATTTAGTACCAAATTAAAAATCCATTGATTCTTTTGATTTTAAGAGGAAACATGGTCATTATTCTTCATTCTTATTCTTTTAGTATGTATGGAATGAATGGAAGATGAGTTCCTAGACAGGATGAATTATTCTTAGGTCAGCAAGTCCAAACCCTAGCTCTCAGACAAGCAGTCTTAATAGCCTCTTTCATAACTATTTTATAGGTAGAGCTTGATTAGTTTAACTGCATTTTGCTCTCACTTTCCTTACTTGAAGATGTGCTAGTATACCATTCTTTTTATAGCTAGAAGACATCTTCTAATTTCCTGCTTAAACCAATCCCTGCCAATTTATGCCTGTTCTTTATTGTTTTTCTTCTTTCTCCTATATGTGACTGTACTTTTACTCCAACATTTTTATGTCTTATTTTTCTACAATTCAGATGTCTCACCCTGTTTCTTAAATTATGCTCTGTATCCCTTAATCATCCTCCTAGCTCTCCAAGTATAAGTTCATTTTTCTTGAAGAGGGATAAACAGGAGTGTGTGTGGTGTTCAAGGTGAAGTTTTACCAGGACAACTGTGTTGGCACTAACGCTTCTTTCTTCAGCATAAGTGGCTGGATTAGTTCTCTTTCTCCAGTTGCTCTTCCCTTTTATACTGCAAATTATTTGCCATTCTTAGTCATTCTGTGATATGAACAACTTTGTACATTGGCTTCTCAAAGACCCGATCTTGTACTGGGTACAGCTGGCTGTAGCACTTCAAGAAGGACGTGGGAGCATGGAGACTAAATGAGCTTGTATTCCAGCAGCACACTTAATCACAGATATATTTGATGTTAATGAGTTATGTGACCTCCCTGCTCCACCAAAGAGAGAGCAAGGCCTAGGAGCAAAGAGAGGAGTCATCATTACAGTTCCTTACATGACCGTCTGTGAGCAGAGATTATAGAATCATAGAATGGTTTGGGTTGGAAGGGACCTTCAAAATCATCTTGTTCCAACCCCGTTGCCAAGAGCAGGGGTGCCACTCACTATATGAGGTTGCCCAGGCCCCATCCAATCTCACCTTGAACAATCTCAGGAGTGGGGCATCTATAAATTCTCTGGGAATCCTGTTCCTGTATCCATCCACACAGAAAAGAACTTCTTCCTAACATCTTATCTAAATATCTCCTCTTTTGCTCTAAAACTGTTTCCTCTTGTCGTATCACTATCTGCCTGAGTAAAAAGTTGCTCTCCTTGCTTTACAAGCTTCCTTTAATAATGAAAGGCTGCAATGAGGTCTCCCTGAACCCTTCTCTTTTTTAGGTTGAACAATCCAAACTCCCTCTGCCTGTCTTCATAGGAGAAGTTTTCCATCCCTCTAATCATCTTTGTGGCCCTCCTCTGGACTTGCTCCAGCAGGCCCATATCAGAATAATACTGATGCCTGGGGAAACAGTTTTTTCCTTTTTGTTTGTGATTCTATAGCTCCTAAACCCATGAAATTCAACAAGGCCAGGTACAAGATTGTGCCCCTAGGTCAGGGAAACCCCAAATAAAGATGCAGGCTGGGCAGGAAATAGATTGAGACAAAACTGTGAGGAGACTTTGAGGTGTTGCTGGACAGAAAGCTGGACACAAGCTGGCAATGTGCTCTTGCAGAACAGAAAGCCAGCTGTGTCCTGGGCTGCAACTAAAGAAGTGTGGCCAGCAGGTCAAGGGAGGTGATTCAATCCCTCTACTCCTCTCTTGTGAGACCCCACTTGGAGTACTGTAAGCAGCTCTGGAGTCCCCAACATGTGAAGGACATGGATACACTGGAGCAAGTCCAGAGAAGGGCCACAGAGATGCTTGGAGGGCTGGAGTACCTCTCCTATGAAGAGAGGCTGAGAGATTTGGGGTAGTTCAAACTGGAGAAGAAAAAGCTCTGGGGACACCTTATAGAACCTTCCAGTATCTGAATGGGGCTTGTAGAAAAAGAGGGAGAAGGACTTTTTACAATGTACTGACAGGACAAGAGGGAATGGCTTCAAACTGAAAGAGGGCAGGTTTAGATTGTACATCAAGAAGAAATTCTTTATTGTGTGGATGGTGAGACAGTGGAAGAGCTTGCCCAGAGAAGCTGTGAATGCCCCATCCCTGGAAGTGCTCAAGGCCAGGCTGGTTGGGGTTTTGAGCAACCTGGTTTAGTGGAAGGTGTCCCTGCCCAAGGCACAGGAGTAGGATCTTTAGGGTTCCTTCTAACCCAAATCATTATGTGTTTCCTTAATTCTAATATTTACTGAGTGATTTTGATAATGGTCTCAAGAACTTTGTTATCCTTAGTGACTTCTGTGCAGCATGCTCTTCTTCAAACCTATATACTTTCCTCAGAAATCCAAATAAATGAGGCACATCCTGGAGGCTATATCTTTAAGCTGGAATGACTTCTCTTTATTTGGATCCTCTTCTGAGGCTTTTTTTTGGGTTTCTTTCTTTTTTTTCTTCTCTATTTGCTTTATTTACTTCTGTTTTATTGACTCTTTTTTCCTTTCTCTCTGTTCATTGTCAGTGGGAAAGTTCATTTCTTACAACTTTTTCCTGGACTTTAGTTTATTTTCTTCAAAAATCTTCTTCTTAAAAAACTCCTCTGGCTTCTGGCCTTGCTTGGCATGCAGTATAGCATCCTTCTGTCAGACAGCCATTCTTACCTTCTTGGATGTGTGTCTGGGAGAAGACATGTTTGGAAGAATTCAGTGATTGTCAGACGTTTGGGCTCAGAAATAGGAAGGAACTGCAAAAGTCTCAGAACTGCTTGTCGGAGAGTTTCACTAGATGTTTTCCACTCTGGCAGTTCAGGTCAATCTAATTAGAATGTCTTATGGGCTTCTCTCTGGACTTATGCTTGAATAAGTGAGGAATTTTCAATACTAGTCTAATACCTAGTGTGTTTAATCTGCAAATTAGTCTTTAGAATATAATTTTGATCCTATTATCATGCTCTTTCCCATTGCACATAGTCATTAGTGGATGCTCTTCCTCTTTTGCCTTGGTGGGTTGACCCTGGCCAGCAGCTAAACATAGCTGCTCATTCCTTCCCATCTCCAGTGGGATAGGGGGAAAAATAAAATAAAAACATGAATATTTGTGGATCAAAGTAAAGGCAGTTTAATGGGTGAAACAAAAGCTATACTGGCAAGCAAAGTAAAGAAATTAGTTGATCCCTTTCCACTGGCAGCCAGATATTTAACTGATTTCTGGTAAGCTTGGCCTCAGTAGAGAGTTTGAACATCATAACCATGACTTTCCCTGCTTCCATATCCCTTTCTTGGGTTTTTATTGCTCAGCAAAATATCATATGCTATGGAACATCCTTTTGATCCATGTAGGTCAGCTGTTCCAGCTGTGTGTTCTTTCAGTTTCTTGCTAACACCAGCCTACTTCTGGAGGCATAGACTGGAAAAAGCCTCAGCACTGTGCAAGCCCTGCTCAGCAATAACCAGGATTCTGGTGTGCTATCAACAGTGTTAGTCACAAATGCACGCATCTCAGGACCTTATAGGCTGCTGTGAAGAGAATTGACTCCATCCCAGTCAAATGCAGTATACCTGCAGAGATCCTATCTAAAAAACTCCTCAACAGAGACAGGAGAAGGGGGAATTATTCGGACTCTAGCAGTGCTGTGTTGAACAAAGTAGTGTCTTTCATTTGTGACGCACAGCTATTCAGGTGGTTGGGAGATTGTAGAAGTGTTCCTTTGTTCTACTTCCAGTTCCCCCAACAGTTCTTTTTTCCATACTGTACCCTGAGGTGACCTTTCTCTTCCATTTAGACATGGATAAATTCTATCAGTGGTGGTAGGTTCATTTGGTGCCCATGTGCTGCTTCACTGTGTTTTATTCTCTGGCAATACAGTCATTCCTTCATCTCTGGACGAGCACTTCTTTTTTTGTTGTTGGCTGCCATTTTTGCCTGAAATGTAGAAAAAGTCTTATGGAAGATTATCCCTATATATTTTTCTCCAGATTTCATGTAGAAAGGGATTCAAGATAAGTTCTAAAGAGTTTTTCAACTAGGATAATTCTTCCCTTTTAGAATTGTCTATTGTTCCAGAACTGTCTATTGCTTCACATCCTGGATGTCACCTTCCATATGGGTTGTCTAGAATAATTTACATTTTATGTATATTAAACAAAATTATTTCATCTTTCTGTCTCTGAATCAAACAAAGACCGTCACAGTAAAGCACATAAAAATTGTTTCTTGACTGGTATGAAAGCACTAAGAACACAGAAAACCCACCAATTTTCTCATATATTTTCTAACTCTTCGGGTTTTCATTTTATTAAGTGAAGGTGTACAAAGATACTACATCAAGTTGCCTTTCACTGATCTTCATAAGGATGGAACCTGTAAAATAACAACTCATCTTTGTAACGGGAGCTAATAAAGAATTAGCATTGACTGTTCCTTGATTTGTGTCTGAATGCTTATAAAGAGTACGATGGGATTTGCTGCCAGTGACTGTCAGCAGTGTTAACAGGGGAATGCTTGGGTTCTGGGTTGTGGGTTCTGGGCTTAGCCAAGTTGGGAAATAAGTGCAATACATATTAGAATTTATAGAGGATTATAATGCACCTCCTGTAAGATGCCTGAACCCAGCAGGGAACTCAGGAAAAAGAGTCTTTCTATTCTTATTTCAACTGTCTGGATCAAAACCTGATATGACTCACAGAATCTCAGACCTATCATTTTAGATATGGTTGTGTTCAGCCCAGGTTAGAAGACTCTCCTTGCAGATGAAATGTCTGGAGGATTTGGCTTCTAAAATATAAGAATTCTCTTTAGTATTTGTGATCCGAGGTTACTCAGAGTAACTTTTCTTTCCCTTGGTTTCTGTATGATGTCCAGTGGCACATCCTTTGTTAAATATTAATACTTTCCTCAAAAGATTGTTGCTTGATATGATATCATAATTTCTTTTTTCAGTAATTTTAAAAAAATAAGGCAGTTTGTTCTCTTGAAGCTTTGTTTATGCAAATAGACACATTTACAGTATTTAAAGAAAGAGTAAATTAAAACCTGGGATGTAG
This sequence comes from Origma solitaria, assembly GCA_013397895.1. Classification (NCBI taxonomy): domain Eukaryota; kingdom Metazoa; phylum Chordata; class Aves; order Passeriformes; family Acanthizidae; genus Origma; species Origma solitaria. The sequence continues at coordinate 169,246 of VZRL01005770.1, forward strand.
AATGTCAGGTTGAATGGTTGAAAGTGACAAAGTTTTATGCAATTGAAAACAGTATTTTGTAATAGGAAGTGCATGATCTTTCTTGTCTGTAAATAATGAAGAATATTTGTTTACCTAAACCTACCTGAATTAATATCTCTGTATATACCTTTTTTTTTTTCCTTTAAAATTATAATGGATTCATCTTGGTTTCTTACCAAAAAAATTGAGTAACATGGCAGACATATTGCTAAAAAAAAATCCATAATCTACTCAGAAAACTCAATAAGATTAATTTGACATTTGGTAGGATGTAGGGGCTGATACTCTCTCTATGAAATATTGTGTCTTTTGTGCAATGTATAAGAACAGAAGAGGCTAAAGGCAACCCATCATGTAGTTATGTTTAAAAATCAGGTAAGTGAAAATGACAGTATGGAGTTCCACATATGTGTGGTTGAGTCTATTACCTTTCAGAAACCAGAAAAAAGACAAAAGAAAACCTCTGAAACAAAATCTTGTTGCTTTATAGTTGCTAGACTTTAAATCCTGGGAATTTTAAATTAAACTCATGGCTTTTTTCACTTATGTTCTTCATCATATTCAAATTCATGTATCAGGAAAAGGAATGTCAGTAAATAATTTTCCTGAAAATGAATAGAGGTTAAAAGTAACATAAAATATAGCACAGTGAAAAATTAGGCAGTAAATTGAAATAGAATTTATTTCATTGTCAGAAATGGATAAATAGTGGAGGTGAAAAATTTATGAAAATGTACTTATTAAAGTAAGGAAGTGACTTAAAAACACAGAGAGAACATATTAAGGACAGTAATTTTAACTTTAAAAAAATTTATATATTGTTAACAAAAAATTCCCCTTTTTACAGTCCCTGGCAGCACTGGGAGAATCTAGAACAACTTACAATTGTAAAGGAACATTTTTTTCCCACTGGAAATGTATTTGTGGAAGAAGATTGTTTGTGAATGTACACTTATACTACAAACATGGTATGCCTCACATTACATAATTGATATGTACATTTGTAAAAAGAGAATTGCAATTTGTTTTCGAGAGTGCATTGGAAAAAACCTTTTATTTTGTGAAATTAGTTTTTATGAAGAATAGGTAGGATAGTTTGCTTAAATGTCAGTATTACATACATAAATTCTTTATGTTTTATATAAAATTTTCTTCTGTTTTATTCAGGAGTACAAAGCAAGAAAAAGTGGCAAATTTTTAATGCATGCTAAGTGAGGCAGGTACAATCAGATTTGAAATGAAAAGAACACTTAGGTTGGTTGGTGTAAACATGGAATAAAATAATTTTCTTGGTGATTTCTTATTTTTAGAATACATATCAGTGTCACTCTCCATAGCAGCCTGTGCCTACAGAGGTCCTGTGTTACTTGGTGTGTGCTCACGCGCATGGTGGAGTGTGGACCAGGAGCGGTCATTTCCCATTGATGGCTGCTGGTTAGGAGGGCAGTGCTGTTTCTCAGCTGTGATGCACACAGCCTGTTTGAAGCACAGAATGAAACAGTATAGCCAGGCATATGTATTTGTCGATTTTCTTTCTAAGATTCTAAATAATCCTGAAATTTTATTGAAAAGTTTTTGCAGTGTATCAAAGGCTGTTTTTTTCTGGTTTTTTTTAATTGAAAGGGCTTAGCATTCTGAAGTATACTTAATATTTATACAAAAATTAAATAATCTTATGTATTTGGCATTTACTCTGTCTTATATCAGTGTGAGAATAGATAATTTGAATATTTCGTTAACATTGTAGTGGTTGGTAAAATGGAAACCTTAAGTAACTGTAGTTCATGGACCTTTCCGTCTTTGTAGAAAACCAGTAACTTTTCTATGTCATGATGTAATTGATAGTTAAGAGACATAAATTCCATTTCACTTCTTTGTTCATTAAATTCTGTTGATTTTCTCAAATGGGAGTATGAAACCAAACATTTTGCTGCTTGTTCTTCAGTTAGCAAGGTGTCCTTCTGACCTGATGGCAGTTACCCATCCTGTCTGTATATGGTATTACTAAATTACTGAGTACTGGATTACTTTCCCCCATCTTTTTTTTTCTGTTTAGTGATTGAAAATTTTGATTTGGTGTAGGAGAGGTCATGCTGTCTTATACTTCATACAACATTTAACACTCAGAAGGCTGCCAGAGTGCAGGTTAATAATAATAATAATAATAATAATAATAATAATAATAATAATATAGAGTAGCTGAGCTGCAATAGAAGAGTGATATTCTGTCAGTTTTGAGGGGATAATTGAATTTAGCAAATGTTTTGACAGAAGAGCAGAGCTCAAGGCCTTGTTGGCCTGGAGTATCTGGTACTTGCTGTTGTACTCAGTGCCGGCTCATGGGGGTGCTCCAATCATGAGTTTGGGGCTCTGGAGGAGGTTTCTAATCTGGTGGCAATGGGAGGCGAAATGAAAGAGGAAGTAAAAGGCAAAGAAAGAGATAGACAGGTTATATGTCTTTCCTCAAAGTTTTTTCTGTGATTTATGTGTAGATACTTGAGATGCCTTTTATTAAAATCTTGGACTGGCTGGGATATTTCTGAGGATCAGTCCAATAAATGCTTGTTACTGATGCTTTGGTTAGTGGGTTGCAGGAAATGAAGGGATGCAAATAGTCCTTCTGGAAAATAATGACTAAATAAATAATCCAACATAGCCCATTCTTCAGTTGGTGTTTTCCATTCATTTAAGGCTCGTTTCTGATCTTCTGTTTAGCTTGCCATGCATCATTAACAAACACATTGTCCTTTGGTGATAGAAGTATATTTTGAAATAAAAGTTTTTTCAGTTCCTAACTTGCTTTATCTGCCTATTTTGTCTTTTCCTCTCAATGTTAATTGTTCTAAGACATTTGAAATTTTAGGAGTCCTTATAGTAACTCAACAGAATTACTAGAGTCCTTACAGTAATTCAGTAGAAGATTTCTGATTTATTGCAAAAGTACGATTTCTTCTTGTTCTGCATCTTCATCTCCTGAGTTGATTAGGAATGAAGCACAGTGACAGAACAGCTGAGACTTCAAGAAGCACATTTCCAATACAACAACACAACCAGATATTTTAAATTGAAAATTAGGTCTTCAAATCTTGTCAGATTCATATGTACACTAGTCTTACACCTAGAATTTTTTTTTGTATTTTTTTTTACTCTACAGCTATCATTGTATCAGTTAAGATTTCACATTAACCTCCTACTCAAGAAAGAGAAAACTGCATGCTTGCACTGGTGTAAGTGAAACTTTTTCATCCTTCAGAATTTGTTCTTTTTATTTTTATACCTGTGAATGTAAAAGAAGAATAAAAGAATGTATACATTAATTATATACAGTGTAATTATTAATTAAACAAGAGGGGGTTCCATTTTTTTGCTGAATTCCATTTTTTTTTGTAAAAAATTGTAGAGCAAAATTAAATACATTTTAGTGGAAATAAAAATATTTGATAGAAATAAGTTAATTCAACCAAATACTTAAGGGGAAATAGTTGTGCTGATTTATTTATTTAGGATAACTTCTAAATATTCTGCTTACCAGTGTCATTATTTTGAAGTACACTTCTGTATTAAATTCGCAGTGAAAGATCAGTATCTTTGTATGTCATTACTAAATCATCATGAAAATTAAGAATGACTTGCTATTGTACGAGAGAATTGAATTTTTAAAACTTTATTTTAAAAAAAGTATAGCATTATTGAAACAGTAGTTATTGTTTGCCATAGTGAAGATTTTTTCATGTGACATCTTAGGCTTCCTCTTCAGAAAGAAATACAAAATTGCTGTCACTAGTCAGTTCTAGTCAAAAAGTTTCAAGCTGTCGTAAACTTAATTCACCATGCATCCTAGCATTTTGTAGTTAAAATGTTCAGTCATCGATTTTACAGCTATGAGAAACTCCTCCTAAAGAGGTGTCATTATGACCATATGGTCTAACTTCTGTATAACAGATTGTAGGATTTTTGTAGTAGTCTGTGATAAAAACTTTGGCTATGAGAGCTAGTTAAAAATAAATAGCCAGTCTTCTATATCTTCACCTTATTTTTAGATATTCAGCTTTGTGGTTTGAGTACTAGAAGAATTTGTCTCCTTTCATTGTAAAAAGAAATACTGATAATAGCCAGTACTCATGCTTTTATCAATGCACATCACAGGATCTCTTGTCTTCCAAATGCATATTAGTGTACGCACATAGTTTTAAACCTTTTTGGCCAATTGGAAAAGTAATGAAACACAGTCTTTCATAAATTTTATCCAGATGCCCTGAGCATGTGTTTTTTGCCGGCTTATTTTTTTTCCTAGAAAATGACTTTTCAAAAATGACTTTTCATAGTGGGACAGCCGTTGGAACTCTATTGTTTTCTATTAGAAAGGAAGATGTCTTTTATATATCAACTCATTGAAACCCCTTAGATAACTTGTGTGAACTTCTGTGAACAGGCAGAAGGGAAATGCCTGTTTGATATCCATGAACATCAAGATGATGAATTTATCCCATTTGTACTGTAAGCTTTGTAAATAAAAAAAAATTAAAAATGGCAGCAGCCAGTCCACTTCTTGCCGGTTATAGTGAAACCTTTGCAAAGCATATGTTAGGAATGTGCTTTAGTGGTGGACTTGACAGTGTTAGGTTAATGGTTGGACTGGATGATCTAAAAGGTCTTTTCCAACCTAAATGATTCTAGGAATGTTATGTTCACTTTGTCACATAGTGATAACTTGCTCTGTATTAAACAAAGAAGGATTGGTGGTGTCTGTTAGAACCCACCTGTCATGTGGCTTGATATAGTAATTCGTTAGATGAGCTTTTGCTTTAGGTAAGAACAATTACAGGAACTGTGTTTGCACATTTCAGTACAAATATTTATTACCCTATTTAATTTTTTTACAGCTAGTACATTTTTTAATAAGTTCCAACAATCACAAAAATGGAACACACATAGATTATGCTGTTTCAGCTTTTTAGATGAAAAAGCTAACTCTTTCTTTTGGACAATATGTACTTAAATGAAAAGCACAATTAATTTTTTTTACACTAGTACTTATCTATCCTTTAGCCAAATGGCAAACCCTATTTGTCCAGAAGGTTCTTTGAATCCTCCTTCAAATATTTGGTTTTGTAAACTGCAATAATATATGGGCATAAATGAGTAATGTAATGAATGATGACAGAATAAAATGTAATATAAAAAGTGGAGCTGATACTTCTTTGTGGAATGAGCCATTTCTGTTTGAAATGGAATGAGAACAACACTGATACTAGCAATGAACAATGAATATGCTACTTTGCCTTGAACAGCCATGCTTAACTTTCGAAAAGTGAATAATATCTAATATTGTTAAGGTTGCTCACAGTCTTAGGAATATATGTAAGATCCAGATGCCTAAGAAGACCTTTAAGAAATTTACCTTCTGACCTATGCCTACCTATCACCATGCAACCAGGTATTTGCTCTGGAGCTCCTTGCTTGTCCAAGTCTGGGCCTTAGCATGTTGCACAGATGTGTCTGAACAGGAAGAAACAGGAGATTCAGCTTGCCATAATGAAATGGCAGTCAGAGAAGTTCCTAAACTCTGTCTGAGCATCATCAGACATACAGCAGGCTCACCTTATGAAAACTGATGGTTTCGAGTTTGTCATAAAAGATATTTTAATAAGGAAATGAAAGAAGGTGGCCAGAATGCAAGCCCAGACAAAAAAATTCTTGGGGGAACATCACTACTTCTGGGCTACCAGTTAGACTTCAGTGTCTGTTCACCACACCTTGAGCCTGGCAGTCCAACCAGTTTTTCATCTGCTTGTCCAGTCCATGTGTCCCCAGTTTGTCTAGAAGGATGCCACGGGGACCAGGCCACAGGTCTTTACATTCACTTCTCCACACAGCCAGTCATTTCAGCAGAGGTGCCAGTCACGTAATTCAGACGTGTTTGCATTTCCCTGTGCTTGGGAATGGCTTCCACTAGGATATGTTCCATAACCTTCCATGAATGTCTGATAGGACAGTCATCATCCCAGGTGTTGAAGCCATGATACTATGCAGACAATGCAGAGGCTGACAGGAAAGCAAGCTCTGTAGTCCTACAAGTACATACTTCATCTGAGAATGCAAAACAATCCGGATTTCTACCCCATTACTTTTCATTTCTGGCCGGACAAGCTATTATCTAAAGGATCAATGTCATATTTATAAAAAAAAGTTCACTTAAATATTGACTTCTACAAGAATATTCTGTAAGAGGACAATTCACGGTACTATTGCACATAATTTATAATTTCATATGTGTGGAGAGGCTTCAGTCAGGTACCCAAATTCATAGAAAAGACTGAAATTCAGAGGAGTAGTGTCATTGTCTTCTGTTGGCTAGATCGATAAAGTTCATTTGTCAGATTTTCAAGTATCTGGAGTATGTTTTGAGGATACTTAACTTCCTTAATTGTACTTAGTTCATAATTTAGCTTTCTTGGGGTACTTTTTAGGCCTCATAAGAGTGCAGCACAGTAGTTGTGAAATCTTGCTACTAATCCTTGTCTGTTCAGACACTTGTGTGACGTTAGGGATGTTCATAAATATTTGCAGTCTTTTGCCATATCTGTGGTCATTAACATAAAAGTGGAGGAAGGGAGTTCCCTGTGGCCTCCACGTTATATCATTATGAAGGGAAATAATATTTTTTTGTTGGGAAAAAAAACCCCTGTTTCGTGAAGGTTGATTTAGCCTTGCCTTGTATACAACTTGCGTATTTGCTTGCATTATATCTGTGTCTATGTTAGAGCCACAGCATACGGATTTGTCCCGGATAGAGTAAGGCATGTATAAGATAATGCAGTTATTTTTAAATGAGAAACCTGGGAAGTCTAAGGCTCTTGCAACAAGATCTTTGTGTCTGAGTGCTAAAAAGCTCTAAGCTATCAATTGTATACAAGGCTAGGTATCCTGGGATAGAATTCCTTGCAAGTATGATTACAGGGAATTTTCCCTTCTTTCCTGGGGGATGAATGATAATGAATTTGTGTTTTGTGTGTTTTAGAAAGGCCTTGCAGTATCCACAATCAATTGATTTATATGTAAAGAGCTATATGAATTTTAAGTAGTCATTGGCATTCCAACCAGAATATATTTTTGTATCGTTATCATGGAGCTGACAATTTAAGATAAAATACATTAATTATAACAGTGTCATCACAGATGCTGCTGTTCTGCTCCATTTTATAGAAAATAGCTTGCATTTCCTGTCTAGTTGAAGTTTCAGAACAGAAAAGACTACAGTGGCTATTCCACAGGTATGTTTGACATCATACATACTTTTTAAATTGCTACTTGACCACCTGCTTTAATAATTCTCTTAACTTTAATTAATATTTACAAAAATAGATAGCATTCAAAAATATTTTTAATGATATTTAAAGACATTTAAAATTTATGTACTCTTTTTATGGGTGTTCCTGTTGAACTCCGAAGTTTTTAGGTAACTGCCAATAAATGCAATTATTATACAGGTTTTTCAGACATAACTTGTAATATCTTTTTTGATTATAGCTTTTTCAAAGCTACTGTTAGTGATGTACAGAACAAATAGGCTGTTTTTTGACCTGCTGTAATAATATCTGTAATTAATGAGACAGTGATTATAGGAATTTTGACATTCACTTGTGGTTTCAGTAACTAATTTATATAGTCTTTGTGATGAAGTCTCCCTATTTACATCCTGCAACCATACACAGGAACAATAGAAGATATCACAAAGGGTGTTATTAGTGTCAGTAAGTTTGACCACAGTGTTGTGGTATGGTCATCTGTGGCTGATTTAATGTTCATTTTGAATTATAGGCTTCTGGGGTTTGACATGATTTATAGCAAATTAGAAGTTCTGACATGCCTTTGTTGGTCATTCTATAGCTTTCAATTTAACTAATCGTGAAAAAGAGGGTTGGCTTTGTTTTTATTTTATACTGTTCTCTCATTTTAACAATAGATACTGAAACGCTAATCCCATTCTGTTCCGCAGAGGTTCTTATGTTGTCCTCATCAACATAGTATCTTTAGTCTTTCAGTCATGCATTAAATGATATGACTAACATCTGTTACATTTGGTTTGTTGTCTCACATTCTCTCCCCTGGGGAGGAATTTCATGTGCTGTTAGTGGGGTTTCTTATAACATGGAGGGTTTTTTTAAAAAATATGTGTATTTCTTTGTGGTCATATTAGAAGGTGTGAGGTCAGCGCACTTTGTACTTACAACAAAAGATAGGATGATTTAGGAGTGGGTGATGAAGGAAACTTCTGCCTCCATTCATGACGACGGAATGGATTAAAACCATTATAATGTCTGAGGAGGGAAATTGTTGACCATGATCTTTATCTCAGACGTGTTGGACACAAGATACTGAGCATTTTGAACATAAGATATGAAACGTCCCACTCGATGCTCCCTTCTGTTAAAAATCAGTGCAGAGAGTAGAAAACTAAGCTACAGTACTTACGGTGGAAAAACGTAGATGGGAATATGGTCATGGCTGATGGCTTCTTGCTGAGGAATTTTGCATTATTGTGGTAAGATAAGTAATGATAATGGCAGATGATAAATACAGACACCTGTAAAGATGAAATGGAATCTCCTAGCAAACTAGGAAAGGAAAAAACCTGCTGTAGGTGCTGTATGGTAGGCTATTGTCAGAAGGAATTCCAAGAGAAGTCTTAAATATTTGACTGATTTAATAGTTTGAGGATATATATGTCCAACAAAATAGAGGTACAAAAAGCAGTTTCTTGTCCCCATTCACTTCTTGTTCAGCTTGCACCAGCTGTTCTTTATTCCTGAGGAGATCTTGTTTAAGTAGTGAAACCCTATTATTGCTACAAAAGTGATAAGAATCAGCACATCCAGATGCTAAGCTGGGCTTTGAAACATCTTAGAAAAATTAGGCAAGATTTCTAAAGCTGTGATCAGTGCAACTCTTCTGCTTATTTGCAAAGATATAAATACATTTTATTTATAGAATGTCTTTTTATTGAAATCAAAAGAGCTTGCTATTTCCTTCTGAGAACTGTGGAAGATGGCAGAGTACTTCTAGCACTGCTTTCTGTTCTAAGAATGTTTTGCAAATCAGTGTTATTCTGCACTGTTATTGTATTAGCAGTGAGAAACATTAAATGTGATTAATTAGGTAGTAATTTTATGCACTTTTTATAGGTCAGTCTAGAGTGCTTGTATTTTTTTGAGAAATCAGGTTGCTTCCATACTTCCATTATCTAAGTAGTGTGCTAACCAGAAATGCTTTTTTCTTTGAGCTGCAATATAAGTCACTGTACACTAGTTCTCCGGAAAGTAAAAAGATCCCTTTTCTCATAAGCTGGAAGAATATGCTAATTTCTACTTCTGAAGTTTGTATTACAGGTATTATCAGAGATGTTGAAACAATTTTAGGCAAACTAAAAACTGACTTGTGTCATTTTAGCTATCCCAACTACAGAGATTTGTTTGATGAGAAAAATGAACACATAAGCCCCCATATATTTTTACATAATGTTATTAAATGCAATTAAAAATATCTATATATTACACATTTGAAATAACTTTAAATTTTGTGGTGGTGGCATTGTATTAACATAATATATGCCTCATACATAGAATGCAACTTTTATTTCTTTTCAATGCATGCTGTCATCGATTCTTCTTAAAATGTTTAACTGTCAAAACTACTCCCATAAAATTTATTTCAAGTACATCTCACTTTTCCATTGGATGGCTGTTAATTTATCATTAGGACTTAGATGGTGACTTATATGAGAGGGGGTGATCAGTTGGAAAAGGCTGCATATTTGAATTCACACAGAGGAAAATTTTTGAGTTCACAGTAAGTGAAGGGGAAAGTCGTTGAGTAGATTTTTAAGTTGGATGAGGGACCATTATGATCTGATTGCATCACATATGTAGTATAATCTCTGAGCAATTATTGCATCAAGCTCAAGAACATGAGATTGAAATAGAACATATTTTCAAATACATCCAATATTGACTTAAGTTTCTCTACTGTTATGAGTAAAATGCTTCAATATTTACAAAACTTCAACTTTCAAAATTTGCATTTTTGTTCTAATCTTCCCCCCCGTCCCTTTCTTTCAAAGTCTGTTCCCTGAGAATAAATTTTTCAGTTTATATCAATCCTATTCTATTATATGTTAGGAAACAACCCCAGGCTTACAAGGCAGCTACTACTTGCATTCACCATGCAGACCAACCTGTATTGTCTTTTTATCCATAGCTGCTTTTTCTGATTCAAGGTGACAGCTTGGTTCAGTCATAATGGGCCTGGCTACAAATTAATATGTGCACACTTTGAATGATCAAGGAGCTACCAAAGAGTGCCAAGGAGAAAATGTACCAACTTCACAGTCAAAATTCCTGTTAAAGTGCCTGTGTCTCCTGTGTACATAAAAATGGATAAGATTGAAATGAAAATGATGCTTTTATCGCTTTTCCAATAAAGTTAAAAAATCCTGAACTCAGTTTCACACATTTTCCCAATTCTCATGTCACTCTCGCCCATCTTTTCGGAAATCTTTGATAATGTCAGTCACTTTTCACCCATCTTTTGCTCTACATGGTTTGGAAAGAAAGTTCTAACTAAATTTTTGAATTGTGGACACTGTTAATGAATTTTGGGATTCAGCTTAGATGCCTTTGTCCTTCAAATAGTTGATGTCTCTTTTAAAGGGAGTGTATTATTAACTATACAAAAAAATTGAGGCTATCAGTTTCAAAATGTGCTGTTTCTGCAGATGTGACAAGCACATCTGTATCTCTGCATTTTCTGTTCTCCATCAGGGCTGGTTTCTCAAGTAAGAGTTCAACTGTGACTAAGAATACTGAGATCTTGAGGGAATAGACCAGATAAGGTAAAGAAAATCTGGAATGGTTGATACAGGCAAGCAGTGCCACAGACAGGCCTCACTGGGTTATGATGGATGTGCTTGCTCTGTCTTGGGCGAGTAGGGATCATCTGTAATAGTATGAAACCAAGTGTGCTTTCCAAGACACTGTTGCCCAAAAGTATTAAACAATTTGAAATTTTTTTCATTGATTAGTATGACTGTTTTCAGAGAGAGCATTTAGTACCTGCACAGGACTGTTGCCTTTTTTTGATATTCTATGCCTTGTTTTATTCTAGAAGGTCAGGATCACAAATCCTACTAATTTTTTTTTTTAATTCAGACCAAATGATCTGAATAGACGGGGCTTTAGAAAGTAGTTTTATATTGGCTGAAGTAGTAGTAGTAGTAATTTTAGTTCGTAATTTTAATTAATGGAGATGCTAAGATTGTTTCTAAAATTGTGACTTTAAATGTATTTGTAAGCCACAAAGAAATAATAAAATTACTGTTTATTTTGGTCTTGTGAATTTTATTATAAGCTATTTTAAGGCTTCAGGAAATCTGATGGAATCTATTTTCTGGATATGCTCTCATATAAGAGTAGAAAACAGCAAGAGTAGAATCCCCCTTTAGAAAATTGGAGTGGCGTGAGCGGAAAAAGAGGCAGTGTATTAGCAGTGAATCAGCCTACTTAAATTCCAAGAAAAACAGTGGAAGAAATAAGCAAAGTTCTTCTAAGTACCTAGAAGACAAAAAAAAAAAATAATAGTAGTCAATGTGGATTTATCAAGATCAAATCATGCCAGAAAAATCTAATTTAACTCTGCAACAGATATCAGCTTCTGTAGACAGAGAAGTGGCAATAGATAACACATCTTGAGGAAGGCTTTAATATCATATTGAAAAACATATTCCTAAGCAATCCAGGGCGGGTGATATAAAGAAAACTACCGTGGAATAGTAATATGTACCCAAATTATCACGGGTAATCAACCAGAAAGCTTTACTTAGTATCTATGGATGATTTTCTGTCTAAACAGAAAAATTTACCAAATGAAACTTTGCTGAAGTTTTCAAGCACATCCATTAATGTTCAGAATGATGGAATAGAGTGCACTTACAAACATGTTAGAAAAGTTTTAAACGATTGTGAGAAATTAGAGATATGGTCTAGAATTACTGAATGATATTCAACGAGGATATTATTCAGTAAGTACTATGCTTAAATGTAATCATACATTTAAATTGAAGTTAGCTACTGACTAATGTATCAATTCCCAAGTGCAGTATCAAGGCTCTAAACTGCCTCTTTTGCTGAAAATGAACTTTAATTGCACATGTGGTTATGGAAAGGACACTTGCCATCATAGGTTGCATAAACATTACAATGTCTTACAAAACTGTGAGGCAATAATGAGCACCACTAAATGCCCAGCTGGAAGGAGTCTAGTTTTCCAAACTGCAGCTGAAAATAGAAGTGGATAAGTTGGCAGTAGTCCAGGTGAGATCTCTAGAAAACATGCCATGAGAAGAGGCTAAACACTTTTGATAAGCTTTAGGACAGAAGACTAGGGGAATGTCAAAGTTTTCAAATAAATGAAAGGCTGCTGTTTTTCATGCCCAGAGCAGATGATGGAAAAGAAGTATTGAGCTTAACTTGCAGTTTAGGAGATTCAGAGAAGATAGAAAATAGAAGGTCTGAGTGACATTAAGCTATTTAATGTACTGTTTTTCGTGTTTGCCTCTCACACAACTGAGTGTATTGAACTTGTGCCTGGGGTAGACAATGACTAATGAGCTTAACCATTCTGAAACAGAGAAATCTGATCCTTCCGTCATTAATTTCTGCAATTTTGAAAAGTCTACTCCTTGGGTTGATTTTGGGTATCTTTTTCATTTAAAAAGTACATTTTTTCTCTCTCTGTAAGAAAAAATGCATTCACCTCTTTCCTCAGAAGAAAGGGGTGAGTATTTTTGTTACAAAACAGCAGCATAGAATTTATGAACTAATTTATGAACTTGAGAATCACTTTTAAACTTATTTTCTGTAGATTGCCTTTACCTCTCATTTATACTCTAGTATAGGTGTAAGAAAATACTGAATTTACACAATTTAGTTTCATACTTGCAACTGGAAATTGATACTGGTGTTGTAGCTCTGCAAAATCTGTTAACTAGTGAGTTTTTTGAGGATGTTTAGCACGTGTTACATTTTAAATCATAGGACTATTGTCTGAGCTGGTTTTGATGTCACTTTGTGTTTACTAATTTTCATTTATATTTAGTGTCTTCATGAATGCGAGTTCTGTTCATTTTAAATGTACTCTAATTGCAAACAGACATGAATGAATGCTTGTAATTAGCTAGAAATGAGAACAATGAGTGTCTGCATTACAATAAAGACTTAGTAGTTAAATGATCATCCAAAGCTGCTATGTAGCATTGCTTTATTAAACATTTAGACCTTCTGTTCAGAGTTTTAATAACATATGTTTATGAAGAATCATGTTCAGAAAGTAAGTACTTCTACAGGTAGCATTCTGTTAAAGCCTCTAGCACAGGTGTAGCTTTGCTGAAGGAAGAATGTGAGATCTGAAGTTTATTTTTCCTATCCCTTCCTTTCCTCTTCTACAAATGCCTTTAATCTATTATGGCTGACCCTAAGTTTCTGGAATCTCAAACTGATCACTCTTACATAGAAGTAATGAACATTTCAGATAAGATGTGTGTCAGGGAGAGGATTCTGTGTTCTTAATTTGTTCCTAAATTTATTCCTGGGAAACAGAAAACCAAGGGAGAAAACTTCAGATTCTACTTTATGATATCATGCAAATGACATTGCATCCTTTCAGGAAGTTTAGGTATTGAGCCAACATCAAAATGCTAACTGCTGAGAGAATACTGTATTCTTAATTAGAGTATGATGTTTAATTGTACCCTCAAATTTTCATTGCTATTGGTGAAAAGGTTTAGAGGTTACCAACGCTTGAGTTTGTGTCTCACTGTTGGAAGTTTTTTGCAGACTGACTAGGAAAGTTAATTTTAGTAAAAATACAGAAAAAAGTAAAGTCAGACAGAAAACGGTAAGATTTATAATTTCAGGGATACTGTATTTGACTTTAGAAATCTATGTTAAAAGTGATCACACAATCAAACTTTTTCATCATTGTGGGAGAGAATTTTGATTTTTATAGAAATGTATGTACTACATTCAGGAACCACTGGGATATACTTTTTGAACCAGAAGAAGAAGGAAAAGAAATGTTTCAACAACTTCTGTTGATTTAAAGTGCAATTTGTATAAGATCTCAGAGGTAAGAGGGTTTGCTCAGAGGAATAGTTATATTGTTCTCTGAGTAGTTGCCCTATGAAACCCAAATAAAGAAGTTTAAATAAACGCAGAATTTACTAAGAGTAGTACAATTTTTATTTGATTGTGATCTCATATTTTTGGAATCCAGAGTTCTTTCCTGGAGCCTATTTAGAGAACGGATGTTTTGTTTTCACTGAGAAATGGGAATAGTTACACAGATCAGATTGTCATTTCATTCTTAATTCTGTGATGCAGGGAGAGGTGAAATTTAAGGGTTTTTTTCACTGATTATTGAACCAATTTTCTGAATAACCTGTAAAAAGACACTGAAGAAAATTAACACCCAAAGCAAAAATAAATGTATGATGTCACTACAGCTTTGAAATTAAGCCTGATTCATCAACCTGCATTGTTCTCTGGAATGTCAAATCAAATGGACCCAAAACAGCAACATTTTCATAGGCTGAGTAAACTCACTACTCCCTCAACCTGGAAATGTCTCAGATTCAGCCGCTGGCCACTTCAGAGGATCATGTGTGGCAGGAGATAATGCAAATTAATCAAAATTATTAATGTAGTTCAATGATTAATACAGTTCTAGGTTTTAAAACTATTGACATCCTCAGCCAAGATATTTTGATCAGAGGCCCTTACATCTTAGATTGAAAGAAAATATATTAATTAATTTTATTGCAGATCATTTAAATGCCCTAAAGCTTCTGCTTAGAGTGTGATTTGTGACATGGAAACTATTTGGAAACTATTTCTGAGCTAAAAAAATTAAAGTTGTTGAAGATTAATTTTCCCAATGTGTTCTGTAGGGGTTTTTCTTTTTTTTTTTGTGGTCGGTGTGATTTCCTTCATTTAATTAACCACGTGAGTTGTTTTTTGTTTAGAAGGCATTTACTAAAGTAGTTCCTTTTATAAAAGACAGCTATTATTCTCTGAATACAATTTTTAAGACCTTAAAAGTTGGATGTTTTAAGTGCAGAGAGAGTGAAATGTATGCAAAATTGTCCATAGTTTCAAATCTGGCTGTGCTCATAGGATTGGATTATGTTCATCTCTGGAGCCCAAAGCTTGCTCTAACAAGTACAATCCTCAGTTTAATTGGTATCTGTGATACAGCTCTAGAATCACTTTTCTTGCTCTTTGTAAATACACCTGTACAATATGGAAAGAAAAATGTGCACAAAAGTTATCAGTTTAAATAAACTCTTCAAAATAGGAGAGCCTTATTTTTGCAATAACTACAGGACAAGGGCACAGAAACAAAGCACCAGAAAAAAATCTAGAAAAAATTGGTGAGTTCCAAATTTTATCTAAATTTGGTTCACTTTAAAATAAAGGTGTAAATAGCAAGCAAACCCCAACAGAGTACTGATAAAAAGAGAAATGTAGGCAGAAATAGCAAACCATTCTGAAAAAAGATACACTGGAATATTTTTGTCCTTAGGGGAACACAGATTCAGACATATAAAATCAATGGAAAAGAACATTTACACTATTGTAAACTGTGTTACTATAACTAGTCATGCAGACAGTTTATAATGATATTCTATTTATGATTCTGGCTTTTCTGTGCATTGAATGAATCACCAGACAACATCTGTTTTTAAAGAAAACCACTTGTACTTTCTCTCAGTATCACGAAAACTGGGCATTTTATTTACCTCAAATATCTCATGTGGTCAGAGACATTGCATCACAGATAGATAAGATTATATCACAGTAATTTCCAGTGACTTTCAGACAGAAACAATAAATTCTGTTGAATATGTGAATGGAGAATTCAAAACGATCTGCAGGTATTCCCATTTTTATTTTTATTCCACTAAATATACTCTCAGGAAAACCCCCAGTATTTTATGTTCTATTTTCATAAAAGAGGTCTTAATTATAGTATAATAATGTCATAATATAATGATATTATCATCATAGTACCATCATCATCATAATAGATAATGTATAATATCTTCTATATAATTATAAAGAATATATAATAGATTAAGGCAATTATATAGGCACAATTTCCTCAGAAAATGTGGAATAAAATTTATTTAATAATAATGAAATTTCTAACTCTCAAGATTTCTGTGAACAGCGACACCAAATCAGCAAAAATTAATGATTTCTTGATAAATAGACTATTTGAAAGTATAGTCACAAAATTTGTATGGAACAACAGACTCTGCATTACTGTTGTATTTCTCATTTATTTTTCTTTTCCTGGTTTTTCACCTCCTGTTTAAATCTTAGGTTCTAATCTTGTTTTTGTAGCAGAAGTTATATTGTGTTACTTTTTTGGTAAGGAGCTTACATTTTTCAAACCATTTAGTAAGTCAGCCTTACAGCTGAAGTACTTGCGCTGCCAGCACCCTGTTTATTATGCAATGGTGAAGCAGAGCTTCATGTGTGAGAGGGTGCAGGACACAAATCTGCTCCAAAAATGGGCTCTTTGTAAGGCTGGCTTTGAAGAGAACAGGAACAAATTCATGATATCTGTTATTTCTGTTCTTCTTGTGTCCTTTTTCAGTAATCCTTCTCTAGGATTGTCTGCACTCTGGAAGAAATCTTAATCCATTTCACACAATAAAATGTCACAGTCTGAGAAATACTAACTTATTGTCTGCTGCATAGTTTTTAAGCTCTAGTGTATGTGATTTTCACCTGGTGGATGTCTTAGAGATAATAATATAAAATTGCTATTTAACAGGCAAAATAACACATCAAGTCCAAAGTAATTACCAGTGCATTTAAAATTAATTACAGTGTTAAAATGAAATTTTTAATTCACCTGCTAGCAGCTGAGCCCAGGGTTGCATATTTCACTAGCAGTTGGTGACAGAACAAGCATCTATGAAAGCACTTTCTGCAGGAGATGCTTGGAATGCCATCTACTGTCGAAAAAGTAAAAATCCAACTCAAAAGCAACTCAAAGCCCTTAGGCGAAACTTCTTTCTTTTTTTTTTTTTGTGTTTTTTTCTAAAATGAAACTCTACTTACATTAGAATTCAACTAATATTCTGAAAAGGTCCTAATTGTGTTTGATGTCAATATCCTAGCTTTTGTATCAATTTTAAAACTAGGCCCTCTGCTTCATTTTATGAATTCCTTGAGAATTTCAGTTAATTGCAAAACAGTTTGAAGCATAAGTAAAAAATAAAGTCTCATCTTTCCCATACAGAATTAATATAAATTGCATTAACTAAGGAAAATTGTGATCCAGACAGTGAAATAAATATCCCTTAAAAATCCTTATAATTAAAATTTTAATTTAAAATATTTAAGCCTTTTTGAATGCTTTCTAAGAAAAACAATTGTAGGACAAAACCTTGTGTGGTATTTGATTATGTGTTACTGAAGTTCTCTCTGGTAAAATTCTGTTTGGAGATTATAGATTTGCTCAAGTTTGAGTAGTCTTGTACACCTGTATGTTACATTTGGATGCATTTATGTATGGGTTATTACTATAATAATGGGAAATGTTTGCATTTTGGTCATGAGCAAGACTATACAATTCACAGCCATCTTACAGTCATCCTTATTTCCAGAAGTAATGTATGGCTTACTGAAATGCGGCTATTGTGGTACATTTCACATGTAGGCAAGAACATAAAACATTTTTTTTCTCTTTACACAAAATATACAAGATTACTCTGGCAGACCTAAGTGCTATTCCAGCACTTCTGTGTAGAAATCTGATGTTTGAAAATAGATATAGTCAAAAGAGTGCTAGCTGTCGAAAATTAGTCTTTGCTAGAGTTTAGGTTGTAGAAGTATCTGCATCTTTAACGTTTTTTCAATGCAAATCTCACCTAAGACTTGTTATGAGGTTCCCATAATTATTGAAAATTGCATCTAATAACAAATGTTATGTGGTAATTGGACAATTTTGTCTCTGTACCTTCTTGGAAAATTAGAGGAAAGTCCAATATTTTTTCAGAATTGATGCCCGCTCTCTTTTTTTCTTCGTAAGTCATCTGCCTGAAATATCCACATATCTGCAGGATTTAGGAGAGTAACGCTTACTAAATTGGAGAGAAACAATTAAATCCAAATGAAACTCTTTTCCCCCCCATTGAAGTGATATATGCATGTGCTTGAAGCTCAATCAGGTAAAACATCCTGAGCGAAGGCAGTTGTTACCTATCGAGAGGCTGTGAACAAGTGCAAGGCTCCCATGTGAGGCTTTTCAGACTGTACATGATATGAGCACTGAGATCAGAGAGAAGTCAGGGCCTTTCACATTGTGTGAGGGAGACATTAGTGTGACCAAATATACAGCAGGACAGGTGACTGCTGGCTCACAGTGGAAATTTTAAAAGAAATTAAAAGTTATTTGTAGGAACATTGTCTTCTTTTTTGTCTAAAAAGGGGTCTACTGACAGAACAGACTGATCAGGTTCAAGGAGGTATTTACTTGTATCTCATGTCCTTGAAATGGATTTGGAAATTCATTATAGTGAAGAATTATGTAACATTAGCTACTCTTTTAATGAGCTGATAGAAACTGAATAGGTAAACTTCTATCTACTACAGCTCAAGGATTCCTTAAACGTGTGTGCTATTTTTATCTGTCTCCCTTGACATCCTTCATATGCATTCATTTGATCTTTGTTTTGCTCTTACTGCATTTCGAACACAGGCTAATTTTTGATTTTATGTGTTGCAAGTTAGCTGGTCTGATATTGCAGCTATTATATATGATGTTAGAGATGAACAACTGGCAGGTATTGGATGCTTTACCCAGAGAAAAGCAAACCTGTGAAACTCCTAATTCAAGAATGTTATTAAAAAACTTCTGGAGCTTTAGGATTGAAAGACACAACTTGATCCAGTATAATTCCTTTGTTAAGATTGTTTATACTGTTTTCTAGTTGTTCTTGCTGCCCCTCTTGGACAACTTTGTGTGATCCAAGACTTTCTGTTATTTATTAGTTTATAATTTTTGTTTTTCCAAGTTTTTGTACATACCTCATTCCCCCAGCAGACACATGATACCTAAGTGGGAAGCAGCTGGCCTGTTCCACATGGCAACAAATTATAATGCTGATGGCTTACAAATTCTGTCTTAGAAGTTACCACTTACTCTGTGATAACCAAAGTACTCTTTTCTTTACTAAATATAGGAAAAAGCTTCAGTAGCCCATTTTGAACTATGTGGTAGGTTTGGGCAAACACTAGATTTTTAACATAGACCTTTTAATATCACCACCCTCGCCTAGGCCTCCTGATTGCAGTTTTGGACAACCTTCAAAAGAGAGTATTGATCCATGAATTAATTATTGGAACTGTATATAACATAATGGCCACTGTTCATGTAGTACTAATTTATTATTACAGTTGTACTATAGTAATTTTCTCATGTGTTGATTTGTGAATTTGACACTCATTTTTGTGGTTTTACTGTGAACACCATAACAAATAGCAAGGATGAAGTCTGGCTGAGTTAGGATGTGTGAGAAGCGAGGCAGCTTTCATTAGTAGAACACAATGTCTCTATCTCTTACCCCAGAAACGAATGATAGGAAACGTTTCTGCCCTGAAGAGTTTATATCCTAAGATAAGCAGAATCTGATTTATTTTGCTGGTTCCGAAATAATGAAAACATACCGTCAGTTTCTTCAGTTTTAGAGTTGAAAGTACAGGGCTGTTGAGCACTATGTTTTTGGTTGCAGTGATCCACATTTTAGCAGATATTTTATAAAAATGCTAGTATCAAAATTTCACTTTGACACTTGCTTGTCTGGAACCCTAGATAAAACTATCACATTTCTAATGATAATTTAAATGTCAGAATAGTCTTTATCTTGCAGAACTTGTTATGTTTATGGGTATTGTTCAGCTGAGGTTCATTCAGGGAGCTCATTCAGCCTGGACTTTTATACAGGATATGTATACGTCTGTGCTTATCTGTAAAGCATGTATAGTGCTTTCTTGTTGGTCTTGCATCTTTAAGATAACTTTAGTTTGGACTTCAGGAGATGTGTAACCTCTTAAGCTTGGATTTAGATAGATTTTAATTTTATTCTATGTAACAGGTATTGCTTCTAGCCCAGCTTCTCCACCTGCTTGTTCACTAATATCAAATGTCTGATTGCCTCAGCTACTGATTGTGGAGGTACTTTTCTGGAAGCTATTGGTACTTCTGTTACAAACAGAACAAAATTAGTCAGTAAAATCACCTGCATATATCTTCAGGAAAATATTCCTTTGGAAAGACATTACTGTCCAAAATATGATTCTTCTCAATTCCACTTCCTATACATTCTAAATTAATAAAACACTTCGAACAGTAACATAAATTATAGACTTTAATTTTGATAAAAAATAGTTAAGCTGAATGTTCTTATGTGTATATTCTTATAGCATCAATAGGGTAATCAATGCAAAGAATCAATTCAGTTAATACATAATATTTTACAGTTATGCAATTGGCATGAATTTATATTTGACCTCCTTTCTTGGAGTTAAGCATACTTACATAATTTGACTTAATTAATCTGTAGAGGTGCCTTCTCAAGAAAATAGTTGATTGTATTTGGGGGATATGTCCGTGTTAACTCCACTGTTTTGTCAAGAGTTGCAGACAAAGTTGTATACTGTGCTTGTGTCATGTGTCTTGACTTCCAATGTGTGAGTGTAGTCACTGCAGTCACTGGAAACTAATCCTTCTTTTTTTTGGTCATTTGGTGCAGGGCATATAATGCAAATACTGTTACAAAGATCTAGGAAAAAAAAAGAAAGAGTCTACAGCAGGCAATCTAGGAAAAAGGTTTAATGGACTTTGCATTCTAAGAAAGGGTGGTGAAAACCTCTGAATATGGCTGGAGCTGATGATCTTCCCTCTTTCTCAGTGCAATTAAACTAAGAGAATGGGTATTCCCACTGTGGTTTGGATATAGTTATGCACTGAATGCAATTTTTTGGAGAGAAAGAATGAGAGGCACAGGGAAACAAAAGGGAAAGGAGGTTGGAATTTTATCATTGTTTCTTTAAATCTATTTTATTTTCAGTGTCATTTTCAAGGGTGTGTGTTTCAGGGGAGGAAGTTTTTCTAAGTTAAGAAATATTGCCAGTCGTAAATACTTTTAGAGATTATGATGTTCATGTACTATGACAATGGGAATATATAAATTCCAGAGAAAGCAGGTTACATACCTTCATTAAAATCTTTTCACTAGTTGTGCATTGAAAAGACATTTGCTAATTATCAAATGATTTTGGAATATTTCAAATCTGCTTATAATTGTAGACAGTTATTGAAGAGAGACAGAAGACTTCAAAGATAGTGTGTTAGCACTTTGACTCTTGAGAAAGCTGCATCTCTCTACTGCCATCTGTGTTTTTGGGATCTAACCCTGAAAATAGTATTCAGTTTAAGTCACTTTATAATACAACTGGTTATGAAGTAGTTAGAATTAATGCTGCTGTTTTTATTTGAAAGACAGGTACTTTATAGATGTTTTATGCGTATAATATAAATCTGGGTTTGAGACAAAATTGCTTGCTGCTGTCTTCTCTCAACTGTTTCTACTTATTTATTGTGAACAAAGCTGGAGGTCAGTGTCAGTATGGTATCTGCAGAGGAAGCAAAACGTGACGATTCTTTTTATAGATCTGAGACTATCCCTCATCCTTCCTGTATGATTTGCTCTGGGAAAACCAGATAGTTTGGTGCATTAATATTTAATCTTATGCTGATTCTTAATCAAGTTTAGTGTAACATGCGTTGCTCACTGAGACTACTACACATATATCCTGCTTTGCCATTAGGATCTATGTTCTCTAAACTTAAAATTTTCATACAAGTGTTCGACTCTCTGAATTCCCTAGGCAATATATTTAATAAAAAACCTACTCTAGAATCATCAACAGCTTCATTGAATTGATATTAGCAACATCAATTACAGCATTAATAGTGATAATGAAATATATTTAGGTTTTTTTCATGGATGAAAAGATTGACTTGCTTTTCCAATCTTCTCAATTTCAACAAAAGGCCTAGAAAAAGCTTCCATCCTAGTCTATCCTAGTCTGCTGAGTTGGTTCAAAAATAAGGAAAACAGGGAATATTTGTGAGCAAAAGACTGAAACAAGTGGTCTGTAGCATTTTTAAATGAAAGTGTTATAGTGTGTTATATGCTTTATGCTCAACGCAGTGTTTCTAGGAGATATTAGGTACACCCAGTTTATTCTGGAAGATTAGATCTCCTTGTGCCTGTAGGACCATGGATGGCAAAGTTGTGAATCTTTAGAGTACTACTGGGTTAGAAGTAGATATTAAGATGTTTATCCCTGCCAAGGATGGCTGATTCTGTAATCTGGATTCCCCAAACTTCACTTGATAGGAATTAATACAGATATCTAGGAGGTGTAGAGTGTGTTTTAAAGGTTATTTTTATAGATTGAGGCACCTGAAATCCTCCCCCATGTTCTTGTGGCTACGCATGCAAGGATGTTAGAGATGAGCTCTGGTAACAGAGTGAGTATTAGTTTACCTGTCTCCAAAGCACCTTTTGGAAAGAATGTTTTATGGTTTTGACACAGTAGATTTTAGAGAGAAGCTTTTACTAGTGGCAGTAGATTGAAAAATAGAAAATTATTAGGAGTTTAAAGGAATAATAATAAGTTTTATATTGATGTTTTCATTACTTAGTCTTCTGCTTCCATTTTTCTTGTTCTCTTCCTTCTTCTTTCTGTGTTGTTCTCATATTCATTCTCTGTGCCAGTGGGAATAGCCTTAATCTTTGAGGAAATTTTTAGTACACAGAGAGGATCTAACATCAAAAACTGTTCAGTGAGACTTGAGATTTAACTTAATTTAACTGGAAAAGATCAAAGGGGTCTGGCACTTGCACTGTGTAGGTTTGCAGAGAAACACGAGAGTAATGGTGCCGCGTATGTTTCAAAGGGCAGAGGCTTCCGATAACAACGTGCAAGGTGTAAAAATTCTTTATTGTTGGCAAGTAGAAAAATCCTGGCTTGTTTTCAAATGGAGTAATGTATGGAGTTGTGAACTGTGCCAAAAAAATTGTGAAAAAATCTCCAGACTCCTCTAACATTTTAGAATAGGGGGTAAAATACTTAGTATTCTGCACCATTAGAGTGCATTGTCTCAGTCACTGTTGATCAGACACATTATCTGCAGGCTTTTGGTGGTTTTAATAAACAGGTGTTGATCAGAATTTGTTTACAGTGAATAAGGAGAACTGGCACCGTTCTTGGTAGAGTTTTGAGTGGATAGGATTGAAAAGACATAGGAAGGTTAAATGAAGACAGCTAATCTGTAAGGAGCAGAATGCAGTTACACTGCTTGGGGTATTTCAGTTGGTCTGGTGAGAAAATGGAAGTTCAGGGCTTTTCTGACCTGGCAATACACTTCTTTTAAGCAAGTGTTTGCTGCTGATTTTTGAAAGGAGCAGAGAAAGCAATGAATAAATATGGGAGTACACAAACCAGCGAAACACAAAGCAGCTCTTGTAACCAAAGGAAATACAACTCTGTGTGTACATGTAGACAGGGTTCAAATATCTGGAGTCTATTCAATCCTTATCTGTCTAGAAAAAGATATTTAAACCACAGCAACGTTAAAAATAGATTCAGTGCATTTCATCTAATATATCATTATTTCTGTGAGTTGCTACAACTTGTACTTTCATCTGAATGAAGTCTTCTGGAAAGAAAGTAGGAGAAATTAGCCTGTGGTTTTCTGATTTAGATCCAGAGTCTGTATCCATTCTCTGACCTTGAAAGATACGTACCTGTGCTGTACACCTGAAGGGTTCAGGCCTGTTGATCCACAAGGTTACTATTAATTTAAAATCATATGGTAGAATCTATTAATTCAATAGATCTTTTCATAATTTATTTTAAAATTGTGGCTTGCCTTCCATGCTTGTTAAAAAGTCAAGGAAGATACTTTCCTAATCCAGGAACTGAAGGATGTATGGAGAGCGCTCAAGGAATGCGTCACTGTTATATAATAATGGAAGATCTTGTCCTCACATAACTGCAGTGTTGGAAAGTGTATAGTGAATGAGACACAGAATTGTAGGAGGAGAAAAGATTAATTTCTAAGAGAGATATTTTGAATTGTAGAGTCATATAATATCCTGATTTAGAACACAGTGTTCCTATAAAATGCTGAGAAATTAATTTTAAATGCAGGTTTTCAACATGTCTGATAATGGACAATGAGTTTTATTTAATGGTGCAAAATTAAAATTACTTGTAAGATTTTCAGAAATACCAAGGGTTTGCAACTGCAATTGAAGTTCACCATATATATACTTCTACGTAAAGATGCTAGATCCTGTTGAAAAAAAACATATCAAAGATTTCAAACTTCTCACTTAGGATTTTAACCCAATTTGATCTCAGTTCCACGTGTGAAAAGATACTGACCATGATCACTATCCAAAGGAAAGATGGTGGCAACCTGATTATGTGAAGGGCTCAGATTTCCTTCATTTAGTTCAATAGAAAAATTCACAATAAAGTAATAACTTAAAAGTAAGTGTCAAGTAAGTATGTTTGGAAATCATGTATGGGAAGGAATATACAGATTAGTGATACATTCAGTTTTCAATGCCCAGGGAGGCCACATTTGTGTCTAGCTCTGTGTATGCAATTTAGGAGCTCTGGATTATTATCTGAGAGTGTTTCCTCCTCACAGCTGACCAGAGAGCTTTAAGGCTCTTAATGTTGGGGGATCTAAATTAAATGTCTTGAGCTACCTAGTGGGAAAAGTATGGACATGCTTTGATTTCCTGTCCCTCCCATTTCTCCTGCTTTGAATTTTCTACATTGAAAAACTAGTATGGATTCTCTTGGTTAAATATAATATTATGACTAAGATGCATGGTAGAGTGGAATTGTAATGGCATGAGAAATTTTTATTTTTCATTTTTTTAAAATATACCTGCTTGGTTTTGTGGGATTTGTTTATTTATTTATTTGTTTTGGTTTTGTGCTGGAATGTTACTTTGTATATACATTTCTAAAGTGCTGAAGAAGCAAAACCATGCTAGAAGACATTTTACTGTGTGTTGCATGTTCAGTTTTCCTTTTCTGTATCAATCTTTGGAAAGGTATTAGTGCTTCTTATTGTCCACTTATTTAAATCTTGTGTAGTCACTGAATCCTGTTTATGGTGATATTGCCTGTGATATCATATGGTGAAGGAGATATGGAGCTATTTTGGTGATCTTTAGTTTTCTGTGCAGCACTCAGCATCCACTTAAATTATGAGACTGCACTTCCTGTTTAGTTAGGTGAGAGTATTCCCAATAGAGACATTCAGAATATCTATTTAGGAACCTTTTTGGGTTTTTGAACATATAAGAAGGTAGTTCCTAACTTGATATTTAAGACCAATACCTGCAATTAGAGGATGTAAATATTCCTGTGGGTATATGTCGCTGTTCTTGGGTTTTGTCACGACTTAAACCCAGTCAGTAAACCAGGCCCAGGCAGCTGCTTGCTCACTCCCTCACCAGTAGGATGTGGGAGAGAATCAGAAGGGTAAAAGATAGAAAACTCGTGGGTTGAGATAAAGGCAGTTTAATAGGGAAAGCAAAAGTCATGCACACAAGCAAAGCCAAACAAGGAATGAATTCAGTGCTTCCAGGGGCAGGCACGTGTTCAGCCATCTCCAGGAGAGCAGGGCCCCATGAGATGCAGCGGTGACTTGGGAAGATGAATTCCAGCATTCCAAATGTGCCCCTGCCCTTCTTCTTCCCCCAACTTTATTTACTGAGAATGGTGTCATATGGTCTGGAATATCCCAGTGGTCAGTTGGGGTCACCTCTCTTGGCTGTGTCTCCTCCCAGCCTCCCATGAACCCCAACTTCCTCACCAGAGTGGCAGTAGGAAAGCAGAAAAGGCCTTGGCTCTGTGTAAGCTCTGCTCAGCAATTACAAAAACACCTCTGCATTATCAGCCCTGTGTTCAGCACAAATCCAAACCACAGCCCCATACCAGCCACATGAGGAAAATTAGCTCTACCCTAGCTGAAACCAGCACAGGTTTGGTATAGAACATCAACTTACTCACTTAAGTTAAAGCATGTATTTTAGATGGAATATTTTCCTAAAGGCACTGGACAAATATTAATCAGTACTAAGCAGACCTACAGTATGTATTACCCAGGTATTTCTTTAAGCAAGTCTGAGTAAGGGTCACTCAAGAGTAAAATTCCTTAGCCTTCCTGCCTTAGTTTTTAGATACATTGTCGTCAGATCCTGACATCAATGTAGTTTAATAAATGTAATGCAGAATTCCCTTTAATCTATTAGCTTAGTATATTGCATTTTAAATGGCATGTTATAAATTCACCATGAACTATGACAGGCAGTTTGGTTGCAAATTAAAAAAAAAAAAAAAATAGATTGTAGTTTACATAATCAAAGCACCTTCCTTTGTATTTATAGCTGAATGTATTGCTGGAAATGTTTTAACACAGTATTATGTGAAAAAAATTGGAAGTCAGGTATAGTACGTTACTGATTTAATTTTTAGTTATGTATTAAAGTTTTCTGTACTTGGCACTCCCCATTTTTAAAATTAAATGGAAATAAGCCCATAGTACAACTTGATATAAACATACAACAAATATTAAAGAAAATAATTTTAACTCAAAGTAGGAACTTTCCCCCTCCTGCTTGATACAGATTTTAGGACTTCAGAGTAGCTGTTTTCAACATGTTGCACTCAGTTGTGCAAACTTATCTTTTTAGGGTCAAAGAAGAGCAAAAACCACAGCCGACACAGTAAGTAAAATATCTTAAAGATGCTATAGGCTTGACTTTTCTACCTTTGCCATGTTCTGCTCTCTGCACCTTTGATGGTATTAGCTTTCACTGATACCTGATAGGCTGCAGGTAGTTTGTCATCTGCTTCCTAACTGGCTTGTAAGAGAGCTGCCTGTAGCTTCTTACTCCATCCACATGTTAGCTGGATGTAGGTTTTTGCTGCCTGCTTGTGAACTGGTGAATTGTAAAACTTTACTTCTACATCCTTAGTGGCTGACTTAGTTCTGCAGCTAACATTCCCATTGGCTCTTAGCTTTTCTGCCTCTATATTTCTCCTAACGTTGGATAAGAAAACATTTAAACTAGTGTGGTTTCATTGGTTATTCAGTCACATTATTTGCTTGTTTAAACAGGTGGTTTCCCTTTAGTGGGATCACTGAGCTGGTAAATAACGTTCTTCAACCACAGCAAAAACAGCAAAATGAAAAGGAGCCCCAGAACTAAGTAAGCTACTCTCTGTAGATTAAGTAATGTCTGTACAGCATTAGAACATCCTGGATAGTGTGTTTAAAATAATTGCCCATTTAGGACATTTAGCTGAGGGCATTTTTCAAGCTGAGCACCATTTGCTTTCCAACTCCTCATTTGAAAAGGGAAGACTGAAAATCAGGTTTTACTCTCCTTATCAATAACTTAAGTGACTGCATTAGAGTACAATTTAAGGAGCTACTACTGCTCTATTTTTTTTTTATTTTTTCTTTTTTACTTTTTTCCCCCACCCCACATGTTCTACATATGAAACTCCCAGTGAAGTGATGTGTCTTCTGTGCATGAGGAGCTGGAATGATAAGATATGTAGCATTATTTATAGCATGTCTATGCACATGCATGGTCTGGGTCATGCATAGAATGCTATATGAATCTACATCATATGTATGAAGAGCTTTCTAAAGGCCAGGAAAATATCATGTCATTTTTTCCATACTTTTAGAATATCTGTAAAGTTTCAGAACTTTAGCAGATATAAGGAGAAATCTTGTGTCCGTCAAAGCTGATGAAATTTTGACTTTGATGGAGCCAGTATTTCATCCATGAACCTTTTATACTATTAAGTCAGTACTTTTTTTTGCTATCTGAAAATTTTAAGATTTAACAGAAACTGGCAAAGCTAGGACGTTTGGTCTTAGAGTAGAACTTAAAGCATGGAGCTGAAAATATTCCATTCATTAAGAGGAACTAAAAAATATTTATTATTCTAAATTTTTATTATTCTAAATTTTCAAATGTTATTTAAGGTTTGAACATTAAAGTTGCTGTCTTTTCTTTCTTCTAGAGGTGAATGCCTTGTAAGTTCATGTAATAAATGTTTGCTTTTGAACTCATGCATAACTGGTTTAAAACATGCATATAACTTGTCAATTATTTTCCAGGCAGAATAAATTTTTGTTTATTTTTTCATGTGTATATTTATGTGGACCTTCATACTTGTGGGTCATAAAAACTGTGATGTTTTTTGAGAATACGTAGTGAGAAGCTTTCATGAATTAAAATGGGAAAATAGGACATTTAATTAGTATTCTGTAAAGCAATGCATTATTCTGAGCTCTGTTTCTAATACTCTCACTTAAGGGCTTATAAAATTGTATATAATAATAATAATGATAAATATTTTATTTTTTTGTTATTGTTAGATACTGGTAATATTACATTTTGTTCACAACACCTCAGTATTTTGTATTCCCAGTCTCCTTAACTCAGCAAAATTTGTTCTGCTTACCAGAGTTGTGCATATGAAGCATATGGCTTTCAAGCATTTCAAACTGAAAATAGTGTGTGGGCAGTGTAAACAGTTGAGTTATAGTTAACAAAATTATTTTGAAATGGTTGCTATTATTATGGAAGGATTTTTTTGAATGGTGATCTCTTTGGGAACCACTTT
Organism: Origma solitaria; assembly: GCA_013397895.1. Lineage (NCBI taxonomy): Eukaryota > Metazoa > Chordata > Aves > Passeriformes > Acanthizidae > Origma > Origma solitaria. The sequence goes on from VZRL01005770.1 coordinate 198,144, forward strand.
TGTTCTGTGTTTTTATTACATAATTAAGAGATTAATTAATTTGTATATTCAACTTATAGATACACTTCTCCCAGTGTTGTGCTAACATGTAATGGCAGAATTATATTCAAAAACTATCCTAAAAAACCCAAGGTATTTTTATGATGTTATGATGCCATTCAAAAGGATAAATGCAAAAGGATGCTGTGTATGGGTAGTTTCTGTGGTTGACATAGGACAAAGAAAAATGGTGTAGGATAATATTCTTTGGCAAGGAATCAGGAAGCCATAATAGTATGCAAGTTGAGCTGTAGCCAGTGTCATGAAAGAGTTTAATGTCATAACAGAATGTACAGACACTAGCCTGGATGAACTGTGAAGAAGTTTTCATGCTGCTAGGTTTTGGTAAGATCTTACTTGGAATAGCATGCCCTTCAAAAATTATGTGGAGCAGTTGTAATTCAGTGGAGAGTAATAAGCACGAATAATTATGTGTCTAAGAAACATGGTATGTATTAGGAAAGAATCAAACACATGAGTTCATTTAGCCTCCTGAAAATACCAGGGGATGAAGAAGACGGACAGAACACTGTGAAAAATGGCAGGAAATAATCACTTTTTCATGTTTATCTCATGGTAAAGCTGAATGGAGTAAACGTAAGTTGCATTAGGGAGGAATGAAAAATGGAAAGAAAACTTAAAATACATGCATGCTTTATTTAGGGCTTGTGTGGAAGCTGCAAAAATCTTAAGGAGCAGGTTTGACAAATACCTGTTAGAAGAGACACAAGTGTAGCTGTTCCTGTGCTGGGACAAGAGAATGGACTAAGTGACTTTTAAAAGAGTCTTCCATCACTGTTTATTTGTGATAATTTCATTTATATATTAATTATCAGGATTTATTTTTGTGATTATTGTAAACTTTCCAGAAGACAATTGAACAGAAATACTAATGGTGCACCTTTAACATTTTATTTCTTTTTCTGACATTAATGACTTGCCATTAATGAAATGAAATATTGTCCCGGGGAACATAGTGCCAAAGAAAAGCTGTAATGGGGAACATTGTGGGACACTGGGGAGGAGAATAAATGGCTGTAGAAATTTTTACCACTATTCACGCATATTGGGGCATTTTCCACTTGAAATCACTGTCAGTATCTGAGTCTGATTTTGAGATGTCTGATTGTTCACCTTTGCTGATGAAAAAACTTATTTACAGTGAATCTGGGGAGGGCAAAATGTGGTGAGAGAAAGCAGAAAACAAGTTAGTAGTGTCTGGAAACAAGGTATCATATTAAAGATTTCACTTTTGCTCTGGAGAAGGTATTTTTGTAGAATCATTGACCTCATGTCCTTATGGGCAGAAGTAGGATTAGTCTGATGCTCTTGGACGTGAGTTCTGTACCACAAAATCACAGAATGACTGAGGTTGGAAGAGACTTCTGGAGGTCATCTCGCCCAACCCTTCTTCTCAAACTGAGTCATGTAGGGCCATTGTTTATGACTATGTCTAGATGGATTTTGATTATATCCAGGAATGGAGATTCTAGAACATCTCTGGACAAGAGATATGTGTGCTAGTGCTTGGTCACCTCTAGAATGAAAAGTGTTTCCTTCTGTTCAGAGGGAACTTCCTGTGCTCCAGTTTGTGCCTATTGCCTCTGATCAGCCAGGCACAGCTAAAAAGAGCCTGGATCCTTTGCTCCCTTCTCTACAAGTATTTGTATTTATTGATAAGATCCCCTCCCTGAACTTCTTTCTCGAGGCTAAAAATTTCAAGCTCTTTGTCCTCATGTAAGAGATGCTTCAGTCCCTATCTTTTTGGCCTTTTGCTGTACTGTCTTCAGTATGTCCACGTCTGTCTTTAACTGGGAGGCCAGAACTGGACACAGAACTCCAGGTGTGGCTTCACCACTGCTGAAGAAAGGGCACAATCTCCTCCTTCTGCCTCATGGTAATGCTTTTGCCTAATGCAGCCCAGAATGCCATTCACTTCCTTTTCCTCAAGGCATGCTGGGCCATGTTCAACCTGGTGTCCACCAGGACTTCCAGGTCCTTTTCTGCAGAGCTGCTCTCCCACTGGGCAGTTCCCAGCCTGTACCAGTGGGTGTGGTTCTTCTCCAGGTGCAGCACTTTGCACTTCCGCTTGTTAAACATTGTGAGATTCTGGTCAGCACATTTCTCCAGTCTGTTAAGGTCCTTCTGGATGGCAACACAACCTTCTGGCATATCAGCCACTCTTCCCAGTTTGACACCATGCACAAACTTGCTGAAGGTACCCAGTGCCCCATCATCTAGATCTAGGACTGGACCCAGTATTTATCTCTGGGATAATCCACTAGGAACTGGCCTCCAACTGGACTTTGTGCCGCTGATCTCCCTGCTCTGGGCCCAGCCATTTGGCCAGTTCTCAGTCTACTTCAAAGTCTGCTCATCCAGTCTGTGCTTCATCAGCTTCTCTATGAGGATGTTATGGAGGGCAATGGAAAAAGTCTTAATGGAGACAAGACAGACAATATTCACTGCTCTCCCCTCATGCAGTAATTTCATTTTAGAAGGTCATCATGTTGGTTGAGCATGACTTCCCCTTGGTAAATGCCTGCTGACTCCTGGTCACTTTTTTGTATTTCATGTTCCTAGAAAAGGCTTCCAGGTTTAGTTGTACCATCACTTTCCCAGGGACTGAGGTGAGTCTGACCAGTCTGTGGTTCTGTAGGTCTTTGTGCTTCTTCAAGGTGGGAGTGACATTTTCTTTCCTGCAGACATTAGGCACCTCTCTCAGTTTCTGTGATCATTCCAATATTGAGAGTGGTCTTGCATATCTTATCTTGATGAAGAATACTTTTATCTCCAGCATGTGTGTACTTCATAATGATTTTTTTCAACAGTGCTTAAGATATTTCCATATTTTAATCCTTACAGAGTAGAAATTCTTAGCTGCCCTCTGAAGCAACTGCTTTTGATGCCCAACAATCAGCCTATCAATTTTTATTTCCTCAGATCCGTAAGGCATATATTTTTTAAAAGGTGTATTCAGGTTGGTCCTCATTAGGATATGGTGATCTTGTGCCTAAGGGTTTGACTTGGAGTTTATATTTTTCTTTTGCATGAATCTTGGAATATTATGTAGTGGTGTTAAGGTCCAATCATAATAAAGGAATTCCCATGCTAGAAAGCACTGAAGATTCCACTCTTGTAATATTGTATGTTGGCAGTGTCCAGCAATGAGTACCTGAGAACACACACAAGGAGAAGGGTATGCATAGGCTGGTTCTGATACAGGTATTTTAGTAAATTCCTGAGGCAGAGGCTGCAGGCACTCTGCTGGATTTACTTCCTGGCAATAAGGAATCTGTTTGCCAGAGTTATTTGCAGTCCTGTTTCAAACCTATTTATATTCTTGGTTTCAGAACTTGGTGCAAATGAATTCCACAATTTAATTATGTGTATAGAGAAGTTGTAACCCTTTGTTTGCTTTAAAACTTCTTCCTTATATTTTCAATAGGAAGTGCTAGTCTTTTGTTATATAATTTGTCTATACTGTGTATAACCTTTAAGCACTTCTATTACGTTCCGTGCAGTCTATCATACTTCATACAGTTAGCCCTTAAAGCTGCAGAGTCAGAGTTTTTCCTTCTATGATGGGAACTCTGCTTCTGGTCATCCCTGTTGTCTTATCGCCTTTCAAAAGCTCTATTAGATATTTTTGAGTTAACAGTGATCAGTGTCACAGAGAGCTCTTTGACTTTCTGCAGTGGCTTAGGAAAGAACGTTTCTAATGTTTGCTGCTTAAAGACGTCCAAATATTGAAAAGATGGCAGGTTTTTTTCCCTTTTCCCATGAATGGTTTTGTTTATTTTCAGGCTAGAAGTTTGGTTGCTTGCTAAGAACTGTAGGAGGTCATTTCATTGATTCTAACAGCAGAAATTGAGCCTTTCTTTTTTCTTTGATAGTTATGAGTACGTTATTAATAAACAATAGACAAAGCATCAAAAGTTGTCAAACATAATGCTTTAAATAATAATTTCAATGCTTTAAATAATTTAAAAATAAATGAATTATTTCATTGCCTTTTTGTACTTTCGCTAGACTGATTGTAGGAGAGATTAGAAAAAGTACATTGCTTAGCACAACATGGAGTATCTTTTTCTGCTAAAAATGGCTTGCCAATAAATAGATATTTATGTTTTTCTGGAAGTCATGTTGTCACTAGAAGGAAACGAAGATTGAATATTACTCTAAAATGATACTTAGTAAAACCTTTCTCTGCATATTTTTCTGTTAATTAAATTAATTTTCCTATTGGTAGGCCATACCAGCAACAGTGAAATTTTCTGTTTATTAGAATTTCTAATGAATTCTAGTTAAAATAGATTGACATTTCTCAAATACTTAACATAAATCAATGGACCATTAGTTTTGTATTCTAAATTTACTGCATAAAGAATATGTCTGCCAACCACTAGATAGTTTTGAATGTCTTCCAGTTATCTAACCCACATATGATAGCAAACCCACATCAACAATTATTTAACACCATTTACACTATTTATAGTCAGTGGGTTTATTTGCAGTCAGTGCAGCTCCTCTTCAGACTGGTTTTTAATAGAACCTGTTGAAAATAACACACTCCACTTGAAGGAGTATTTTCTGGAAAGAGGAAAATAGGTCTCTACAGCCACACTTGTGACTTTGAAGTCATGAGAAGTCTAGCACTCTACTGTGTTTATATTCGTGGGCAGTAAGATAGAAAATAGAGAGTAAATGAGTTAAAAATAAAATTATAATTTTCAGTATATAAAAAAAAATATAGGGAGATTGTAGCTGTTTCAAAGTAAAATAGAAATGCACAAAATACCTCTTAACTATGAAACTGTTTTTGTCTCCATAATAAACTAAATATGAGGTACCAAATGGATGACTTATTAAATCTCTTACTGAGACTATTAAATTTACCATTTGCAACATGACATTATAGTTGCCTGACTGCATGGTTGCCCTGGACCATTTTCTCAAAATATTTAATACAAGAAAACCTAAGTTATGTTGGTTGGATTGTTCATGAGGTTGGATTGTTCATGAGGAATGTTAATGAGGGTGATAGCCATTTCTTCACTGAAAGGGTTGTTAAGCATTGGAATGAGCTGCCTGGGAAAGTGACGGACTCACCATCCCCGGATGTGTTCAAGGAATGACTGGATGTGGCACTCAGTGCTGTGTTTTAGTTGACACAGTGGTGGTTGATCAAAGGTTGGACTCAACGATCTTGGAGGTCTTTTCCAACATTAATGATTCTGTGACCATGGTGAAACTCAGTTTTGTCAGAAGACAAACACAAACATGTTTGGAACAGGTAAATATAGTGATCATAAGAAATACATTTCTAAATTTAAATTGGAACCCAATGGATCTATTTTAATCCTACAACATACACAGATTTGTAATTCAGCAGAATCACAGAATGTGATTAATTATAAAATAATAGATTCTACATTTTTGATAAATTAAGAAAGTTAGGAAGGAATTGAAAAAATGTCAGGGAAAGTGTATGAAGCATATTGTCTATTTGTGAAGGATTGAGCTAAACTTTAAACAAAACTGAAGGAGTATGATATAATGAGGAATTACTTGAGGATCTGGGGTTATAAAAGAGACATGAATATAGAAAGAGGAATACAGCCAAAAATAGTTAGCTGGCAGGCAGTTAGCATCATGGGCAATGAAAAGGTGAAAAAAGTCCCCCAAACTGACATAATCTATGTTTATATACTTTACTCGAATGGGAAATTGGATAAAAGAGTATTTAATAAAGGAAAATATTTCCACTTATTTATAAGGGAGGGCTGAATTGGAGCTATATATGACCTATTTTGTGTACTAAAATCTCTAGATATTTTGTGTTATGCAACATAATATGCAAAAAATATTATATGATTGAAGGATGGAGTGTTTCCATATATATATGCATGTAGATATAATGTGATGCTGACTAGACAATACAGGCTGCAATACACTGTAACATAGACCAGCTCCTAAAAGCTTTGTGGGAAGTATTTTCTCTCTAATTTTTGCAATTTCTCAGGGTTTGTGAATGTCACAAGCTGTGGCACTACTAATATGCTGACAGCATCCTGATTTGAACTGCTTTCCAAAAGAAATAGACAGTACCCCTAGAGGGATGACAGGTTGTCTGAATGAGATAAGCAAATAGATTTAGAAAATGCTGGCTTAAGCTTTACTTAAACAAGACAGAAGTGATACTCTTATTATAAGAGGAAAACATGTTAAGCCTGCAGCTGAATCAGTGACCTTAGTTTCCAACAGAACCTACAGTTAGGGCAGAGGCAATAGAGTTCTTGTGAAACGTAGAGGGTATAAACTCATATTGGCATTAACTGGAATCCTAATGAATGCTTTAATTTCTATTTCTGTTTTCCAAAGAAGAATTCTGCTTTTCATTCTGTGAAGAACTGATGATAAAGATCATGCATCAGTTTATATGATGTTTATCAAATCTTGTCTTAGGAAGGTCAAAACTTCTAGAGAGGATCAGACCCCAGATTCTGCACTCTACTGGCTTTACATTATTCATGATAATTTCATGTCTCCCTTCTTAAAATGACTGGGCATGTTATATTCTGTAAGTAGAAATGATGTGAACCCTATTTTATGTGCAATGTTACTAGTTCCAAGTAAGATTGTTCCAAGAAGTGGCATAAGATGGTTTTGACTTGCTAAATGAAATCTGAACTTTAAAAAAAAATCTGTCAGGGTCTAAACTGGCAAAGGAGTGGGTCTTATTGCTGGGGCACTCTTGACTAAACTGGTGAAAATATGAAAAAAGTAGGTAATTATTAATTCTTGAAAATATAGACATCAACTTCTTAGAGACATCTTTTTTTTTTTTTTATTGGCGTGACTATTCAGTGCACCCATAGCTGCTACTATGTATAGAGTTTTTTCATGGATTAACTATAAATTTTCAACCATTCAGGGTACGTAAATTTTTATTTTTGCGTTTGAGGGAAATTCATGTTTGCGGAAGTAACTTTTTAATAACTGCTTTATTTTCCTTTTAACCAAGGAAATACTGTTATAAGCAACATATTCTTAGCTTTCTTATAGAGTTTCTATTTTGTTAAAATAATCTCCTAGTTATGTTCATGGAAATGGCTTGTCAGAGACTCAGCAAAAGAAAAGAAAATGAGAATATCTTCTGGTTCTTATGTTTTGTTTGCAGGTTGATAGAAACTGTTATCAGCTTTTTTTATACATTTACCTTTCTCTTCAAGCAGGGAACAATTGTCTTCTCATAATTGGATAGAAAATTAAAAATATGTGTGTGATATTACAGTGATGAATTGTGGTCAGGTTCATGATGCTCATTGTGAACATAACAAATACCAAAATTTGAACTTTCATGGGGTTTATATTATCTGAATCACTTTGCATAGCGTGCTTTAAGTCATTATTTGCCCTCTGGTAATTTTTCTTATTGAATTAATATTCCCATTAGGAATATAAGCTCAGCACAAAAATATTATGCTATGGGACAACAGTTAGGGTGCTTGAAACTGAAGGGAAGGTTGTGAGCTCAGCAATTCTACAACCTTCCTGCTTAGACAGAGTCCTAGTCTGAAAGCTAAAGGAGAAAATTAGAATATACAGCCCGGCTATGCTTGGTGTACATGATTTCTGGGCTCCAGTTAGTTGAGAAGATTCCTTTTAATACACAAAATTTGTTTTCATAGATCATATTCTTAAAACTCAAGATTTCTCATTTTTTCTAGTTTAAAGATTTTCTGATCTCTCTCTGGCAAATTCCCAATATATTTTATTTTGGCACTCTGTGATGTTTCACTCTGTTACAGTTTTCCTCACCATGGATATTTGTTATTTTTGTCAGTATTTTCTGTATTCTAAACATTATAAATTCAAGTTAATACTATTGGATTTGAAGAATGGATCAACACACTATAGCGTTTTCTGCATTATCTAGTGTAAAAATATGTCAAAATAGATTCTTATAGGTTAGTATTCTTTTTGGTTGAATTTTCCAGGAGAAAATAATAAGCTTTGCAGTCAGAATCATGAAATCAAAGGATGCTGGAACTAGTTAGACTTTAATGGAACTGATCTCTCTCTTCCCTAAAGCCATGCTTCTGTGAGTCATGCAGCCACCCTCGTAGTACTGTAAATGTGAAAGGTGTGCTCAGGATGCACTCACACAAGGCAGCAGAGTTATGACTGTCTGTTTTCAACACTTGGGAAATATAGTTATGACATAGTTAACTTGGGCTTGTTTTGGCATTACAGATACTATTTCCTTATGAAAACTGCTGACCTGAGCTTTCTGCTGTGTTCAGTGCTTGTAATTAGGCTCACCTGGTATTATAGGCTAGGCGCTACTCTCTCCAGGGATCATGCTCTAGACCTTTTGCATGAGAATGTAGATCAAAGCAGTCCTTCAGTACCTCTCCTCAATATATTTCTCCTTATTGCCTTATTTTAATCTATTTCGTCCTCTCAACCTTTTACCTGGAAAAACTCAGCATGGCTTTTACCAAAGAGGAATAGCCTGCCAAGATATTGAGTTTCACACATGAGTAATGTAAAGGTGCTAACTTGTATAGTTTTTTGAGAGCAGAGTCTTTATCCCAGTGTAATTCCCATTTTGGTTTTTTTGTTTTTTCTTCCACATTAACTGTTGGTAAGAAAGCATGAACAAAAGATACCTACATTTCTTCTGCTGTACACGTTACTGAGTGAATGAGAAATTTCTGAAAATAACAAGAATATTTTTTAAATTATTGGATGAATTAGGAAGACAGCTGATAAAGAATTTGAAGTCAGAGATGTAGAAAAGATTACTTAATAGTAAAAAGAACATTTTCAGCAACGAAGTGGCTTTCCTTATGACTTTTAACTGTCTGTATCAGATACATCAGACTTCTTAAATCAGTAGTGATTGGTGCAATAAAAAAGGCTTTCAAAGACTAGTTTTAATGAATGGTAATTTGGTATAAAAAGATTCTAAATATTTTTATTTTGCACTGCAGGTAGAGCTATCAAGATGAGAGCATAATGAAAAATATTGAATAAATATTCAGGAAAAAGGAGAGATTCAGTGATCATGGTTGAATCAATTATAACATCATAACTGCATAAGTACCTTCAAGATGTTCGATCAAATTCTTGGAATGTCAAAAATTAGATTTATGAGCCAATACCAAATTTCAGAACCAGGAAGCAAGTTCCAAAACAGTTAATGCCAGTAAATCCAGAAATGGATCTGGTGGATACCTTTAAACTCTACTCAGTTTCTTTGTAGGGAAGATGTTTGACACTTCAAAAAGGCTGCCTGTGTGGTTTAAGCCATATATCTTAATGTTTGCTGCTGAATGCAGGTACTGAGTACCTTTGTACCTCTGGAATGACTTCTACAAATGACCCAGTTGTGGGTAGTGCTGACTATGAAGTATTGGACACTTCCAGCTGCTAATAATACCAGTGGAAACAGTGATTGTTTTTCATACTAAGTTTCATATAGCAGTGGGTATTTTTGCTTACTTGCAGGTTGAAAGCAGAACCAGACCTGTCAGTCAACAGTGTCGGGGGAATGCCTGTCCCCTGGAGTCAGGAAACACAATTAGGCTTGCTGAAAATACAATTAGGCTTCCCAGCTGCAGAGCTTTTCAGATGAAAGTTCAGTAATGCTAGTTACATGCTTTTAAACTCTCAACTTCTTTCAGCAACATTTCTGTTTAATTGATAACCATGAGTCAATGTTGTGTTTGTCTTTGGGAGGGGTTTATTCTCTCAGTTGGGTACTTTTGTTTTGATGTATTTACAGTGGTTGATTGTGATACAATTTTCAGAGTGAGGGTGAGTAAAGCGTGTCTCGTTTTATTCTTTTGATAAGGAGTAGTTGTAGTATTTGGTCAATTAATTATATAAAATATAATTAAATATTCATTCCATAATTGAGGAGGTGTTGAGGGGCAGCAAGCCTAGAGAAAAGAAGTGTCTATTTATTGTCCCTTATTTAAGGCAGGAAAGGATTAGACCAACTTAGAAAGGCTGACTACAGGATGTGGAGCTCTGCCACATTTACCTAGGGAAGACAAACTAGATGAAAAAATTGTCTTCTATCACCAGGAGCAGAATTTTGTCATGTGGTGGTAGTCTTCATTTATGGTTTTAGAAATTTGAGGAGAGTTGAACAGATAGTCAGAACATTCAGATATGCTCCAAAAGGAGTACAGTCCTCAAAATATTTATATCATGAAACCCTCCATCAGCTCTTCTGTTTTACAGATGTATTTATCACTTCACTTTTTTAACATCATCATTCCTATTTGCTTTTACTTGTGCACTTGTGTGTGGCTTTCTGGGATCAAAGCAGAAGTAATACTGATTGTACAAAAGTAGAAAATTTACTTATCTCTTCCAAAAGATATTTTTCTGATTATGTTCTGTATAGAGAGAAAGTTGAAGTAAATTCATAGTGATTTGGCTCCTGGAGTATCTTGGACTCAGAACAAACATAGACAGATGGTGCCAGGGTGAGTTGATCAGAAGCCTGGGGTGAGGAGGAATACTACTGGGTACAAAGTCTCATCTATGAATAACATTAACAGACGGTGAAGATCCTCACAGAGCAAAAAAAAGGCACTGTCACAGAAACAAAAATCCAGTTTCTATTGGGGCCTATTCGGAGTCTGGATTGTCACTAACATGATTCAATGACTCCAAAATTTGAAAGAGCCTCAGTAACTCTGGTTACTCATTCTACATGTCACCTTCTTCTCACCCTTTGGAAAGTTTTGCATCCATTTGTATATTCTCTGGTTCCACAGCTGATTACTCAGAGTAGTTTTTTATAGGAAATTGATTTTCTTGTTTCAGTGTGAGGATATTAAGCAGAGAGAACTTTGATTTTTGTCATCAGGAACACACTCAGAACTCTAATCTCAGGCGTACTTTATCCATGTAAACAGACCTCATCAAAAAACAGTTTTGGAGCAGCTGGGGACACCCCCTTCTCCCAGTTATGTGCCTAAAAGCTAAGCACATTTTATTGTTTCTAGTGCAGTGTTCACCAACAGGGTGAAAACTGCTAATATTTGTATGACAAAAATCTGATTACAGGTAACTTCAGAAGCAGCAGCAGCACATTTCTGTTTCAAGATTAAATGTGAATTTAAAATTGCAAACATACTGTAGTCATATTTCATAATATCTAACAATGATGCTGCATTCTTCTCTTTACGGTATCTATATTGAATCTCTTAAGAAAATATTATGCTGTGTGTTCTATTGGAAACTATTCTTTAAAATATTTTCTATTGAATTTGGGACTCCATTGTGTATATTTCCCAGCTATTACAATAATAATTACCTATGTGCACTAAATGAATATCCTTTCTTTGGTTAGACATGCAACACTGATGAGTTGTGATGATGCTAGGATCACAACTTTATCTCCTCTGGTGATTTGTTCAGGTATTGGCTGTGATATCACAGCTCTGTCCTTGCCTCTCTTTTGGCTCTTCCTTTAGAGACCAAGGAAAGACAAAAGTGAGATGTATACATAATAAGCTTCTTCTTTGGGTGTCCATATTTAAAGAAAGGTCTTGCTTCCCATGTTGGAAACCGACTGTTACAAGGATGCTATTGTAGCAGCTTGGTTACAATAGCAGAAAGAATTGGAAATATATCAGTACTGATATTGTGTCATCTTTGAATAGTGATGTCTGGTCAGTCCTGGATACAAAAGACATGCAAAATAAGAATGGCAATTGATTTTGGACATGATTTATTTTCTACAGGTGGAATTGACCAGGTTTTGCAGGAGGGACAATGCTAAATAAACATTTTTTTGGTCCAAATTTTATTTGACAATATGTACGATTAGGATAGTAGCTTTTAAAAAAAGTCATGACAGTTGAGGATACCTCTGTGAGAAAGAGCAAAGGGAAAACCACACTATAAAGTAAGGCTTTCCTTCTGCCAGAGTCTGCCAAATCTGATTTTCATTGAACCCACTCAGGGATTAGGCCTGCAGATCTTATTATTTAAAAAAAAAAAAGAAAAGAAAGAAGAAAAAAAAAAAGAAAAAAAGGGGAAAAAAGGCTTCTCAGCAATTTACATGATGCCATAACCATATAATAATCTATGTGCCCCGATCAATAGTACGAAAAAATAAAATGCATGAACATAAGAACTACTATGCAGGAGAAAAACTGCTTAATGAAGAGCAGAACAAGAGCAGAACTGAGACTTGTTCTTCTTGTTTAAGTGCAACTGTGCTAAAACAAATGTGAGTAAAATCTGTTTATGTTTACGACAGTATTCAAGTTTTGTAGGAAGATATTCACAGAGCTGTCAGTGTCCTGTCTCCCTCTGGTAGCTCCCGGGGCTGCTGCTGCTGCTTCCTTCCCTCTGTGGGGTTATGGCAGCCGAGATGGGCAGCGGGCCAGCTGGTGACCTGGCTTCATTCTCTTACAGCCCTCATGTATACTCAGTAACTCTGAGCTCTTAATGGTTAATTAATAGGCTTTAATTAAGAGGTTAAAGGATTTCAATACAGGATTAAATTCTGATCTTCTCTCTGACACTGATTAGTTGGGGCGGTTTTGTACAACTCCACTTATTTGGAAAACTAAAGCATTATCTGTCAAAAGTAAGATTATGTATAGAGTTTTTGATGCCCAAATTTCTTATCTTCTACCAAATAATTTTTATCAAGTACTTTTAATCTTAAATGTAGAAATACTGCTGCAACCTAAATTGACATATTTTTTACTTCTGAGAAGCAAAGTTTGAGTTCAGTGCACTTTTTTCAGTAAAGGAGGCATGGATTTAGATATAATTAGTGCGGGGACAATTGTTACACACTTTGTTCACACACTTACAAGAAGACCCTTCTGCAGGTGAGAACATTTGTCTCTTTTTATGACCTCCTTCCTCATTAAAAAAATTACATTAGCAGGATGAAAATAATTTGTGTTTTGGCCTTACTTCCTGTTACTTTAAAGATATGAGCAGTATGGAAAATTACAGACTTCTGAGAACTGGCAAACTGTTTCAAGAGGCTCTCTCCCTATTGTGCTGCTAGCAATGTGGCTTCACCAGCGCTACTTTTACAAAAAAAAAAAATTGAAGCAGTCAAAACCAAGATGCATCAGAAATAATTGTAAACACCAATTCTGGTGGTGATTAATCCTCATCAAACATGTTGGTGTAGTTTGCTTGGGTGAAATTGAGACAACCATATGGTGAGCACAACCAAGACTTGCTTATGTTCGCTTTCCCAGCATCACTCACATTTATTTCCTATTTGTTAGAAAAGGAAAATCACCAAGATAGGAGCACTCCTGTCACAGAAGTAAAAAGATAGGGCCTACTTAATAATTGAAAATGCTCATGAATGTTGTAAACAATGTGGAATGAACTCATTCTAATCATGATACTGCAATGTCAGGAGGTGTTACGTTTCGGAGCCGAGACAGTCTGACCTATTATTTAGTGTGTATTTATTTTGGCTATGTGTGTAATTTTTCCTTTCATAGTAAGGATAAAAACGTTTACCACTGTACCTTAGTTATCTTGGACATTTCTAAAACTACAGGTGTGAAGTGAATGGCTTCCTATTGTAAATCAACAGATGATGCAAAAAAGTAACCCGAGTGACTGTGAGAAGTACTACCTCTGCTGGAGATGCTCTTTATAAATGTAATAATGTTGCAATGTGCTTAATTGCCAACAACTGAATTTGCCTGTTTTTCAGTCACATTAGGCACATACCATATACCTGTAAAAGGAAATTTAGAATAAAGTTAATAAAAGCTTCATTTATGAAAACAAGTAAAATATAAGGTAAACTGTGAAACTTCTTGTGAGTTAATAATTTAGATACAACAATAATTTGTATACTTTTAATAATAAGGCTGTTAAAAAAATAAAGGTCTAGTAATTGTGTATAGATGTGCCTCAGATTCCTTAAAACTGATGTTTACCAGAGTTCCTAATATAAGCAGTATCAGCAACAATGTAGAAAAGGTCAAGATGCAGCTAGATTTCTAATGGTTTTACATGAGTGCAATATTTCTGCTTCAAAAGAGCAATTGAATCAGGAAGAAACATCTAACTGTAAAAATTAGCATTTTTTTTAGATACAAAAAGTGGAATGACAGGATACAAATAGACTGTAAATGGAAACTTTTATGAGAGCTGAGTGTATTTCTAGGAATTTAGATTTCAGGTGAGAGTTTTTGTATAGGGTATGGAACTTTGTGTACATCCTGACTCAACCGTGTATGGAAAATATCCCAATAGGAATCTTGAGTTTTGCATAAAGCTCGTAACATAATTAGGGTGCTGCAATACTGGCAAAATAATCCTAATTCAAGTTAGTAAAACACTTTTCTGTTTAAAAAAACCCAAAAAAACAGGAGAAGTTATTTCCTTTCTGTTCAGCAAGGAACTCTGACCCTCCTTTCTACCTTTCTTTTTTTGACCTGAGGATCTTTTGTGGTTGATTGACTTACAGGTCTAGAGACATTTTGGTTTCTGGTTGACATCTAATAGATAAACTACTGCAAGTGGTGGTAGTTGAGTGTGCCATGATTCTAGATATGTACAGTGCCATATCTGATGTCCTTATTTTACAGCACTGTACAGACTACAGATTTTCCCTGTCCTTTTGGCTTTCTCTCATAGAAGTTAAGGACAGATTCTGGTTGCCACCAATATGAGACTGAATGTAGAAAGAAAGGCTCTCTCTTCCTATGCACAGTTTCTGAAAACTCCACTTTCAATTGTCCAAGTGCTTAGCAGCAGCAGTACATGATAATATGGTGTCAGTACAACTGAAGATTCAAACAGTATCACCAAATGTAAGGTGTCTCTGATGGTATCCTTTTTAATATTCAGTAAAGCTTGAGCTCATGTTGCAGCATTACCTTTAAATGAGACAGTTCCAAAAGGTTCCTTCTGTCACCATGACTATTTTTCCAAACTTGAAACACAATTGTCTTTGAGACAATTGTTCTTTCCTACCAGAACTGGGAGAAATTATTTAAGTGGAAGGTATCTGGATATGTAAAGCATGTAGAATGACTGCTTATGTCTTTTTTGGTAATGAGTTAGTTAAAAAACCCCCACCATAATTATCTGTAATTTTTAATCTGTAATCTTGTAATTTCTTTTACTTACTATAACTGGGTTGAAATGTAAATGTAATGACGGTGCATATGCCCAACGTTAAAGATCCTGGTCTTGTGCTTTGTCACATACACTTCCCGGCAACCTACTTTTGCTGTAAGTTCAACTGCTTGCTCCTGATCTTCATTGTCAGCTGAGGTTCAGTTCTTGCAGCTTCAGCACTTTATCAAAGCAGCTCCTTTGGGATAGTGTGGATTGCAAACACAGGGACAGGGCCATGGAACTGGAGATAAAATATTTTTAACTGCATGAATGCAGTTGTGCAATTAACTTGGAGAGTTTCCTTGGAGAGTCAGGCACTTTTTCAATTACAACTGGCATGGTTAATCTTACTTTAAATGAGACCTAAAATTACCTGAGAAGTGTTGGCCTTGCCACAAGGGTAAAGAGCAGAAGGAAAACTACCACTGTTCAGTATAACAGTATGGATTTAGCTTACCAGCTTGATGTTTAAACATTAAAACCAGAGTCCTACTGATACTTCCAGTACAGCTGGTGAAGACAAAGAATTAGATGACAAAATCTATTAGAGGAAAAATGAAAATTTTATTTTAATGAAGGAAGAGTTAAAAATGTAACTAAGAATATTTATTTTAGAGTCAAATGAGAAAAACATGGTAGGAATAGACAGACTTTTTCACTGCATTAGCAGCTAAGGAGATTGAAGGAAAATACCCCAGTGTAATCACCATAATATTTGCATGGAAGTTGTGGAAACTTCTGTTGTAATGTAGGATTTTAAATAGGATCCAGAAAAGAATAACTAGAACCTTTTCAATTACATTGAAATAAAATGGAGTGGTGTAAAAATATTCAAAGGTGTAAAGTTATTTCCATATGGACTTAGGAAGGAACCTTCCTTGTTTACAGGTGGTTACTCTCATAACTATCAGCTATGGAGAAATTAGGGAGTTTTGTCTGAGTGATTTGACCATTAAACTTTTGGAGCAATGTGGTATTATCTTTAATTTTAAATGCTCATATTTCTTATTATCTCTAAAAAGGTGTTGGAAAAGATCCTGATAAATTGGATATTTTACTATACTGTGTCTGTTTAAAACTTAGTTGTGACTTTCTAGTGTTACGTCTACTATAGATTGTAAAAGTACAAGAAACAATTCAATAAAAGATTAATTTTAACAAATAGGAAGCAATTAGAAAGATATCACTTTTCAATTTAATCTTGCAATTAGTTTGAACTGCTGAGGAAATGGTGGAAGCAAGTATGGGTTTGTTGTTCTGAGGAAAACTGGAAGTAACAGGTACAGCCAGGAGCAACCTATTTTTTTTCCTCTTTATGCATTTTGTCTAGCTTTATTTTGATATCATTAAAACCACATAGAACTATGATAACAGTAATTGTGTCAGTTCTTTATAGTCCATATATTCATCTTCTTCATGTTCACTTTTTCTTATGTTCACAGGACTGTTGTACTTAGCTATTGTTCCCTGATCCCTTGTCAACAAAGAGCAGTTTCACTGCTGCTAATAAACAAAGTTAATAAACAAAGGCTGCAGTTTTATTCAATACTGAGCATTATAAACAAAAAAATATAGGTAAGGTAATCCTGTCTGTTCCAGCTAGGCTTTTTGTCTAGTTGACAATGAATTGGTTGATTCATTTGCAGAGCCATATCCTCATTTATTAAAGTGGAAAGGCTTTTTCTTCTACATTCTTTCTTGCCTTTGTTTTTACTCAGTTGCTGAATGTATTAAATTAAACTAGAGTCAGTGACATGACTTCATCTGTAGTTACAAATTTATTTAGGGTCATACCAAATCATTCATTATGACATCAGGAAAAGTGCAGTGGGAGAATATTTTCTATTTTGGAGGGAGGTCAAATAAGCTGTGAGCAAAATGTGATGCAGTTTCTGCAAGCCTTTGCAGAAAGCCCTAGTAAGTGGCGAGAGAATGGAGTCAGGCCAACTTGAAGACATTATACTGGCCATGTATTTTACTTTAAGAATGGCCTGTTATGAGGTTGCCACCAGCAGAGAATTTTTGGGTTTATTCTTCAGCATGAGGCAAATAAGGTTAGGTTATAACAGGACATTTCTACACTGCTCCCTGGTATGAAAAAGAGAGACTGAAGCGGAGATCAGGTAGTTTTGGATGCTCATTAGCTCTGAAATAGTTGGCTTTTCCCACTTGAGTTACATGTGAGCAGCAGCCCTGGTCTAAACCAAGGGCAAGGTCATTTAGCAACCACACTCCTTTATTTCTATTCTTGTAGGTCTTTTTCTTCTCTTCAGCATTTCAGGCACAGTAAGTGTAATCCACTTAGATTTAGAGTATATATATGCACTTACATTAAAAGTATATGAATTGTACAGTATTTTTTCAGGGAAGCTATCCAAAGACATAGTGTTCCATATGTGTGAACTTATTTTAACTGTGTCTGTGCCCTTTTAACCTAGGATTCAGGTTTTTGCTATCTTGTTTGGTGGTTTTTTTGTTTGGTATTTTATTGTTTTGGTTTTTTTTGTTTGGTTTTTTTTTGCGGGGGGGTGTGGAGATTTGGTTGTTTTTTTAAATTTTTTTTTTCAAAAAATTTTTTTTGTTTTTGGTTTTGGTTTTGTTTGGTTTGGTTTTTTTGTGGATTCACTAAGAGTATTATATTGATAAATAAATACTTCAGTGATTGAGAGGCAGATTGTATTTTTCTCACTGTGAACAAGGATATTTCTTTCGCAAGAAAGTAAATAGATCACTATGTTTAGGGCCTCCTTATTGTCTGATTACTCAGTTCTGTAGGCTCTTTAAAGATGTTCTGCACTTAAAAATCCATCACTGTTCCTCTGTTTTTATTTCATGTTAATGAATATCACAGAAAAATTAAAATACATATTCCGTAATAGGTTAGAGATTAGGAAACATGAAAATCATGGTTTTTTTTTTTCTATGTAGCTCCACCTGTAAATCAACTCAAACCATAATAGGTGAAAAAACTAAAAATTTCAGATTTCTTTCTGCTGACATTTTCAGGCGGATTTACTCTATCATTAGAAAAAAGACGCAGTGAAGTATCTCACTATTTGACACTGGGGAACAGGGCTTTGCCATTATATGGCTTATATTTAATCTTCTTTTTCTAAACAAAATACTTAAAATGCTAGGAAAAATATGTCTATTAACTTTTAAAATGGGGAAAATGCCTTTCCCACCTGTAAAAAATTAGTGTGGAGTTCATTTTCTGCTACATTCTTCATTTAAACAGATTAAAAAAAATCAGATTATTTATATTAAGTACAACTCCCACAGGAGAGAATATGGACAGCTTTGAGATAAGCTTGGGAGTTACTGTTTTTGCATAGATTTCTATGCAGGTGGAAATTCAAATGAATTGGATTTTATGGTATCTTCTGTTTACTGGATATTACACTTGAGATATGAAAGAAAAAGTTAGTGAAAGTTTAGCTAAAACTGATACTTTCAGCAGGAATCAAATAAGTGCCTCTGACTAGCTCTTTTCAATATCTTAGATTTCTCCTAGTTGTTGTAAATTCCAGGGTATAGATTGAAAAGTAGCATTTTTACTCTACGGCTGTATTTTTTAAGCCCTTTCAATTTGCATTCTGTGAATATATTTTTTCCAGTCTAAAGTCTAAGCTTAGACATTTCGCTTTGATAGATGACTCTGAAGTGAAACCTACTGACAGAAGAAAATAGTTAATTTTTATTTGAGGAAAGCAGACAGTCAGAAATACTATGTCAATTCCAATGAGACAGTCAAGATTTTGCTAGCAAGAAAGTTAAAGTGCTGTGAATTGAGCAAATATTTGTAGGGATCTCTGCTGACATCTACTTTCTGTCAATATTTCATTTTCACTGATATGAATGCTGAAAACTCTGAATTGTGAATGGCTTCAATATTCTAGTTACGTTATCTGCCTGGGTATGATAACCCATTAGTTTCAAACAGAATTGGATGTGAGGTTTTTGTTTGAAGTTAGATTTGAGTCTTTGGTTGCCTAATGATTTTTCTTTATCTGGTAGACTTAAAGCAGAATCATGGTCTTTTGAAGAGCAGTTTTGTGTGATGCCCTTTCTCATTTCAGTTGCATACGGGCAAAGTCATCATTTTTCAATTAAGAAAAGTTCTATTTTGCATTGTGGAACATTGTTTAGTTTTGGTTTTTGGTTTTTTCTTTTTCCATTTCTATTTTACTGCCTCCACACATCCATATCAAAACATAAACTCAAAGTTTTTCTGCCCTTTGCGCTACATGGCATTGAAAGCAAATGTGAGTTCATTGGTCAAACTTCGAGAGAGTTAGCTATTCTCCCAGTAGTTTATAAAAAACATGATGAGCTGGGTTCTTTTCTGTTAGTAAAAGTGGTCACTTTTTTCTTCTCAGCACTGGTAAGCCAAATAGATATTGAATATTTTTCCTTTTAATTCTGCTTGGGTTTATACTTCATATCTCTTGTCTGATTCCATAAATCCATTGCCAATTCCACAACAACAGAATATTCTTTGAAGCGCATCTCTGAGCTGACCTGCTCAGTGCATGGTTATTGCCAACACTCGGTTAAGGAAACTGGAGTTTTAACTGGGCAAGTTCTGGAAACCTCCAAGCATAGTGACCCTAAAGTGCCTTGGGACAACTTTTCTCAGTGCTGCCTTCCTAATGGACATGCTTCTCCTTATACCTGGCCTGAACCTCCTCACAAGGTGCCATTTTAGTGACTTTTGCTCCTTGATTTGGATTTTTTCTACCAGGAAGAATTTGGGTCTGTAATTTTTTTTTTTTCAGGTAATTTTTAGATTAGATAGCTAGTTTCAGACAAGTGTTAGATCTCTCCTTTGGCCATTCCTCTTCACTGAATTGAGCAAAGACACGATAATTTTCTTTTTTGTTGACAAACTGAACTTGTCAAACGTGTCATTTCTCAGCATCCATCACCAACTGGCAGACACCAACCTGGGCCCAATAGTCCAGACCTTGCCAGTGCCAGCCAAAGGGAATAAGTAACTTGCCTTAGTCTGCTGCTCATACTCTTGCTAATATGGACCCCTGTGTAATTTGTCCAATTTGTAATGTGAGCACACACGCCACTGGCTCATCGGCTGGTTTCCACCCTGTTTTCCAGGGGTTCTTAGCAGCAGAACTGCTGTTCAGCCTGCTGTATCCTAACCTCTACCAACAAATGGGGTTATATATATAAGAATAGTATCCATTTGGAAGTGGGTGTACTCAGGGGCAGGTTAGCTGGTACTACTGTAAAAGCAGAAACTTCAAGTGTACAGTACCAGGAAGAATGTCATATGCTACTACATAGTCATTGCCACCAGCAGAAAAATTGTTAAGTGAATGGACTTGGCAGAACTGAAAGTGAACAAACCCTTTTTGAAGCCTGGATTAAAGCCACATCCATGCTCCGTGCCTGGGAATAGGAAATGAGGCAAGGGCTACATCTGTAATAAAACTTTGAGAGAAGTGTAGCCGGGAAATGAGAAGTGGCTTCTACACTTACATCTGGCCTAAACATCTGGATTCTTTCTTAACAGTTGCTCTTCTAACGGCAGCTTGTAAACAGATTTGGAAATTTCGGAAACATTTACGTGAACTTTTAGAACACAGGTATAGTTTCAGAACTTCTTGTCAGTAATTTATTTATTTTTTTTTTTGTTTTGGTAAAATGCTGGAAATTTTAGGGACATTTCTAGAGGAGAGGAGAAAATAAAAACTTCTGTACAATAATAAAATGCCAGATGACTAAACTTGCTTTTCATACTTGCTTTTGACATGGAACATGAAAGACTCACAGTTTGCTGCTTTTTGACTGATGTTGAATTTCTCATTTATGGAAAGGTGTGGGCAACCAGGAGTAAGGAGAATTGAATGAACTCTGTTCCAGAACAAAGCAAGTATTCCAGTAGAAAGTATTTCTTGATGTTGACAGAGCAATCTAAGTTCTTACAAACAGTTGCTTTTCACACTGAGAAGTCCTCTATGATCTTGGATATGTTGTACTACAAAAAAACCCAAACTTGACTAGTCATATAAGTCTCATGAACTTCACCACTGTAACTTCCAGCAGATACAAGTGTGATTCAGGGAACTAATTCTCACAAGAGCAAAACTTAATTATCGATTTTCCAGACTCAATTTTCATTATCATTAGGTGTTTGCATAAACTCATACCAACTTCTCCTTTTACTCTAAAATTTATAGTAGTTGTTAAAGTACATACTTGTATTTTTGAAACAAATGTAGTGAAGGAGTGAGACTTTGCATCAGTACAGATAGATGGTATGTGCTATAGAGGCCGTTGCCAAAATACACATCTATGAGGGTTATAGATATGCATTGCTGAGTTTTCTACTTAAATGATCTGTTACTTATGGTTTGATATAATTATCTGGATTTACTAACAAAAAAAATTCCTATCATGCCTAAGAATAAGGTTTTTCATTTGAGGAGCAGCCAAGGGAGCTGGGGGTGTTTAGCCTGGAGAAAAGAAGGCTTGGGGGTGACCTTCTCACTCTCTACAACTGCCCCAGAGGAGGCTGTAGCCAGCTCGGGTCTGACTCTTCTCCCAGGTAACAAGTGACTGGATGAGAGGAAATGGCCTCTAGTTGCACTAGGGGATGTTTAGATTGGATATTAAGAAAAAATTCTTCATGGAAAGGGTTTTCAAGCATTGGGACAGGCTATTCAGGGAAGTGTTTGAGTCACCGTCCCTGGAGGTATTTAAAAGATGTGTGGCTGTGGCACTTGGGGACATAGTTCAGCAGTGAACTTGGCACTGCTGGGTTAACAGTTGGACTCAACAGTCTTAAAGATCTATTCCAACCTAAACTATTCTATGAATCATGGATGAGTCTTGACCTCCTGCATTAACAGAGTAACTCACTGGATGTAGGGACTGGAAATTGTAGTTTTGGGATACTTGAGTTCAGTTTCAGGCTCTGAAATTTGCCTTGGTACTGGTTACTTCAATTTCCCTGTTAAGTGAATCCCTGAGCCCCTCAAGCAGCAATGTTCTCAGTAGAAAGATGAGTGCAGACAGCTTAATAAAATGGAATTTTATTTTGCATTATGTTTTCTGAAAAGTATATGTTATACAGTTTTTACTAAATGTGTTTCAGATACTGTGCTATTCTAAACACTTAATTATTCCTGTGTCTTTTTAGCTTAAATTTTAGCTTAAACTCTTGCAGGCTAAATGATAAAAAAAATAATTATTCATCTTCAAAATAGATCAAAACATTTGTTTTGGAATTCCTAAAATGAATATTTTGTATTTTGTTTCAAGTATGCATATTTATCTCAAATGGTTCTGCTTAGTAGAACATATTGTGTGTAACTGAATATTTCACTGATTCTTGTCTTCTCTGTATAATTTTTTCTGCCACTTACCAATACATGTAATATTTTTTGGGGACTAGGAAAAGATGAACAATTTTGGCAGATGATAAGTTGTTTCCTACTAGAACAAGGATTTTTGAACACTACTCTGTATAACCTTGAAAAGTTTATACTTTAAAGGAAAAGTTATTACCTTTACATAGATTCTTGTGCCCGAGGGGAAACACAAGTGAAATTATTTCAGTATATGAGGCTTAAGATTTGGCAAAAGCCTTGTGCTTTTTATGCATCAGTGAGACTGGTAAGCAAATAATCATACAAACAAAGGCTGTAGATTATAAGGAAGCCACAAAACTGAATGCAGCCTAAAAATAAACTTGGAGTTCAGCATAGATAATATGCTTTAAATGAAGAATGCAATGTTAAGCAAAATTAAAAGGCAGGCAAGGTCTCAGAGATTACATGTGTTATTGATGGAAACAGGCCAGACTACCAACTACCAATTATGTAGTGTTGTCAGTGTAAAACACTGAAATCTGCCAGGTTTCAAAATTTCAAAATTTTGTTTTCAACTTCATTCAGCTCTTGCTTATTAGAAACTTGTGCCCTGCCCCGTTCAACAAAGAGCCCTCAGCAGTGAGCTCTTTTGAACCGGGGAGAAGGCAGAGGAAGCCCCTTGCTCCTGACTCCCCAAATGGCTTTTAGGGCAATAACTCACACCCTTCCCAGGAGAGCTCAGCCAAGCCCCCTCTCCCTGCTCTGCTGCAGGCCAGAGGGATGGGGTAGGTGGGAAAG
This sequence comes from Origma solitaria, assembly GCA_013397895.1. NCBI lineage: Eukaryota > Metazoa > Chordata > Aves > Passeriformes > Acanthizidae > Origma > Origma solitaria. Next base: position 221,468 of record VZRL01005770.1, read on the forward strand.
GGCTGAAAGAGAGAAAAATGGAGCCACTGCTGCTGGGAGCACACACTGCTGGGCCTGAGGAGAGCCCGTGGACTCGGGATTGGTCCTGAAGTGACAAGTACACTAGAAAAATGACACCTAAGCAGGATGAAGTAAGCCTCTTTCCCTCTTTCTGGGAAGGGTCAGTGGCGGCTGTGAGCTCAGGCAGTTCAGCACAGAGAGGAGGACATGACTCCAGACTCCTGTCTTGCCTGGCGGAGAGAGGGAGCTGCCTGCCTGTTCCTACAGTTCCTCTGTGGTGTAAAGTACATTTTTGGGGAATTTTCCTGAAAAACAAAGTAAATCCCAGCGATTGTTGCCGTGTGTGAATATCCATAGTAAATGACTGTTCGAGTTAATTTTTAACTGACTTATATAGTATTTGTTTTAGTAGGAGCCTCTAAATATTCCGATGAAAGAGTTTTGCATAATTCATTTATATGTCATCTATATAACGCAGATATTTACGATTAAGGAAGTTGGTCTTTTGGATTTAGATGTTTTCTAGGAGGTTGTTTTTTTGTTCTTATGCTTCATGTGTGTTTTTTATTAACCTATTAACATTTATTAACTCGAGAAGAATAATTCTAAGGAAATATAAATGCCTCTTGTGATTTTATTTTTTTTGTCTTCCGTTACCTTTTTAATGTTTCATAAAAAGTGCTTAATATTTTGTATGAGCTTATTCAAGGAACTAAAAAATCTGTTTAAATTAGATTAATTACTCTTAGTTTGCTAAACTTTACAGTCTCTATTAGCAAAGCTAGATGAGTTGAATTCCATGCTAAGAATTTAAATATGACTGTCCAGACCCCTTTAAATCACAGTGATTAAAAAAAAAAAGAGAAGTCAAAGTTCTTTTTTTTTCTCTATGGGTTTGAAACTCTATGATATGCTATGTCACCCTTCCCATTCTTTTTAGAATCTGCAAAAGCTAAAAAATTATGGCTTTTTACAATGGAAATTAAATTTCCCATGACATAATTTATCTTCAGAAATAGGGGTTTTGAGAAAAAAACTGCCATTATGGACCATGAATGTGTCTGTAGTTTTGGTCACAATGAGATACTTCTCATTATCATATATGGAGATTTGATGACTGTGGACTCAGAAATTAATTTTATTAATTAGCATGACTGAAAATTTCATCATAGTTCTGTACACTCATGGCCACTGACTCCATGCGTTTTGAGTTCTGGAAATAGATGTTAAATGTGTGTGTGTATCTTAAGCAAATTTTCCTGGATTTTACACCTAAGGTGGTCTTCTACTTTATATTTTATATAAGGTGACAGTTTTTAGCCAATGATATGAATGGCTTCAATGATTTATAATGACTTGTTAAGATGAGGTAACTTATTATGGGCTTCTACCCAGTGATTGAAAAGTCATAGAAAGAGCGTTTTAGAATCACTCTATGCAGTATTGCTAGATAAGTGAAGATAAGCTAGATCAAGAAAAGATATTTGCATCTGTGTGCTGGAATTAGGTAAAAGTACACTTTGAAGAATGAATTAGATTTTTTTTCCTGCTATAATCCAGCTTATTCTTTAGTACCAGCGGCTCTTGGATCACTTATCCTGTGTTTCCAACTGCTGTATTTGCAGCAAACAGCTGGTCGCATCCTAAAGCAAAGTTACATCTCTTTGTAACAGCGGGACTTGAGCTGGGTGTTATCAATGTTGAGCTTCCTCCTAGAGTTTAGTTATAATGAAAAAGAAATAATTCCTGAATGTAACACTTCTGGAGCATCATAAATTAAATGTATTTGCTTTGCTATAGTATTTTGCTCTGATTTGTAGAAAATTATTGCAGTTTAGTGAATATTTGTGGGTGAAAATAAATCAACAGCTAATGATCTCTTCTCTTCTGCAGAAAATTACATCAGCAGTTTGAAATGTATAAGGAGCAAGTGAAGAAGATGGGTGAAGAATCACAGCAGCAGCATGAGCAGAAGGGTGATGCCCCAACCTGTGGTATCTGCCACAAAACAAAATTTGCTGATGGCTGTGGCCATAACTGTTCATATTGCCAAACTAAATTCTGTGCACGCTGCGGAGGAAGAGTGTCTTTGCGGTCAAATAAGGTACGGAGTTATCAGAGTTTAACAATTAACTTCTCCTAAACTCAGTGTCTCTTACCCATTGCTTATGATTCTGAATCACGTAAGTACTGAAACAGATTTCCTTTAGGGACACAATAATATCTACTTCAGAGCTTTTAAGACATCTGTCCTCATTTCGTGTAATTTCCAATTGCCCATGAATTTGAGATTATGGCTTAAGTTAATACATACCATTTTTTGACTAACAAAGTCATACAAGTACATTTCTTTGATTGGAGGATGAATCTCTAGTTGAGAAACAGAAGTAAGTCTAGTGATCTAGTGATGTTAATATTGAAATATTGATTATTACAAGGTAGAGCAAGGATCTGTTTATTTCCTGCTTGCCCAGACTCTTCTGTACAAGATTAGTGTAAAATTAGTGTTAGACTATTGTATATAATACAATAGTGTGTTTTAAAATATTCATTATCTAGTCTATATATGCATACATATTATACATATTTATATGTGCATACACATGCAAATGTTAACCTATTTCTGGAAAATAATTAAATGTACTAACATATATTGTGACAACTAGCATGTGCTGGTGTTTATTGTATAACAAGAGGTAAACCAGCAATCTGAAAATTAAAAAAAGTTGAATGATGGAGTAAAAAATTCAGCACAACTGATGTATCACAGAAAACTTTTCTGAGATAATTTTTCTCAACATTTTAGATAAAATGTTCAAATGTGATACACAGAACCTTTCTCACATTCTGACAGATACTTGTAGATGTATGACAGTATTCAGGAAGTATTATGCTAGTCTTTTGTGGAAACAGATTTTGTAAACAGTCCAATAATTTATTATTTTAATATTTATTAATGTAATATTTTTATATAATTTCTTTCCATAACTAATTTTTTTCAGTATTATGCTCATTGCAAATACCACGCAATTGGTAAATATTATCTTCTGTAAGGTAGGAGACAATAGTATACATGTTACATATTTCTTTGCCCAAGATTGAAAAGTAGGTTTAAATAACAGACTGAAGTTTTTGATTGACAAAGTAAAAATAATAAAAAATATGAAAATATAATAATATTTCGTGATGATTAAGTAGCTGAGATTATGTATAAATGTCTCACATTGCCTTGGTTTTTGTTAAGGTAATTTAAAAATGTTGTCTTCAGTGGGTTCACATTATTTTATTGTTTTTTTTATAACTAAGTCATGTTGCTAGTAATGAGACAGTAATTTCTGCATTAATTTCATCTGATTATAAAAGCTAATGAAGACAGATAGTTGAGTCATTGTTCCTGCATACTTAGAAACACAGCATTAGGCAGAATGCTTCATTTCCTTGTGAAACATTCTGATACACCATTTAGATTCGCCTTGGGAATGGGCCACCTGAACTTGACAGATATATGTCTGACTTCTCTTGACAGATTTCCAATGAGATTCTTCCATAGCCTCTCAGATAATTTGTTCCACTGCTTCACTGTGCTCACCACAGACAGCTTTTCTTAGTCTAACCTAAATCTGTCTTTCAGTAAGATGAGTTCTCCATTCAGTCTGAGACTGTTCTGCAACTCTTCTAAGCTGGCATTTATTTTCTACTACTGTTGCTAATTTGGTGTGAGGCGTTCCTGCACGTCCTTCATTTTTATTCTAGATAATTTATGAATATGCTGAATAGAGTATCTCTAGACTGATCTTCTGTGAGGCTTTACTGATGATACCTTTCCCTTATTTATTCCTGTCTTTTTCTTCTTGTCCTTTCATTAATTAAGTTTTCCCATGGATGAATTTATTCCTATTCCATGGCAGCTGAGATTCTTTAAAAGCCTGTAATCCCAACTGAGCAGTAAGAATAAATCCCTTTTTCTCACTTTCCCTGTGACTACTTGAAAGAATTCTAAGACATGTAAGAGACATGAATTCCCTCTGCTAAAGCTGTTCTGACTTTTCCACATTTTATCATAATTTATTCATATGCTTGCTATTTTTATTCTGTATTTGGGTTTCTAAAAATCTGTCCAATGTGGATGTCAGGCTCATTTGTCTATTTTTCAATTGATATAATATTGCAACTCCTTAAAAACAACTTGGTATTTTTGCCAACTTTTAACCTTCTTATCAATGAAAGACTGCATTAGAGCTAATAATTATTTTAGACTGGAGGTGCTTTACACTAACTATCATGTAATTTAAAAAATTTGTTACTTTTTTTTGTTTACACACTTTATAGCTTCTCTTTCTGAAATATCAGTTCAAAGTATGTATTCTGGTTTATTCTGCACAAAATAATATTCTAGAGAAAGAACCTTCCTAATCACTGTGAATATGAACAAAAAAGATCTAAATCAGGAGGCCTGAGGCAGTCACCTATTTACAATCTGTTTTATGCCTACACTGATTATTCTATTAAAACTATTTTGTTCTACCAGAATTTACTAGAATTCATTCTTTTCTCTTTTCTTTTCTGGATCCAACTTCAGCTTCTTGAAGGATAACTTCTAATAACTTCCTTTTTAAACTTTGCTTTCTTTGGTCTTTGTAGAAATTTTTTGACACATTTTATATATATATACATATATGTATTTTAGTACAGACCAGTGTTAGCAGTATGCCCCCCAGATGATGAAGAATTGCAAAGACACTTCCCTCTCAAAAGTCTCAAGGCTGACTACTGCTTACAAGGTTCATGGCCATGTGTTGGAGAAGGGCATGGAAATGTTTTGACTGTTGTCAGAGCGTTTGATTAAGATTCTCAAAATGTTTGGATGATTTATTCCTTTTTCAGTTTGGTTAAAGTGCCTGAAATATATAGGCATTAGCATTTAGTTCCAGCTGTAGAAAAGTCATCATTATGTGGGAGTTCCTTATAGATCAAGCAAACAAAACTGGTCATGGTGGCACTTTTGCTTCTGTATAGTTGATTATCTTGGTGAATGGAGTGTTCAGCCAGAATGGGGTCTTAAATTTCAAGGGAGTAAGAAACCTTGAACAGTCATCTTTTATGTATATGAACGGTTTCAGATTGATTAAAACTGAAATAATAAATCATTGTAAGAGCAAGCACTAATTGCTCTTAGTAATGAGTACCACTGATATATTAAATATACTACTGCTCTTTCAAAAAAATTATATACTGATTGATATAGGGAAATGCATATTGAAGGAGGTAGCAGACGGAAGAATGAAGTTTATGCACGTGAGAAATTTAAATGCTAAAATGTTGGAAAAATACAGCTTCCAGATTGATACAACGTTGTGTGCCATAAATATAAACTCTAGCAGCTTGGAATGCCAGTACATAAACCAACATTTCACTTGTACAGAAACAAAGAAAACGCTGGTCTGAAAAGTTAATGTATGCTGAATACCTTCTTTCAGGGTATTTGGCAACCTACTATCACTCGGAGCCACTGAAACATCCTTCTTTCTTTGTCTTTGAAGAACAAAAGTAAGAGATTTTCAGTTGTTTTATAGGACCCAACAAAAACATGGGAAACACATAAGGTGTAATTAGGGAACTTCTCTCAGTTCCCCTGGTTCAGTGAAAGCTTTGCATTCTGATTTTTTCCCTGGGGCTGTTTGGTTTTGAGAAAACTATCAAGTTCCCTTTGCTGAATGATTCTAACTGCAGGACTTGCAAAGTGACCGTCTGTATGGAGTTGCAACACAAAGTTGTAGCATACTTGTGCTAATGCATAATCCATTTTATTCTGTTGAGAATAGCAAGCACCAAAGAATTCGTCTGTCACAATCAGGTTTTCTAAGTCAGTAGGATTTGGGATAAACTCAATGATTTGTTATTGCATACAAAGAAGTTGGTCTTTAGAATATGTGGTTTGACTTCGCATTTCTCTACAAAAGACACATAACACTGCAGCCATGAGGAAAGGATTCCTCTAAACCATGTGCGTGGGTTTGGTTTTTATCTTTTTCTTTTCAGTTTAATCCATGTAGCACCCGTAAAATCTGATAACCTAAAACTGTATTCATCTTTCTAGAGAACAAGTATCTCTGAAAAAAAGGGAAGTGAGTGGTAAATTATTCCAAGGACAATCTCTTATTCAGAAGTCGTAAATTCACAATTGGAGGGTGTAAAAAAGTTATACTTCTCATTAGGACAAATTTCACATCTCAGGCTCCCCATAAATAGAATAGAATTTGTATTATCAAATATATTGAAGACTTTCCAATCTTAAATCTGGTCCTGATTATATTGGAACAATGTTAATGCCATAGGGAACATCTATGACAGGTGAGACATCTCTAAACAATGATCATTTTAAAATTATACCACCCCCCCATTTTATTTGAGGTGATCAACCTTTTTATTCTTTTGAAAGTTGTACCCAAACTTATCAGGACTACAGTCCAGCTAGTATACATCATGATCCTTAGTAGCTTTCCCCATTCCTTTCCCAATGGAGTTTGGCTTCTCTGATATGGCACAGCTGTAACGTGGGATCCGCCTTGGGGAAAGAGCTGTGTGAGGATGGATTGCAATAACCCCTCGGGAGCCCCAGTCCTTTGCCTGGGAGCTGCTCAGCCTTGGTCCTTGCCTCAGTCATGCAGCTGCCTGGATTGCTCCCTTGCTGAGCCTAATCTGTAGGCTTGGCTCCCTGGATTGCCTAAGCCCTGCTTCATCACCATGGACCTGCTGGGGCCCTGGATTCTTTGTTGACCCTGGGCCCCATCCTTGGGTTGGCTTTGTGTGCACGCTGTGGGACACAGGACTGTAGGTGGGACCATGACCTGCCTCATGCCACCCTTTGTGCCTTCTCCTGGCCCTGGTTAAACTGCTGACCCTGCTTCATCTGGGACAGGATAGAAGTAGTGCTGTCCCAGCATAAACCTTCAGCAAAGCACTTCTTCGAGTTGCTGCATTCAATACTAAGAGTAAAAACCTTGCCACAGCTATCATTTTGAACCAGGAGATATTGCTCCTTTCCAGTCTGTAAATTTTGCTTGCAAACTAATGCCTAGCAGAACTGATATTCAGAATCGGCATTTTTATATTGATACTTTGGATTCTCTCGATTGTTCAAAAAACCCCTGTGACTTTAATACAAACTATGTGGATATGATCAGTCCCTTCAAATGAGAACTGCACAAACTATTTCTGTTATTGATTTTATTTATTTGAAGCTATGCACGTTTGATAGTTCTTTTGATCTCATTAAACAGCAAATGATGGTCTCCGTTTCAGCAGAGGCTACACATTTGAAATCTTCACTACTTCAAAGCTTTCACAAACCTTAGAGGTTATTAGGATACTGATACAATGAAGAATTCACAATTTTACCCAGACTGATAATTTTAGGCAGTTAAGGTGAGAAAAATACAGTCTTGAAGAGTATCTTTGGCTCATGCAGTCAGATGCCAAATTTACCTTGCAACAGATCTTTTTTAAAAAGGATAAGGTATAGATACTGACTCATTCTAGTTTTATTTTGAGTATAGGATTGAACTCCACTAATTTTGCTAACATAACCACTATTAAAATGTACCTGCATTTTCATATGGAACAGGATCAATACCACTGAAGTCAGGCTGATTTGTTGCTTTTTTAGCATTAGTTCTTTGGAAACTGAATTGAATGATTTCTCTGTCTTTGCTATTGAAATGACTGACTAGGCTGTCGTTCACGTGGTCAGTCATGTCATTGCTCGCAGTGTATTGCTAGGAGCTCAAGAATGTTTGGCAGTGTGTGTGGAGGAAGCTGAGAGGCTGAAGGCAGTCATAGGTGTTTGGTAAAGTGTGATGGCTTGTCTTGAACTTCACATATCTTTATATTTTGTATCTTGTTTCTGAATAGAGATTCTTCATCCTGGATGTTATTCAACGTAGGCTGATTGTGTGAATCAAGTCTTGGTTACTGTTATGATTAAAGTGTGAATGACAGGATTTTGAATTAGGCTTCTGGATTATAATCCTCTTGGATAGTAGAGTGTATTTCCTCAGAGGTGAGGATGAGAAATCAAGGCTCTAGATGTTTTCATATAAAATGTATTTGAGCACTACTCATTTCTTACTGCAGAGGGAGAAGAAGCCCTGCTAGAAAAGTATGAGAGCAGCTGATGCTGAGCAGAAAAATATGTCTCTGCACACAGGATGATAATGCATGGATAGCCTGTCATTTAGATAGCTTCCAATGCTATTTACTGTTTGTATAACTCTGAACACCACTAAAACCCATTGCATCTTTGAAAACACTTTAATCTTTTGCCACTGAACATAGGATCATAGAATAAATTGGGTCATATGGGACCTGTGGAGGTTTTCTAGACCAATCTCCTGCTCCAAGCAGGATTAACTTCAAAGTCAGATGAGGTTTTTAGGACCTGGTTCAACTGAATTATAAAAACCTCCTAGGACACAGAATCCCTAGCCCCTTTGGACAATCTCTTTCAACGATTAACAGCTCTTGTGATTTTCTTTTTTTCTTGCATCCAATACGATCCCTTGATTGCTGCATTTTATTACCTGTGCATCTTCAAGAAAAATCTGTCTTTGTGTTTCCTATAGCTAAACTTTAAATAGTTGAGAAATGCAAGTAGTTCCCCTCTTCCCACATCCTTCTCTATCCCAGCTTTCTTTAGGCTAAACCAGCCTGTCTCCCTCAGCTTCTCCTTGTATATTGTGTGTTTTATTGCCTGACTGTCTTGTTTGGCCTCTGTTGTACTCTCTCCTGTCTGTTTGTAACTTTACGATTGGAGGGAACCTAAGCCTTCTATAAGAGTTACATGTTATAAAGTTACAATGTCACACAGGTATCGAACAACAAATCTATAAAATGAATTGTCACACTTTCTTTGGTAAGCAGTTGTATTCCCAGCACAGCCAATGCTTAATGAAGTGCCTAGATTTATTCTCTGTATTGGCATGTGAATTTAAAATACCAGGTAAAAATCATCATTCTTCATTCAAAAAAATGGGGAATGTTTTTGACTGAAAGTATTTTGAATATTATTTTTCTAAAGTATTATTCTGTTTACAATTTTAGACAGTTAAAAAGACAATTTCTTCAGGGAAAATAACCAATAGGAATGTTTGCATTTAATAATGATGGGTATGAAAAAGAAAGTATATATCTTATACACCTGGCATCACATGCAGTGAGCACTTGTGACAAACTTTTTCTCCTTGCGCTTTATAACTCCAGGATTTTAAAGATCTGTTGAGTGGCTAACATGCAATTATGCCATTTTGAATACTGTCTATCTGTCTGTAGTAAACAAACATTATTAATTTCATGGAACTCTTTGCAAGTGCAAAACATTGATGAATGCTAATAATTTGCAATACTGGGGTCCAAGGTATGAGCTAAATGCTGCATCCTTTTGATGAGATGACCCATTTGTTCTGTGAAGATAATTCAGACATGACTCCCAAATTATTTTAATGAAAATAATTTCCTTTTTTCTTTTTTTGTACAATTTTTTTCATGTATAAGATTATCTCAATTTCATTTGTGAAAGGATTATGAAAATTATTAAAATTACCTATTTTCACTATATCTCCTTCACCACTAGGGAAAATAAGAAAGATATATATTACTTCCTTTGGTATTCGTTTGTTTGTCTTACTAAAAAATACTACGACTTGCTTTCAAAATGGAAGTGACTCTTTCCTTATTTGTGTTTTGTTTCTTTGTTTTTTCCCCTATCCTTTCTTTCTTGCTTTCGTGGATATGAACTCCAGGAGGACAAAGTGGTTAGAGCCTTTTTCTGTTTAAAGTTATTTTGTTTTATGATAGACTTATTTCCTGGCATACATTTGCTTTCATTTACACCGGTGTAATTCCTGCTGAAGGCAAGGGGAGTTACTGTCATTAAAATGAAAGCAATGCTTGGCATAAAAGGCTTACTTGCTTTCAAATAGCTTACTAATAATCTGTGAGTTGTTGTGAACAGTATGCATGATAATCCTCTCTGTTTGCAGCTTTTGTGAGCATGCCCCTGCCTTTCCTTTGCTTTTGCAATATGATATGTGCACAGCTCGAAATAGTTAAATGTCATTTGTGTCATAGGTGTTTGTTTGATAAAATTCACTTGTATTCTTGTAGAAGTGGCATAAAGCGATCACAATGATTTTTCCACTCTGTATCACTGATGTGTATGCTCTCAACATTTTAGCTTGTAATTTTTTTTTTTGCTTGGTAGTTCTGTTCTGATTTTCAATGACAATACAATTAGATACCAGTAAATATTAAGAAAACATATTTATCCCTAATATTTAGGAATGTGCCAGCAATGTCATAGAGTAATCCACTAATATAAATTATTTTCTAAACTGGTTTGTAGGCTTTCCTGAAATATAGCGCACATATTGTATTCAGCATAATGTTGAAATAATGTTAAACGTTATGCATGTCACTGACATTGTTTGTCTTGATAATATTACACTTATAGTAAATATTTTAATCTTTTACTATAGCAATGTTTAAAAATGGTAGTATAAATCTGAATTTGAGAATAAGCCTGGATATGTTTCAATATTCTACCAAATTCATGTAATTTCTTTAAAATAACAGAATTAAAAAAACTACATGAGCTAGTGTAAATCTATTCTTCTGTGAAAGTCTCTGTTGTATTCTAAAGAACTGAAATTGTTAAAGCAACTTTCCCTGTAGTGCTTGGCAAATAAGTTCCTGTATGAGACAGAGTAAAGAAATTATTTACTGTTCATATACTTTTAGTTAATATATACAGAGAATGGCTTTTTCTATAATAAAATGTAATTTTTTCCTACTGACAGAAGTGTCAAGGTTCACATTTAACTTGCACATATGGGTCAGAAAGACTTTGCTTCATACAGAAGTTGTAAGCCCCAGGCTGTTTTTACCTTTTAGGATAAATCTTTAGTAGTGGGCAAGTGACATTTGAAGTGGCCCATATGCTGGTGTCCCCGTCTGTTAGAAGGTACATAACTTTCTTTTGGCCTACATCATCAGAGTTTCCACGGTTTAAAGGCTGTGAACTTACAGGAGCCATGAAGTAACACCTTGTAGAGTATAGAGATATCTGTACAATCTACAAAAATAGATGAAAAAAGGGAACCATTTTCTGCTTGAGGAATTTACCCTTTCAGTATAATCTTGCAAGTAATTGATGCTGCAAACAGTATTCCCAGAGTCAATCCAGCAACTGATGTCTGTGATATCATCTGTGTTGGAACCATGTCAAATACTAAATTCACCTGGAAAATAAAATTAAAAAACTTGTGAAGGAGGTCACAGTAACAAGGTTATATTATTATCTAGCTTTGCCATGTACATGTGTTAAGCAGGAAAGGGACAGGAATTTCCACAGCTAATCAACTAGTTAGACTTTTTCCATGAATAAGGACAGTGGCTCAAGATGCTTTCTGTAATATCTGCTTCTGCTGATGTTGAAATAGATGTTTTAGAAGTTATGAAAGCAGAAAAAACTGCTTATTAAGTTTTTTCTGCATTCATTAAATCTGCTTATTACTTAAAATATATGAAGTTAACTTTTTCTCAGCTATAAACATTGTAAAGAAAGGCAAACAGTAGTATTTTTCTTTGTATTTTAGTACTAACTCTAAGGTTAAAAGCCCTGATGTATTGAAAACTGATACTACCAAAATAGCTACTTCAATATAAACTATTTTTTGTCTGATACAGCATTTACCGGTAGATTAACACACCTAGTGAAGCCTTAACATTATTTTTTATCCTTAATTTTCCAGTGTTAGTGTAGAAGACGTGAATTCCAGTATTTCTTAAGGGGCCTATTCTGTATTTTGTAAACGTAGAATGGCAAGTTAAATAGAAAATGCTCCTAGATAAAGCTATAGATACCTGGTGACTGTTTGTTGCGGAGGCTTGGGTCAATCACACGCAGACCAATGTGATCAGGTGAAAGCCCTTTATTACAGATCAGAAGGCTACTTATATACATTTTCTACTTCTCTACATCCAAGCAGTAGATTGGTTACTGGCTACTTGTTTACACATCTAAACGAATCACTTAGAGCAATGGTGAGCTATCATACAAACGCTGCTTCTGCTGGCTCTGCTCCTTTAAGATTCTTACTTGCTGTTCACACACTCCTTGTTTACATTCTTAGAATTGTCCACACTTGGTAGCTAATTAGCCACAGCTGCATTTCAAGGACACATTTACCTTCTTGCTTATCCTGCTCAGCTAAGCTAAGGCCGGATTGTGCACCTCTGTGTTAAGATCCCTCAACAACTGTTGATGGTTTGTTGACTCAACTGAAAACCATGGATTTGGCAAATGAGGTGTTTTCAAAGCATCAGGTCTGTAAAGAGTTAATGCGTGCCCAGTAGAAATCTTGTTATATCTTTTGATAAAGATTAACATTGTAGGGAAAAGCTGGGACTGCACCCGGTGTTGATTAATTGAACCATAGAGCAGTTTAGTGGTGCTGTTAACGGTGGTGGGGAACGGAGCTAGACATGGATCCTGACTGTGTTTAATGGAGTTGTGCCATTAAACATGCACTGAAGGGAACTTATTCTACATGTCCTACTCCACTTGTGAGACCCTACCAGGAGTGCTGCATCAGCTCTGGGGCCCTCAGCACAGGAAGGACATGGTGTGTTGGAATGAGTCCAGGGGAGGCCACCAAGATGATCAGAGGAATGGAGCGCTTCTCTTATGAGGAAAGGCTGAGGCAATTCTCCAGGCTGAACAATTCCAAAAGGACTCTGGGGTGATCTTATTGCAGCCTTCCAGCACTTAAAGGGCTCCTACAGGAAAGATAAGGACAAACATTTTTATCAGGGCCTACTGCAATAGGAAGAGGGGAATATGATTTTCAGCTGAAGGAGGGTTCGTTTGTGTTAGACATGAGAGAAGGTTTTTAAATTGTGGGAGGTAAAATGCTGGATCAGGCTGGCCAGAGAGGTGATGGAGCGGGGTTCTGAGCAATCCCATCCAGTTGAAGATGTTCCTGCCCATGACAGGGGGGTTGGACTGCATGAGCTTTTAAGGTCCATTCCAACCCAAACCACTCTATGGTTCTATGATATTAATGCCACTTAAGCTCACTGTACATTTTCCCTCACAGAATATGGGAATGACTCATGTCTCAGACCTTCATTACTCAGGTATTTAAAGAAGTACTTTTATAAAATTGAGACCCCAGGGTGTCAGAAAGGAATAATTTATATTAAGATTAAAATAGTAAGATGATATCTGAGAAGGAAGCAGTTGATGTTTTAAAATTGAAAAGTATTGTGAATTTTTCTAGCTTCTGGATGTTTTTTCTTTAAGAAACAAAGGTACATTTTAAAGGATTTCCTGCATTTCTGTCACTATTTTTCAATCAAAATAAGACTGGAGGTAGAGGTTTCTTTGAGAAACCAGAGTCAATTAAAGCTGATAAAAATGAAGTTGATTTTAAAAAATAGAGATGCACAGGATCATCTCCCTCTTACTTAGATTTTGACAATTATATTCCTAATCAAATAACTTTATTGAAATGAATAACACCATTAGCATAATGAAATTGTGTGACTATATCACTGAAAATCATGGAAACTGTGATTAAACTGATGAGGAACTAGGAAGTGCAATACAGTTTGTACAAAAATATATCTTAATTTCAAATAGTAGGAAATGAAAAAGTAGTAGAATTTTAAAATTTGTACTGAATGGTATCCTGAATTCTGAAACCTCCACCAGTCCTAGGAATTTACAGATACATTTTTTCTAAAACAGTTCTATATAAAATTACAGTAGAAAAGATAGAAAATAATTATTATAGGGCATTATTCTCCATCGCTTTGTCTTACTGCAGTTAAATCTTCCTATTCCCCAGTTTTCCTTCATCATGCTACAAAGTAATCAACATTATTATTCCAGTCAGGAGAGATCTAGGTGTTGATGCTAATATTTTTGGTCACTTTTGTGAAAATTCCGCTGTTAAAGAAGGGAGAAAGTTTTTCTCATTTTACTTCTGTCATTCTGAACAGGTCCTGGGCCCTACCAAATGCCCTATTATTTCTAAACCATCTGTGTTGTAGGTCTGTACCTCCACAGCACCCGACAACTTTCTTATCTGGAACTGCACAAATGTGACAAATATTTGTGGAAGCTATAGGTTGCTTCTCCTACCTCTGCCTTCTTGCTGTTTGAAAATATTTGTTTGGGGAGACTCTTACCCTATTCTTGACACTTGATTCAAGGTGCTCTTGTGTCTTATGAAGAAACACACTCTCAGTTTCATCAAGGTTTTCATGAGATGTGTATGATCTATTTTTTTTTTTTTTTTACTAAGAAATACGTTAATTTGCTGATCACTGAAATTTGGAAAAATCCCTTTTTCAGAAAGAGACTCACAAAAACAATAGAATATTTAATATACTCAGAATACCTCTGACAAGAGTGTCCTGTACCAGCTATTATATAGGACTGTTTTCTGAGATATCTCTTTGCTGTGGGAAGCTCAATGGTTTTCCTCAGTATTGTCAGCTCTTGAGTATTGTCTTTCAGACTGGGATCTCTAAAAGTCATTTGGAGGGTTGGCAATTTAGACCTTCCTGTCTTGGGCCACTTGTCCGAGCCTGTTCTCTGAACCTATTTCTCATGTTTCCATTTATCTAAGCTGCTCTCCCTTATCTGGCTGTTTAAAAAACACACTCAGATATGTTTCTTGCCTAAGAATGTAGAAAAAGCTGACTATGAGAGTGAGTCTAAAAATCTTTTTACAGTCATATTTTTACTTCTGTATTAGATAAGCAAGGGTTTATACGTCCAAAAGCTTATATAATTTTTCCACCTACAACAGTCAGTGTAAAAGACACTAGCTCCTCCTATAAACCTTGTCCTTTACATGTACACTGTGGTTGTGTAATTCTACAGTACAGAAATTAGAAGTAGCTGGCTTAGTTTTAGATAGTACTGAATTTCTGAAAAGCACTAGAAGTGATTTAGAGAGAAATTAGAGGGACCAGTTTTCATTTTGCTGGCTATTTTTCCTGTACTGATAACACTAGAAATTTATCTTATAACTTAAAATTGTTCAAAATAGATTAATTTTCCACTGAAATTCCTCTTCAAGTGATCCTAAAATAACCTTATCTTAAAACATGAAGCATTGCTATAACAATAAAAACTATATCACAGCAATAAATTTTCACTTTTGTTCAAGTGGAGGAAGAACAATTATAAATAACAATTCTGGAACCAGAAGATGAAACAGTTCTTGAGCAGTAAGTTTTATGTGCCACCTGTTGCAATATTCAGAAACCATACCATGTGCTATTAAGTTCCAGGTGTAGACCTTTATCAAAGGTAGCTCAGCAAATTCCTTATTTCAGTCCCAGGTGTGTAACAGCACACCTAGGACTCTTTGGACACAGTTAGACATTATGGCACAGCAGGGGATGGTATAAATGTTTAATTATCTAGATTCAGCTTCAGTGGCTGGAACCCAGTGCCTATATATATAAATAATGAAGACATTGCTAGTAATAGAGTAAAGCGGCAAACCTCCCAAGGTGTTTTTTTTCCCCTCAACGGTTTACTTAGAGTTTTATTTAGCTAGTGTCTTCAAGGAACAGTTTAGTGATAGGCTGAGGAATTAAATGAAAAAGGCCTTGCATCTGGGCTAATATCTGTTTACTGTTTAGATCTGCTGTGTGAAAAAATGAATTTGAATGGCCAGCTGCTGTTGATACGTGAAGTATTGTTTTCACAGGCAAGACAATTATTCAGCATAGTATGAGTGCCTTTATGTAGACACTTTCAGTAGATGTTGAGCTTCAGTACATTCCAGGAAAAATTTAAATAAATGCGAAAAATCTTGTGTTTAAACAAGGTGTCACCTATGAACTATAACCAGGGTATTCAAAAACTAAAACTTCCTTGGTTTGAATTATTATAAAGATGTCTTCAGCATGAAGAAGATCTACAGAAAAGCCTGGATTTCAGGTAGATAATTCAATTTCAGTCAATATATGTGTGTTACTGTTTGTGGCTCTTTGAGAATTAGTTTCATGTAGTTCACAAGGCCTTTTTAGCATTTTAGATCTGCTAGAAATAAAATACCAATGCTTTTATGAACCAAATATGTAAATAAATTAACAGGATTTCTGTTTGATATTGGGGATAACATGCTTTCATAAAATAAATCCCTACAATGTTTTAATACTGATAAAATCACAGATGTATCTTTATTAATTTAAGTGGAATCTGAGTCTTTTTTTGCTATGTATACATGTACCTCCCATTTATCTTTAAATGTTTAACGTTGGTCAGCATTAATCACTAGTGTTCATTTGACCTGTTCATCTTTCAGTTTCAGTGTAATTGCTACATAACTTCGGAGTCATGACCTGTTTAATTAACGTGTTCTTGCTCTCAGATACTTGGTCATGTGATTATGAAAGATGATATTTATTGCTGTTAACGATTTGGATTTCTTACAGTTGTAGGTAGGCAAAGTATGGTATCTTTCTAAGAGATTAGAATAGTTTAACCACTGCATTGAAGATTGGGAGAAACAGGCATTTGAACCTTATGTGGGCGCTTGCCCTAGTGTCTGTTTGTGTTCACTATTAGTTAATTTTTAGATTATAACACCATGATGATGATAATATATTCTTTAACAAACTGGTTTTGTTATGCAGGTGTGAAGCAAATTCCTCTTACTGTGCTTCAAATGATTTTTTAGTTTTATCTAATCCTTGTTTGGCTTCCATCTGTCATTGACATCATTGTGAGTGGCCAAAGAAAACTCAGTGTAGTGAATATCTGGCCTCAGTAACTTGGGAGGAGCATAATTGCCTACATTGTTCTTAACATTGTTGTATAGCAAAAAGTGAAAATTAGTTCAAGATTTAGCTTATAGATTCAGACACCAGTCTCAAGTGCTCATTAGAAATGTCTGACAAGCTATATTTTATTCAAGAGAAAATGCTTTATTATTATGGACCACATTGCAAAAGATTTTTTTGGTCATAATTTATATTTCTAAAGTTCTTCTAGATTACTATAATTGTTTTATAGCTTATTCATTGGTTTATCTTAACTGGCTATTTATAAAAGACTTTGAAATAAAATAGCTGTGATCCTAGAATGTTAGACTTTTGTAATTTTATTGTACCAAAAGCTTAATAAAATGCTATAGATCTATTTAGTATTGTGAATAGGATTCTGGTACAGTCGTAGGTAAGGGTTTGTTCACGCCCCAAGTCCACAGAACAGCTGTCTGCTGCATGAGGCCATCACTGGAGGCAGAGCATGCCGCCAGTTGCAAACTCACACTCAGCAGCTGGGGAAGAAAAAGGAGGCTCTATCAGAGAGAAACAGACCATGGGCTTAAATGTGGGTTAGGTCTGGTCCAGAACTGGGAATTAAAACACATACAACTTCACTTTCTGAGAAGATTAAAAATTCTTTCATAAAGATAGAATTGCGTCAGGGTTTATTTTCAGCAAAAGTTCCTGTTTAACCATTTGTCCTTCTGAAGCCTCAAACATTTAGTCTAACCCACTTATAGAAGCTGCAGGTGGCATCTTCACAGAGCTGACTTGTTTCCCTCAATTGTCTGTAGTGAATATTGAAAAAATGGAGGGAGAAGCAGAAGCCACATGGAGATGTCAATAGTAAGACTCAGTGGTTTACCAGGGTGAATTGATAAGAGCTTCCAGTTGTGAGTTGGAATGTAAAACTACACAGCCTACTTAAAAAGAATTCCTAACAAACTATATGCTCTTTTTAAGGCAAATTCAGTGCCCTTTTTAAGGCACAGACATAGTTTCCAGGATATACTTCTAGAAGGCCTGTTAGTCTTGTGAGAGCTTCAAATACTGATGCAAAGTTTTCAGGACAGGACAAAATCATTTTTATAATTCAGTTAATCTTTTAAAAGTCCACCACTTAGTTGTTAGCTGCAAGTTGAAATTGTAATGTGGGTGCTTTTTTGAAGAGAGATTCAGTTATTGGTGTTCTTCAAGACACTTAGTCCATGATTTGTGTGCTGTTCTTACTTTGTCTGGATTCTCATATTAAGAGTTTGGAAGGACATGAAGGACTTACTAAGGTGTGAGCACTGTGAGTTCACATACACATAATATGTATGTAAAATTTTTACCATGATATATTTCACTTTTCCTGCAAGAGGGAATGATCCAAAAGAACTATAAAGCAGAAAGTGGTCATTAAACTGTAGATAAAATTATCTGAGTGAATATGAAATAGAACTAATTTTAGGGAAGGTGATAATTCTCACTTATAACACTTTCAAAGCCTGTTAATTTATACAATTAGAAAAGGGGAAGTATTCACCTAGCTGCCTCTGCTGAAGTAGCAGAAGGACTTTGCATATGTGGAACTTGTAGATATTCCAAAGTAAGAAATAATTATGGAAGTAGAGAGACATGTCAATTTATATAAAGTAGAAATATAGGCAGTTAAACATATTTGCTTCCTAACAAAGCAGACTATTTGACAATGAATTAAAAAAAAAAGAAAAAAGCAAAAAGCTTTATTTCATTGTTCGTAACTTCCTTTTTTCCTTTTGTTAAATATGATTGTTCTCTTCAGCCTATTGATAGGTGTATATACCTGACTTTGTTAGGTGTCACTAAGTCTGTTGCTTTTTTACCCTTAGTCTCCTATTCTGTTTTGAAATTCATGAAACAAACATATTGGTGTACATATAATTTTTTTAAATGTTAGATTTTCTTAGTGTTCTGTCAGGGTTAACTGTGGCCGCATCTAAGGCAGGCATGAGATGTGTAGCTATTGTAGTATGCAAGTCAGTGTGGGTTTCCAGGCTGGATAACGCAGCATCGAGAATTGGTGGAGGGAGGTGATTGTCCCACCAGGTGTGGCCTCACTGAGTGCTGTGTGCAGTTTGGGGCACCACAATGTGCAAAGGACAGCAGACTCTTACAGTGAGTCCAGGGGAAGGAGATTCAAGTAATGAAAGCTTTCAAGGGCAAAACTTGGTGGCTGAGGTCACTTGGCTTGTCCTGGTTGGAGAAGGCAGAGGGGTGACCCTATTGCAGTCTGTAAGTTCCTCGCAGGGATGGGGAGGTGGGCTGGGGAGCTTTAGGAAAAGGTTCTTCACCCAGAGGATGGTTGGTCAGGGGAACAGGCTCCCCAGAAAAGTGGATGTGGCACCAAGCCTGGTCTAGGAGCATCTGGATAATGCTCACAGCGATAAGGTCTAGTTTTAGGTGGTCCTTTGAGAAGCAGGGAGTTGGAGTCGATGCTGTCAACATATTCTGTGATTCTATATGTATTATATTTTGTCTGAGAGCTGTGCTGCTGTGACACTACATTGTTAGAGCCCAGGCAGCAAGTTCATGTAAAGCTGAAGAATGTTTATGTGGGATTCAATACAGCAGTAACGACATGACGAGCATCTCAATTTTTCTATTACCATAATGTTGCATTAGAGTTGGAGCTTTCATTTTTCTCAGACAATTTCAGTAATGAATGATGACACAGATGATGTAAATGGTGTAATTCTCTTGATTTCAATTTACTGCCATCTGCATACAGACCCCAGGCTTATTGTGGTCCTGTCACATTTCCTCCCCTTTGGCCCCTTGTTGATGTTGATATTGTCTTATATTTCTAAATATCTTGTGAACACTTAGTGCCATTCATCTTCAGACAGTTTACAAGTGTTAATTAATGAATATGCTCAGCACCTCTGGGCTGTAGATAATTTGTTATTTTTATTAGCTGGTCCCTTAATGAAGCTGTGACATTAGTACAGATTTTTGAACACGAAGAAGCATAAATAACATCTAATTGAGACTTTCAGGAAACAAAAATCTCAAAATGAAATCACTTCAAGATATTTGAAGATTATTTAACATTGCCTTTGAGAGTAAAGTCTTGGTAAAATAAAACAACTTGGAAGTGTCATTTGGATTATTTCTGCTTTGTCCCAAATTTGGTGGAAAACAGATATTTAGTATAACAATAGATCATAAGAATTAATTGTTATTAAAATATATGAGAAAATAAGAAAATATTATAGTAATATTTTATAAAAAACCTTAATATTTTCAGACATTCTGGATTTGTTTAAGAGCTGTTAATATCAATCACTTTGCTAGAAAACTTCTGAAAATTAGTAATTCCAGTGCCTATTTTTATTACCTTATTCCAACCATAACTATCTAATTGCATTTTTTCACCAAAAGTTTAAATGTCTTTCCTCAATCACAAATTTCTAATCCATCAGGAAAGTTGCTCTAACAACAGTCTTCACAGAGAGAATGATTTTTTGAGGAATTAAGGCAGCAAATAGGCAAAACCGATTGGACTGAGGAGTTCAAGGAACTTGGTTTTGTCCAGGGATGGCTAACGATCAGCATAAAAAATAACTATCTTCTTTGCAGAAGCTTAAATTATACTAGACTACCTAGAAATTACTGGTTAAACTGAAACAATGAGGATTAATTGAGTAAAAAAATAGAGGGGAAAGCTGTAAACAGCATCCTAGCTGAGTTCCTCAAGCATTAGTGCTGGGGAAGACCTTTAATATTTTCACAGTGGCCTTGGCATAGAGAACAAGAATGCTGTAATTAAATACATTGGTTACACAGTTGGATCCTTATCAGCACAGGGGAGCAATGGGATACTGCACAATAGAGGACCAGGTGCCCTTTTGAACTCCCGTAGTGAAAATGAGTGAGACAAAATAACCCTATTGGTAAAGTCAGGCATTTAAGCACTAATACGGATTTCTACTCTGACCTACAGGCCAGGGACTCCTCTGTGTCTCAGTCCTGATCAACAATCCTGAATTCCGCTTTCCATAGCAGGGTAACTGAGTCCAAGCTGCTTATTAGGAGCAGTTTTTTCTCCATGCTGTTCTCCTATGCTGTGTGCTGGCATTGTCTAGGAGATGCTGGTTAGCAAAGGCCTGACTGTGCCAGGAAGCATAAGAATTAGCAGGCAGCCCTGGGCCAGCACCTGGCTCTGTGACAGGGCTATGTCTTGCTAGTATAGGCATGGTCTCGAGCAAAATCTATTTGTTCTTCAAAAATGAAAACAGAGAGGGTATGTGATAGGTCACTACAAAAACTTCAGGCAGCAAACACTGAGGAGAGAAAGGAACTATTTACACTTAATGACTTTACTGGTACAAGAATAAATAGCAATAAAATAGTTTAGAATGTGTGAGCACTGCAAATTGAAAGGCATTTTCTCCATTGTAACTGTAGGACTTGGAAAAGCATTTTGACAGATTTTGGTCTCATTATTTATAGTTAATTTTAAGATCAAAGTTTATTAAATTATGAAGTTAAAAAAAAATTTCTTTGAAACAGCAGGGAACTGGAAGGAATCCGTGAGGTTTCTTTCTATCCAGTATTCTTATTTAGTGACCTTAAGTTTCCTAGGAAAAGTGCAGGAAATGTGTGCTCAGTTCTTTCTTCTCTGAGACTGCTACAAATCTGAAAACCTAGCAGATATGTAGCTTGGTTGACTGTACATTCTCAATATATGAAGTAATTATTCAAATTTCCAAGGTTAAAGACATCCTTTGTGAACCATATTGGAGACTCTGTTCACTTACAGCAGGTTTATTTAATGCCAAACCCACTGCAGTTTATTAAATAAACCCTCATGGCCCTGTGGGGTACTGTGTAGGCTTATGGATTCCATTTTGGAAGCAGTTCAGCTCTGTCTGTTGAGACATAATACTGACCAGTTTGTACTATGTCCAAATCCCGCCCAATGTCACAGTAGCCACTTTTCTCACTGGAAGTCTGTACACCATTCTAGTTCTTCATGAAATCATGAAAGCTCATGAAGTGTGGTCAATGAGGATGGTCTGAGTATGGTCAATATGGCACCGTGTGGGAATTATGCACTGTCTTCATTGGCATGGAGGGGACAGTATTGATTTGTGCCTGTGCCATAATGAAAAAACCCAAATGCTTGCCTTTATATATCTTGAAGAATATCAGATATTTTATTAATGAACTTCTTTTTGTACAGTATATTTTAGGAAGTATGTGCTCTGGCTTATATTAACCCAGCTAGATCAGTGTTCTAACAGTGTCTAGTCCTACTGTGCATGTGGATGCCTTTTTTCACATTCTTTTGAACTTTAATAATCTGTTTTCCTAGTCAAATGTCTTACTTGATAATTGTACTCTAGGATGAAAAGATGTATGAATTACTAGGATACGTCTTAAGGATAATAAAAAAGTTATGCAAAAGAGGAACTGTTCATTAGGATAAGGACACCAGTAACATAAAAGAGTGTACTTCTAAAAAATTGTAGTCACGTATTTTTTTCTTCTGCTTGAAAGGTAATGACATGTAAATATATATGGTATCACATGCATGCACCAGAAGTGATATACTTATTTCATGCTGACTTGGTTGTTAATGGACATTATACCCTTTCATACATGATATATCCATTCACTGCAAAGCCAAGAGCAAATATAGTCGCCTTCACAGTACAAAGAAATTTTGTAGTGCAAATACACATACCCTTTAAAATACATGTAAAAGTGTTGGTCTCATACCATTATTGTAAACTTTCCCACTTTTCATAACTGCTATTGGAATTCTTGCCATATTTAATACAATTTTGAGAGATAAATATCCATTTTTCATAACAGATATAAGGCAAATAAACATTATAGCAGTTTTGGCATTCAGTCAAACTGATAGTAACATGAAAGTCAGTACCATAGCACAGACTAGTGGCATTGCAAAATATTGAAAAAGTAGGTAATCTTTATCAACTTTTATAAAAGTCACAAACTCAGAGATTAATTTTGCTCCTGTAATATACTTCACTGACTAAATGCATTGATGTAACAGAAGGAGATGAAAAGGGAACTTGTCTGTACAGTCAGAGCAGTAAAATGAAGTGGAAGAATTTGTTTCATTAAAGTTATAACCAGACTCTGCTGTTTACAATATATGAGCATGAATATTTATTCCATTCACTCCAAAATAATTATTTTGTTCTTTAAAATAGATCTTCGCAGCTACAAAAGATGCATCTGTCTTCTGGACCCGAACCTCTAGAATGATTTCTCTATAGAGAAATATGACAGATATTGTAAAAGCCTCTGTGTTTTCCAGAAATATGAATGTTGGCTATGGATAGCACATGCTATATATGTCTCCCACAGCCATAGATAGTTACTTTCATTAAAAAGTAATGTCAATGCCAAATTTTTTAAATGAAGCATCTCAGATTTTCCCTCAATACAGATTTTCCCTCACCAGTAGTCGAAATCAGTACTCTTGTCTGTAAGAGAGAGCATAGACTTCAGATGGGGAGAGCGAAAGGGAATTGTTGTCTTTTTAGGGCAAACATGAGCCATGTTTTGGTGGTGTGTAGAACCAAATTGATAAGATTTTGTATTTTAGCTAACTTCTAGAAGTCTTCTAGTCTAATTTGAGGAAGATTGAATTCTAAGTAATAAGCAGAATACTAAAAAAGTTTTACTTCTGACAGGGACAACTGATAGTGTTATTTTTATTTTACTGGAAAATTTTGGGAGATCTTAATGGACTCTGAAAAAACCCAATAGCCAGAAAAACAGTTCTCATTTTCCTGGGGAGATAATGTTCAAAGTGTTCCTCACAGTCCCAGAACCAGGACAGTCACTTATTAAACTTACAGTTTTTTGGAAACACTGTTGCATTTCAAAAAGGCAAAATGAGGAGAGATTAGCAGAAACAGTGACTAGAGGTAAGGAAGATAGCACTGGCCCCTGCTGGCACTGGGGCAATATTAGGTGAAGATGCACAGAGTTGCTGCAGCGATTTGTAGTTTCTGTGACTGCACAGGGGAAGGTGACACACGTTGCTTAGTGCCAGAGTTGGTTTGGCCGTGCCTGTTCCACATCTGCATGTGGACTCTTTTTGGTGGTGCTGACAGGACCAGGAGCAGCAGCCATAAACTAAAGTGTAAGAAGTTCCACCTCAACATGAGTAAGAGCTGCTTTACATTGAGGGTGGCAGAGCACTGCAACAGGCTGCCCAGGGATGTCGCTCCCTCTCTGGACACTTTCCAAAGGCACCTGGACACATTCCTGTGTCACCTGCTGCAGGTGACCCTGCCTTGGCAGGGAGGTTGGACTGGATGATCTCCAGAGGACCCTTCCAACCCTAACAATTCTGTGTTCCTGTCATCAACATAGTGAATAATGGAGAGATGTACTACATCCTTGAAGAAACTTCCAAGTACAGGCTGGCTCCAAACATTGCAGTGCTCCATGATGGAATGAAGTTTGGCACCTGTCACAGATTAAGGGGAAAAAAAAAGGACTAGGCAGTAATGTGTCAGTAATCATGATTAGTTACCTTGATGCTAGACCCAAGCAAAGCGTTTTTCTGCTCTTCCTTTTGTCTGCTCCTGCCTTTCAATGCTGTAGTCTTGTTACCTTGTCTGATTTTTAAGTAATTGTATCCTACATTAAATATGAGAGCCAAGAAAACAACATAAAGACATATATATTTAAAACATATGAAATTTGCCGAAGATTATTAGCAGCAAGCCCTGCAGTTAATATAATGCTAAAATATATTAGCTGTTTCTACCAAGCAGGTGAACTCTAATAGATTTGGTGAAATACTATGAAAGCCTTCCAGTACAATTTTTCACCTCAGCACACCTCTAATTCGAAATAATGTTCTGAAAGCTGATGACGATTTGGTGTAATTATTTCTTAGGTTGTTGTGTCAAAGCTATCAAACTCAAGCTGGTGTGTAATCAAATATACTGAGCCTTTTCATCTAATCTTAACTAAAGTAAGATTTCCATTTTGTGTTCAGGAGTTAGTGTTAGGCCATCTATAACTGTACTTAGGGAAATAGTGAATGGTGTTTTGTAAGGTAGGCATCTTTTCACATGATCTATTTGAAAATACTAAAATGATTATCCTTTTATTAAATTGAATTTTGTTTTTACTTGAAATATCTGCAGATATAATTTCTTGATTAATGTATCTTCCATTTTACTGAATTTAAAGTAGTGTGTGAAAGGTATTTTGAAGAATTTTATCTAAGAGCAAAAAATTTTACTGTCTTCTTTAGGACAATACAAAGAAGCGATTTTTTGTGCATTAATTATTCCTGATATGTAGATGTGAAATGGCTGATTACTGTAGGTTTTGCAGAATTTGTTTTATGGGCCCCTGTAATAAAAAGTGCTAATAATATGTGATGAAAGCTGCTGGGCAGTGTTAGAAGAAGTGAGAGCATATTATGGATTATCTTGCCTAAAATAGTGAAGAAATCAAAAATGAATGAGAACTTATTAGTTCACTGTATGGAACTAACCTTTGTGAATGGAAAGCAGATGGAAGGTTTAAGGTAAATCTATCTAATTCAAATTTGGAACACTTCTTTTCAATGTTGTAAAGGAAATTTTTCTTTGAAAAAATGAATATAAGGGTTAATGTGAAAATGTCAGCTAGGTATATTCAGTGCGTTACTTACAGCCATGAGAAGTTGAACAGAACTTCAGCAATGCCTATTGTATGCACTAGGTGGTGTTTCAGCCTTTGCTATGGAAATGCACATCCCGATCCAGTGCCACCAGCACTTGGGATTCTAGTTTGGAACTAGACTTAATGTTGGAGAGGAGGTTTTTTTCCCATGTTTTCCTTTTCAAACTGACAGCATTCTTGTGCAGAGAGCTGACACCCACAAATTGCAACACTGATTTTTCGTGTACAAAATGTGCTCACGACTGTGGAACCTTTTAGGGGAGTGGTTAGGAGAGTTGTAAATGGGTGTAGTAGATAATCTGCCTTCTCTGGACTGCAGATTTCAGATATGAGGGACTAATCCTTTTTATTTTCTGTTTTAGAAGGGAAAATTCTGTGTTTTCACCTGGCAGGTTTGTCAGAATGCATGTATTGAGCATGCAGTCCACTCCTGTAGCCTTTGCTTCTGTGCAGGGCTGGTGTCATATACAGTAAAGGCTCTGTCCTGGCAGGGGCTTGGCAGGGACAGCCCTGCTCTGTGTGTGTGTGAGCTGTCCCTCACCTGTGGGCAGGAGGAGAAATCCTGCCCAGGAGCATCCACCTTCCCCTCTGTGCTCCTGTGACACCATCTTAACAAGTGTGTGTGTTAAGAGGTCTGTGCTAAATATTACCAGCATTTTTTAAATTGCAAGAATGCTTCTACATGCTATGATAAGATGGGGAAGTAAATTTAGCCCAGTACTATTTGAGGGCTTGTAATTTTTGTGCTTACTGAAAGCACAAACATTTCTGTCTCTGTGACAGTTCCCATTCTCCTCACTGCGTGTGATTTTTTGAAAATAAAATTATGACTGTTAGGGTTAATGCTGTGAAATCCTAAATGTTGAAATATGTTGGAAATAAGGCTTTATCAGAGGTAGGGCCTGTAATTATCATTAAACGTTCTTAGAAAAGCAGAAAAAAAATCTGCAAAATTCATAAATTGATGCATTTTTAATGCTATGTGTTTGATTTTTTTCAATCTGAAATACCCTAAGTAAATTTTTCAGGAATCAGGTTATGTCAGGAGTATTCTTCCTGATTCTATTTTTAGAGGAGGAGATAGGAAATCATATTAATTCAGAGGGAACTCTTATTCTGTTGGGTACAAGAGAATAATATTGGTCCATTGTCTGGACACAAAATATGACTGTCAGCCAAGGACAAAGTAGCATGAGTGTTTTGACTGTAGTATCTAGTTTTTGTGATATTTTCACATCTACTAACAAAAGTGAAAAGAGCAAATGAAAACTTTGGGCGATTTTATCTCATTGTTATTCAAGTTGTTATGTATTTGTATACTTATCAAATTGTTTCAGATCTGGTCCTTTCATTGCTCTGACACGTACATGGAAAGTTTAGAACAACTTTCAGCTGTGTACAGACCTAACAGAAATACTAAAGCCTTTTAACTGCTATTAATTAAAGAGGGTGAAAATACTTCTATCTTGGGTTCCAAAATTTCATTTCGGTGCTTTCATGTACTTTCTAACTTAATTAGCAAAGGTGAAACAGGCCTTGTCTTAAATTCATATTTGAATGATGGCCAGGCCTGAAGCATACACAGTTTTGACCTTTGGATGTCCTCTAAGGACATTTAACCTACCTCAGAGAGTAAGCTGCTTCTCAGGGAGCCTCTCTTTTTTGTTCTCAGTGCTTTGATGGTTTTTTTGTGTCTTGTTGATGTAAGCAGATGTAAGTTCTCATAGATGATATCAGCCCTATAAAAAGATAAGGAAGTTTACTAGGATGGGGCATATCGCCACCATTAAATGAGCGAGATGCCTCCTTTTCCTGCCCCAGCCTGACAGTGTGTGAATGAGGCACTTGCTGACTTTGGTTTGAGTACGAACCTTGCATCCAAGTAGCCTTCTACATGAAGTTCTTATTGAAAGATTTTTTTGTGAGACTTCTCTAGAGTGCATGGCCCAAATTATCTATTAGATAACAGTCTGGAGAATGAAAGCATGATACAGATTGCAGCTTCTGAAACCTTTTGTGGTGGACTGAACGAGATGTATTGTGGAGGTAGAAACTACATCTTCCATGTAATTCTATGGAGCTGGCTGCATTTAAAAGAACGATGAGCATTGATGTAAGCCTTTGAATGTCCTATACTGTAAACCATTGAAAAAAAGGCAGCTTGCGGTAGGATTAGAACTGGAGAAGTGATAACTAGATTGAAGGCTGAGTGTAGACATTCAAGGAATATATAGCAAAACTGGTACAATTTTGTCTGTGAACTTAGATAAAAATATATAAGGAGAAGAAAAAGTTTAGAAAAAGCTGAGCTAAAGGTAAAGAAAAATGAAGATTAAGGGGTGAAGGATGAAACTTGCAGTGAATTAATGTTATCTACAATCCAAATTTTAAGGTAACACAATAATCAGTTTGAATGTGCCAATATGTTAATGACTGGTGTGTTGTATTTGATTCATTACATCCTGATTTATTCTCATATAACGTAATAACTGAATGTGAAATTAACTTACAGATAATTGGTGTTGTTGATTTCCTGAACTGCCATGTTACTAATGTGATCAGGTACAAAAGCTTTGCAAACAAATACGTTTTAGAATATTTAAAAAATCTCATTACTATATGCAGGATCACATAACTGGGAAGCTGTAATAATTTTATTAATTTAATGAGCATATAGTGAAAGATAAATCATGACTATGATGTGGAGAGACACACCACATTATATTACTTTATTTATAAAATGGCTTTAATTTAAAATTGCTCTGAAATTGAAGTCACTTGAAGTCAGCTTCTTCGTGTAAGCATAGGATATAGACTGCCATGGAAGTAAATCAGCAGAGCATTTTGAAGAATTATAAAACTGCTTGTTTACAACAGCAGAGGACCCTTTCTAAAGTTCCTTACTCTTAGTGAGAGAATTTAAATGGATTAAAAGTTTAATGATTTTTTAATTCATTTTCTCTATCATTCTCAAAGTGTTAATTTTCAAAGCTTACATTTATTACCATTGGAACAGCAGTGTTAGAACCTTCTCATTTGTATTGCCACTATCTGTTGTTTTCCCTTGTATTTCAAATAATATAACAAAAAAAGACTAAAAGTATTTTTGTTTGTATTTTTTTCTGAACAATTTCCTCCAAGGTTGTATAGACATATTTTATTATATTGTAGCTAAGATATTGTAATTTTAGTAGAAAGAATTAAAACTGTATCCTTTCTACCATTGGAAATGTTAAAAGTAAGTTTATGTGTGCTTGCTGAAAATGTTGTATAAAGTGTCTATGAGCTAATGGATTTTACTTTTAAACATGTCTGAACAGGTAATGTGGGTATGTAACTTGTGCCGAAAACAACAAGAAATCCTCACAAAATCAGGAGCCTGGTTCTATAACAGCGGATCACACGCACCACAGCAGCCTGAGCAGGATGGTATTAGAGCTCTGCGGAACGAGGAAGCGCCTCAAGAGAAAAAAGCAAAATTGCAGGAGCACCCGCAGTACCAAGGACCACCAGGTGACATATCCACACAAGCTTTGGACAAAAACAGACCTCAAGGGCTCACAAGACAAGAATCGATTAAGAATGGTTCAGCAGTAAAGCATCAAGTAACGAGTGACACATCAGACAGGTAAGAAAGTGTTTAATGTTTATCCTGATGACATCTGATGAATTTATGCTCCAAATTTTATTTTATCTTTTAAAATGTTACCTTATTTTTATTCTGTAGCCTATAAAATACATATTGGGCATTTTAAAGCAGCAACTAAGAAGTCTTTTGTTGGCTTCAGACGGTCATAGCCAGTGTGCGCCCTTCATTTCTTCTCACTGAAAAAAAAGTGGGACAGGACAGTTGCAGTGTTACAGTTTGTCCATGTGCTTGCAACTTTGTCAAATCATAGTTACTGTGCTGTGCAGAATGTTACCGTATTTCTTTTGTGGTCACTGACTTTATGGAAAAGTTTTAATAATCCAAAATAGGATTCAAAAAGGCAGATTAATGGAAGACGGTGTCTGTTAAAAGATCTGGTTGTACTTGCAGTATATAGTGTTGAGGATGGTGAAATCTTTGAGGAATGACATGAGCCTTTTCATGGTTTCTCAGTTTCTTGCTGCTAGTTACTGTCATTAGTATAAACATTTTTTCCTTCACTGGTTTATGTTGGTGCTACTTGCATTGTTTGAAACTTTAGGTCTATTGATGCTAAGGTAGTAAGATCTGGTTTACCCAGAGACTGGAGCTGGAACTTCCCTCCCTTTTTCTTGATGTGATTGTACCAAAAGGCACCAGAAAACTGTCATCCTCTAGATTTTACTGGAACACAAAAATAAAAATTGTTTCATTGCATGAATTTCATTTTTTCCTAAACAACACTGGTATAGAACTTTAAATATGTTGGGAAGGGAAAGATGAGAGTGAGGTTGCTCAGGTGTTTCCATGGAAATGATATCCTCATGCACGCACGCACGAGAGACCTCCAACTGCCTTGGAATTTGGCAGACAGAGCAGTATAATCTGGCAGCTTTTCTCTGTTGCCCAGATATGACCTCATTACAACATTTATTCTGTGAGCTTGAAACACACTAGACATATATAGTATCTTTTACATTTAGTATAACTAAAATAGTTTTCCTTTTCCCTCACCTCTTTTATTCCACCATATTTTATTTCCTGGTTTTGGTGTTATATGAGAACAAATTGAATGTAATTAATCTAACCTTTTTTGTTTAACTTACTCTGCCTGTTGCTGTTTGCTCTGTTGGGTTAAATACTGTGTTGTACCGTGTGCTCTCAGTTATATGTATAGTCTCTGAGAAATACAGCTGGCGCCCTAACTTGACACTAGGGAGCAGGAGAGACAGACTGATTCTCTTGTGGTTCATTTTTCCCCCTTAATACTGCCAGGAAATTTATATCATAGATAATGTAAAAATAAAAAACCCCAAACCCTTGCTAACAGCAACAATTTAACTCTGAAAGTGCTTTTATACCATATGTATGCAGAAATATGGAGGGACAGAATGGTATATGAATAAATATATAATTCGGTTATGCAATATGCACTTACTCTAAGTAGAGTTAAATGGTAAACATGGACAGTATAAAGTAATATTTGCCAACAGGAAGAATGTAGGCTTTGTGCCTGAAATCAGAACAATTTTGCTGATTGTGATCACTGCTACTCAATATGTTGTTTAAGTTCAGATAGTTTCTTCAGTCATTAGCCTCTTCATGTATTATTTGGATAATAATACTGATGTTCCCTAATTAACATATACAAGTACACTTAGAATATGATATATATTATATGCTACTGAAGGATAGAGGGTCTTCTGAATAATTTTCTTCCCTGATGTTCCTCACATAAACTTTTTTTTCTGGACCTAATGAAAAAGATTCCTCTGTGATGCCCAATCAAATTCTTACTGGTCAAATGGGCTTTTAGAGAGCATCAACAGCTCTGAGAGATACCACCCCAGAATTCAAGGATGGGGATAGACTTTAAGTTTGGATCTATGCTGTGATGCCATTGCTGTTCTCAACAATACTGGGAAGGCTTACAAGTTGTGCTGTGTTTGGCTGGGGTAGAGATAATTTTCTTCGCAGTGCTGGTATGGGGCTGTGTTTTGGATTTGTGCTGAACACAGGGCTGATAACACAGAGGTGTTTTTGTTATTGCTGAGCAGAGCTTACACAGAGCCAAGGCCTTTTCTGCTTTCCTACTGCCACTCTGGTGAGGAAGCTGGGGTGCATGGAAGGCTGGGAGGAGACACAGCCAAGAGAGGTGACCCAAAGTGACCAAAAGGGTATTCCATACCATGTGACACCATTCTCAGTAAATACAGTGGGGTGAAGAAGGAGGAAGGGGTGGGATGTTTGGAGCTATGCCATTTGTCTTCCCAAGTCACCGTTGCACCTGATGGGGCCCTGCTCTCCTGGAGATGGCTGAACACCTGCCTGCCCCGGGAAGCAGGGAATTCATTCCTTGTTTTGCTTTGCTTGTGTGAGTGGCTTTTACTTTCCCTATTAAACTGCCTTTATCTCAACCCATGAGTTTTCTATCTTTTACCCTTCTGATTCTCTCCTCCATCCCACTGGAAGGCAGTAAACAAGCAGCTGTGTGGTCCTTGGTTGCTGGCTGGGCTTTAAGCATGGCACGTTTTTATCACATACAACTACTTTTAAGAGCAGAAGATATATATTCTCTTTATACTGAAGTCACACATAGAATATCATAATAAGATATAATTTTAATATTAAAGTTTATAAATCTATGTATGGCATGCTTATTGTTATTGATCAAATTAAGAAAGATAATTTTATCTGTCTGAAACTTGCAGTTGTGGTCAAGCAATTATATACAGCTTTTTCTAAGGGCTTGTCTTCTTTTTGAATGTTTAATGTTATGGGGTTTTGGTTATCTTTTTAAACATTTATGGAAAGAACCAATCCGTAGAGAAAAATGTCATATAGGAGACCATCATAACAAGTATTTTTCTATTTTTAAACTACGTATATACCAAAATGGAGCAACTAACTAGTATGTTAGACCATTTGTCTACATGAAGGAATACCTTGACAAAAACATGGCCATTCAAAATGTCCAAAATAATAAGGAAATAGACAGAAAAGTCTCAAGTATTTAGAAGTGCTTGTTGCTTGCCTTGCACAATCATGATAATGGAAGTAAATAGAAAGTGAGAACTATATTTTCTGTCTTATTTTTCATCCCAAGGACATTAGTTTTGACACAAAAATAATTTAAAATGTTAAAACCAATAAGCACTTGCGGAAAAAAAGTATTGCTAACACTTTATACACTTGGGTTATTATGATTTGAAAAGAAAGGTAAAATGTATTTTTTTAAGCAAAGCTTTTTTAACCTTTGCAGCTTCTGTGGATGTTGCAGCAATCATTACTTAGTAGGACTTTAAATCAAGTATCATATGTCTTATCTTGGTCGTCTGGAGACAAGTTGGTCACAGAGTAAAGGGCAACATTTGCTCCTTTAATCTCAAGATCATCAATGTCCTTTTGGTCTCATTCCTTACTATGTCTTTTCTGGTTGTGCTTTTTTGTTTTTCCATTCTTGAGTAATACTTACCATATTTTTTCCCCCTGTTTTCTTTATTAGTATTATTTTTCATAAAAAGTTTATTGTTTTCCCCATTAGACTAGTATTCTGTTTTGATTATGTAAACAACAGTCCCATTTGCAATTGGTAGATCCCAACCTCTTAAGACAGATAGATAGGTACCTGATTATAGATCTTTGAAATTTATTGCCTGAAGAAGCCAGGGATGATTTTGGCTTGCACATTCCCCAAGGACATTTTTCTTATCTTGGATCCATTACAGAATAAAGCAAAATGTAAAAAAAAAAAAAAAAGTTCAGAAGCAAGTTGTACTTACCAAGAGCAGAACAATTTTCCATTACTACTTTTTTTTCTAGTCCACATAATAGAATCATAGAATGAAACCTTAAAATCACCTTCGATCCACCCCACCTGCCATGGGCAAGGACCACTGGACCAGGTTGCTCAAAGGCCCATCCAGCCTGACCTTGAACATTTCCAGACATGGGGCACCCGCAGCTTTTCTGGACAACCTGTTCCTGTGCCTCACTACCCTCACAGTAAAGATTTTCTTCCTTATATCTAGCCTAAATCTACCCTCTTCCAGTTTAAATTATTTTTCTACAATATTTACAATCTGGGCTATGGTGCTTTTACTGCTTTTTATTTAGCAAACCCATGGGGTAAGGCAGGGGCATCAGGCACACACGTATGACTCAATAAATGACTGTGGTGTACCTGGCACTGTTTGAGGTGAAACAAATGTAATTTGTACCACATGGGTGTGTCATGCTAAGCACAGTTGAACTGTAACCATATGTAGTGGTTTCCACAGACTTATCCTTGTGTGTAGGTTGTATGGATGCTGATATAGTGTAACACTAGATTCCCTGAAAACTACAAAATGATGTGAATCAAAGAAATGCAAAATATTATTTTAAGTAATCCATAGACTCAGAAGGTCTATTCTGAGGTCTGCTGAGCACAGATGGTAGATTTATAGCTGCAGTTGTTTGATTTGCAGCTTCACGTTAATTCTGGATTAGGCAAAGGGGTCTGATTTTCTTTTATTTCCATCAAGGATATTCGTGTAGTCTATTCTTCCCAAGACCTACACTACTCATCATACAATATGTGTATCATCTGAACAGACAGAATTTTTTTCAGTGATTTTGCAGCAGGCAATCAGCTTGTGAAAAGGTTGTTTCCTTCATTCCAAAGCCCATGTTTATAATGTCATATTAAAATGTGTACAACATCCTTATATTAAAATCTGGGAAAAAGGGAATCTTGATGATGATATGAAACTTTTTTACTCGTCATTCTCTTTGCCTGAATTGTTAGATGTTTAGGTGGTATTGCCATACTTGACTTGAAAAATAATTATTTTTCTTACTCTTAGTAGGATCCGTTGTAGAGCCATTTCAGTAATTTTCCACATATGAACTCAGTACTTTAAACTGTAGATATTTTGTGACATTCCAGAGCTGTTGCTTCACAAACCTTTATTCTATACATATACATAGCTCTCTTAAAATAGGAAACAACTCATGCATCTTCCAAAAGCAAGGTTACAATGACACAACTATTAATATATATCAGAAATGGTGTTATCTAGTACAGGTAGATGTGAATTTTTCAGATTTTTTTTAGAATTATTGTTATTTTCCCTAATCCATATTTTATGAATTCAAAATCTGTTTCAGAATTTGAAAATGATAACTTTATTTTACAATGTATATTAGTCATGCGTTGCATTAGTGTAAGAATATCTTCCTCAAGGATATTTTTTATGAGATTCAATGAAAAAAAAAGCGAAAATATTGTGAGAAATTTCATTTTCGTGTGTTACGAGTCAATTTATTCTTGCTTTGTCTGTCAGTGAGTGAGCCTTGTCACAGAAAGAGAATTGGTTCTTGGTATAGGAGAAGATCATGATCTGTAAGCTCATGATTTGAAGCAAGACTAATAAATAAAGCTGCCTGAACTCTTTTCAGATTAACTGTAAGGATATGAGATTAAATCATAAAAACCAGAATGAAAACAACAAATCGAGAGAGTGAGCAGCTGCAGAGTTGCACAACAGCAGTATTTATTTTCCAGGCCAGCAGACACAGTAAAGATATATCCTACTTCCCTCTTCCTTGTCTTCTCCTTTCAGAGATACATAATGTATTTGGGGTTCATTTTCTATCAACCCTCTTACCTCAGAAAAAAACGAGGATTTTTATGGTCATTTCCACACACTGTATGTGTGGCTTGGAGAATGCATTTTATTCTGAGTAAGAAATACAAACAAGAGTGCTGAGGCTATGTGAGTCTAAAAGTGCAGGATTTGTGCACTTATTCTTTATGAAACGTATGCATGTTCTTCCCTCATATAAGGCTTTATTCTATTGTGTTACCAATGGCAGTAGCATGAAAGTGGTTCCCCGTGTCCCTTTGCTTCTGTTCTTGGGAGGAATTCCAGTGTGAGCTGGCAGCGTAGGCTCTGTCTTTTGGGACTGCAGTTGGGGATGTCAGGGTGTGAACACAGAGGAAAAAGAGACCAAAACAAGAGAGAAAAGGAGGGGAGAGGAAAAAGCAGGCATAAGTGAGATGAGAAACATGAAAGAGCAGCATGAATTAAAAAATGAAAATGTGCGTCCATCTGTTTCATGTTTATATCTTTTTAAAATGACTCTTCTTTAATTGCTGGATCATGAACAACTGACACTGAGAACAGCTCTGATGGTAGTTTATTGCAATTTAAAATACGATGGTGTAACATTAAAGAGTCAGTCAATTATATTTCTTTTGGAAAAGCTGAAAACTGTCCATTTCTTGAGATCATCACTGTTTTTCTTCTGCCTCACTTGTGACACAGCACTGTAGTGCAGTCTCTGATTTTGATTGTTTCTATTTCTGAGTACCTGAGTTGATAGATTTCTAGGCCAGATGTGGTAAAAACCCTGTACTTGGACCCACGGAGACTAAGCACATTTAAAAGCAAAGTATTTTACTTGATTCTCAAGTAAAATAGAGGTATTGTAACTTTTTAACCGGTTTTTTTTTTACCTGCTGACATATTAAAACACAGTGAGAAATATTAAAGTAATTGTACAGAGACGGTATTTAAAATAAGGGTGCTGGTATTCAAGAGTTGGACTGATGAAGCTGAATGCAGATTTGTTCATTCTGAGAAGTATCCATTAAGGACAACAGGGTTTCTAACCCTTTTAGAATTTTACGTAAGACATAAAAATTTATGCAATTTTTTTTTAACATTGTTGACCACCACAGTAGCAACCCCCCCCAGCTGTTGAAAAGCATAATTATATTCTTTTACTTAATGAATAAATCTACTACTCCAAACAAGAATTTTGCAAGTTGAGTTTAAAATTGAATCCGCGTTCTTTTCCATGCATGACTGCAAAGAGCTCACAGTGGCTTTCCTTGGTGCCAGAACAGGATGCAAAAGGGTTTAGAGGTACCCTACAGTACTTTTAACATATTAACTAAAGTTTTAAGTTTTTCAGGATTTGAACTTCATCTGAATAAGGTTTTATATTCATCTTCCTGCTCCCATTCCAGCATTTTTTACCACTACAATAGTCCTTAGCGCTATAAAGTAAAACCAATGTCAATCAGAAAACTAGTTTCAGTAGTTTTGCTTTTGTTTCTTGTGCTTTCATTTCACTGTATGCTTTCTATGATTCTTGAGATAATAGTTTAGAACAAATAAATCAGTTTTTTCTTCACACAACTGCTCTTTTAATTGGTTAATTAATCTACACATAGGGTTAAGGGTGTGGATCAGCATTTCATGGCTATTTCAGTTTTCAGGTAGAAACTGAAGTTAAGTTTATGTACTGTCTCAATCTCAAATAGCATTAAAAATAATTTAATAGTAACTATGGGAAGAGGAAGCAATAGAAATTTATGGGAAGAGAGCCAGAGAAAATGCGGTATATAATTATTGAGAAGAAGTACCTTGGGTCTAAGAAAGTCAGAAATCCTTCAGTGCAGAAATTTTAATGAAATAATTAGACACTAATGACAAAGATCAAGCTACACCTGCCTATGAAGATGAGTAAAGAGTTTGATATAATTTGTAAGGCAAGGTCTCTGTAAGGAGTTCCTGAATGATATTTACATTGTCTGTTAACAGTCCAGACTGCCTATAGTGGGTACACTTTGTTTCTCCCTGTCATTATTTGGTTGCAATGGGTTGTGGCATATGCATTCTGTTCTAATTAGTGGAAAAGAGGTGGAGCTTTTTCTCTCCACTACTTTTGCAGAACTGTCTTTCCTCTGGGAATTGAAACTCCTTGTACACTTCTCTTTGTGTCCTAATGTTGGTTTTGTGGATCTCCCACTCACATGCACAAAGTCAACACTGACACAACGCTCAGGTCATGCAGCCACACTGTGACTTCAGTGTGGTTTTTCTGAGCTGTGTGTTGCTTCCCTCCCTCCCCTTTTATTTTTGCTAACTGGTTATGATTTATTCAAAGATACCTTTCATTTTTATTTTAAGGTGAGTCTTTATCTGATTGTAGAACCTGTATTGAGTAGCATCGGGCCTCTGACCAGTGGTAGCTACAGTTTCAGATCCTTTTTTTGAGAAAGCTAATCTGTGTGGAGAAGAAAGAAAGAGAGGAGAAAAATTCTCTAACTGTAGCAGAACTAACCTACCTTAATAAACAGTCTAAGACTGCCATGTTCCTTTTGAAACACTAGAGTGTTTTAATTAAGAACATAAAAAAAAATTGAATTACAGCTTTAAGTGACAATCTGAACTCAGCTGCAATCATGCTCTGCAGTGAGCTAATCTCATGTTGATTTTAGGGAATTTAATTTTCACAGTTTGCAGTAGAGTGCCTTTTCAAAAATAATTCCATTGCAACATAATGTTGTCATTTTGCTTACTGTTACAGATTACTTTATTTTTTTTCTCAATTGATATTTGTTGTGTGCTGCTTATTGAAAACTATCCCTTACTATTTGACTTTTCTCAATCTTGGGTTCAGGGAAGTCTGGATATTCAGTGCTGATATTTGGTACCTTTGAAGTAAAGTTTGGCCTTCCATTGCGGTGTTAGGTTTCTGTATAGCACAGCTATGTCTTTATCTATGCTAGAAGACTGTTAATAACCTAAACCTGTAAGCACAGATGTCATCTGTATCAGAATATTGAACTTTTTAATTAAGCACCAATTGCAGCTAACATTTATGAAACTAAATGTAGTTTTGCTTTTACTAAACGTATCCTGTAAAAAGTATCAGAAAAAATTGCAGGTAGTAGCATTTTAAAATTATTTTTTAAAATTAGTGAGGCCAATACCATTTTGGGCTGAGTAAGTCTTCTTGAAGTGCAGTTTTGTTGACCTTGCATAAACTTGAATGTTAGAGCTCACTGTGTGCTCATAATCCTTAGTTGTATTGTCCTCTGTTCTTTGGAGGCTAAGTTCTCTTAAGGAGTATAAATAACAGATATTTGAAAATTCGACATTTAAAAAAAAAAAGGTTGGTAAAGGTGAATAAGATACATCTGTGGAGTGTAGCTGAGGGAAATTTCTAACATTTGGTAAAGAACTCTGCTAAGTCAAGTTTATTGTTTCAAGTAGCCAAGTGATTCTGGGATCTGCAGTAAGCAATTCTATGAATGGCTTTTTGTTTTCGTACTTTTTACCATAGTTATATAGACTGAAATAAAATAAAAAAAATGAGACTGCATAGTTGTTACTGATGCAAATTCTTTAGCTTTTCCTCTGTGTCTCTAGAAGTCACAAATGATATAGAAATCACTTCTGTAGTGCAATTTAGTTGTCACTTATCTTCTACATGGTAAGAGTAAAAATTTTAGTAACTGTCAATCTATTTTATTGAATCAGATTTGAGGGAAAAAAAGTAACAAAAATGAGTGTGTATAGGACCAGGGTGACCATATTTTCATAATTAAAAATTACATTATTAAGCAATACAATTTTTTTTATACCTTGTCTTTAGCATGATTATTCTGTTTCTTTTTCTGCCCCTTCTTCAAGACAAATCCTTTCATCCTTTTACCTACTCTGGAATGTCCTTATAGACTTGTTTATTTAGTTAGTTATTTTATTACCTCATTTCTTTTGTGTATCACTATCTCTTTCTCACTGGTGTGAGATACAAAAGCAAAGCCTGGCTAGACATTGAAAATACTTTCAAAGATATGCCCATGATATTTTTTCACTTAAAGATAGGCATTATTTTCTTCTCTGAGGTAGTTATTTTTCTTTCCCCTTGATGTAGTTCACTTCTTTTCCTCACTTTGCAACCAACAATTCTGCAACCATTTCCAAGTGTCCTCTCAGTTTTGTGATGAAGTAATTGGACACTTCTCTCCCAAGCTTTGCGAAATACTAATTTTGTGCCTTTCAGAAAAAACAGACCTCTCTACATTCTTTACTAACCAGAATGAAGACAGCCACAGACATTTGAAGGGAATAGTTACCGGTTTCAGCAAATTAGTGCAGTAAAATGTCATTTCAAGTTAAGCAGAAAATGTAGGTGACCTGAAGTCAGTGACTCTTAAAGTGGAGTTTTAAAAACCAAGGTAATATCCGTATTTGAAATGCAGTGGGTTGTGTATATATGCAGCTTGTTCTGACTTCCTGCACTATGCAGCCCTGTGCCCTGTAATCATGCCCTGGTGTTTTTAGAAAATGACATCAGCAAGTGCCCAGTGCTGCAGCACTGAGCTTCCTGAAAATGTTATTAGGGACCTCGGTAAGTATATCATCTTCATCGAATATCAAGAGGTTAAGTTGCTCCAAACATAGTTTTCCAAATTTCTGGTCCAGTGTTTTATCAGCTGGTATTCTATGCTTGAATTGGTCCCTAGATGTAATTTATCTGCCAAAGCAAGTTTCTGTTATGCAGCTTGTAATAGGACGAACCATGAACTTTGCTGCAGAAACCCCATTTTCTTTGTAAAAACAAAATGACAAGGACAAGAGTTCTTGTGGTGATGTCGTGGTAGAAAGCAATGCATTTTAGCTGCAAGAGGTTACATTTGTAATGACTTTGTGAAAATGCTGGACTTTAAATGACTTCTGGGTGATCCCTTAAAAAAATTTTAAAAATACCCATCAAGGCAGAGGAATTTAAAGCAAAAAACGTCTGATATGCTTTATAATGCAGAATAAATTGGGAAGCTTCAGGAAGACATTGCATTCTAAAGTTCCAAATCAGTGCACAAATCCGATTTTTTTTCCAAGAGGTAGATTAATTTTAATTGAATCTTTTTGACTTTGGCATTAGGTGCTGGACTGACAAAAACTGACCTGCTTCAGTTGTATCTTTATGCTGCAGTTAAAACTGTGTAAAATATTTAAGCTAGAAGAGGAATTGGAATTAGTTCAACAATCTCAGCCCTTGAATATAAGAAATTTGACAACTCAACAGTGAGTTCAGTAATTCCACCTCCTCACTAGGATGAGATAATTGCATTTTATGCAGGATCTAGAACAAAAAGATATTCTTGAAAGAATCCAAATTTAACTTGGATATGCATTTCTTATAAAACAATATATATTTTGGGTCCTTCTATGTCTCAAGTAAATGCAATGAAGACTGAAGAATTGACTTTAATTTGCAAAATATATATCAATATTTGAAGCAAGAAACTTGATCTTCTGAATAAAGTAAAGCTGAAGTATAATTTAATTTCTACTCAGCAGATTTTTTTTTAATGTAGACATTCTTTCCAAAATTGGAATATCAATTAGAAAGACCCTGAGAACCAGAGTAAGAAAGAAAAGACGAAGATACGTCACTTAAATAATGGAAAAGGTAGGAATATTTTGTAGATGGGACTCAAAACAAACTCTGGAGCTTTGGACATTAAGTGCAGTACTAATAGTATCTCAGCTTCTCAAAAAAATTGTTTTGTAAGGTGATAAACTGCATTGCAGTAATGACTGATGCACTGACATAGATCTGGATCATTTTTTCCTACTTTACTTCTTTGCTCCTCCTTCAAGTAATTAAGAGCATTTGCAAGAACGTTTGTGTCCTTTTGGTAGATGTTCCCACCCAAAAGCTGTCATTTGTCTTCAGGATTAAGCCTGGTGAAGCTAACCAAGCCAGGAGATTTTGCTCAAGATAAGGATTTTTAATTTCACTCCCTATGTGGCATACTGATATTTCTTTCAGAAGCATTCTTTTCCTCTCTGAAAATGAGATTTATTTAGAAATTTATTCTGTGGGATGTCACCAAGTATTGTGAAGCCTTACAGTTACAAAAATCAATTATGAAATTAACCCTAACTCCCTTCCCAAATGGCCAATGCTGCCTTTCTTCCACTAAAATAGAACTCCTGTATTAAATGGAAATCTTTCCAAAGTAAAATATTTACACAGCCTTAAAGCTTATAAAACCCAGGCTCCATGACACTGTCAAAGGAAATGAATTCCAGAAGTGTGTGTTCATCAGGAAAATATTCTTCTGCTGTTCCAATCAGCTGAATATAGGAGCAACCCAGGAGACCATAAATCTCATAATGACATGAAAGGAAGATAAATTAGTCTCTCTGAACTCATCCCCAAGATATGGAAGGCTCAAATTTTTATCCAGTGTACTGAACAGCAGAAATTAATAAACAAACCAGTGCGCAGATGTGTTGTCATAGCTTCTGTTTCTCTAAATGAAAAGACTGATCTTAATCTTACTGTCATTTGGACAATGATCTATCTTTTAGTTTGCACCTATATTAGTCTTTGTTTCCATCACAGATCACCTGAACATGTTGACACCCAACACAAGTTTGGACCTTTAAGGTCCAAATCAGTCATCTGAAAGTAGAGATACAGCAATAAACCGCAAGATATTTTCCAAGTGAATAAAAGTAATTTCCAAAAGAAATTAAACTCCCAAAGTCAGTTGAATGAGAGCCAATTTCTGCAATGTATAACCAATGTGAATTTCAAGATCAATGTAACTGTTGCTTTTTTTACATAACAAAGAGCTTTATGATCAGCCTGCTCACCAAAAAAGGGCTTCTGTAAAGGATCTCATAACTGTGGTAACTGTGTATTTCATGAAGAAATCATTATCCCTTTATCTGAGTATGTATATTGGAATAACTTCTGTGCTGGGGGCATTTACATAGTTGGTAATCATCATTGGACAGTTGTAGGATTTATTTTTTACTGACCGTTTGCTTTCTTAAATTTCTGTAACTTGGAGAATAAGGGATCTGAGTACAAACTGACTGTCAGCACTGAGGAAATCAACTTGCACCTTGAATGTGTTATCCTTAAATGGAAAGATGGATATCTGCAAACTGTTAGTGAGTGTATTTTCAGCTTCTGTTATTAGTATTTTACATTATTAATCATGCATAATACTTTGTTAGTAGTATTTTAAATCAACTTTGTGTTTTTGAAAGGTGAAAAATGATCACTTTTTATGAAAGTGAAGAACAGAAATCTCTTTTGTAGCAGATGAAGTTTTCAGTTTCAAAAATCAATCAAATCTCTGTTCTAGGCCAGCAGTTCTTGTCCATTGAGACACATCTCATTGGTGAATCATCCAGAATTGCAAATGAGGCAAAAAGCAGAATTCATGTACTATAATGAGGTGCAAGGAAATATCAATTGATTGTAAATCAGCTGAAGGTAGAATTGGTTGAAATATACTACTCTAAACCACATGTTCTGCAAGGTGCAGCATCTACTGAATATCGAGCCTTTTGTATCACTGTGTATTACATGTACTTCTCTACTTTTTCAACAGGTGTATAAAAATCTTGATGTTCCTGTTGGGTAAAGGAGCTATTGCTTTAGCCAGGGGAATGAAGTCTCACTTAGACCTTTTCTAACTCTGATTCTTTCATCTTAATAGTACTCCTTCAATTCTTTTAGAAGTATTATTTGTATATTATATACTACATGTATGGACATGCACAAATATGTATATTCATACTAAAAGGTAGGATGCCTAGACATTTCAGTAAAC
Source organism: Origma solitaria (assembly GCA_013397895.1). NCBI lineage: Eukaryota > Metazoa > Chordata > Aves > Passeriformes > Acanthizidae > Origma > Origma solitaria. Next base: position 264,067 of record VZRL01005770.1, read on the forward strand.
TGTCAGAACTCTGAGGAAAGCAGAAAACTGATTATGGGATCATCCTGTTACCCAGAGATTCCAGAAATTTATTTTTTGGAGATGTATATCTCCTGTAGGAAGCTGACCAGCCCTGCAGACATGAAAAAAAAATTTAGTAACATGTATGAATTATTTTAGTACAAAATAGAACCATGTTCTTTCAGGTTGAAGAATTGATTTGTACATTTATTACACAAATAGATTGGATTTTTTTGTTTGCCAAATGCGATTTCTGCCTCAGTAGCTCTTTACGTAAATTATGTCTTAGGTCAGGATTGTGGTTTAAAAACCCCATATCCCTTGATTTTAAGGCTTCATTTTTATTTATGACATCTGTCATCAATAGGAGTTTTTCTAGAAACAATGAAGATCCCTAAAATACCTGTGTTATATGTGTGGGAAATGCATGAGTTAGAAAAAGGGAGAGAATGCACACACCTGGGTTTTTTTCTGATATGGTGTCAAAACACAGCTAAGGCAGGAACTGGGAAGTGTTCTCAGATCTAGCAATAGAATTGCAACCACAGATTTATATTCCTACCTCCTAAATAAAGTAATTAGACAAGCGTAAGAACACTTCATTAAACCTATTTTTGGGCGCTCAGTTTTGGGTCACATGATTTCTTTCCCCTCCACATGTTCCTCTTTCTATTAATTATACCATAAGAAAAAGTGGCTAGCTTTCTAAACTGCACTCCTTAGTCATCTACATTTAGGTGGGATGAATCTGGGTGTCTTCGTTATTAAGGTCAAACAATCTAAATTCAGCCTCTGAATTTGCCTAAAATCAGTAACAACTTCATTTTTAAGCATAGACTTCCCTAAGCAAGGAATACTTAGAAATGCCCAAATCTGGTGAGTGAGACAGAACTAGGCACTGGAGTTTTATTGCAGATCAAGCAAGTTGTATTTATTGTGTAATATTCAGAAGCTCGAGAAGGAAAAAGATAAGAGAAATAATTAAAATTAAACATTTGATGTAATTATTTTCAACTATTCTATGCCTTGTCATATTTAAATAAAATTTCCCATATTGCCTTTCAGCTAATGTATTTAAGAGAATTCCACAGAGAGGTTTGAGAAGCCATAATCTATATTGAGCTAAGGAAATTAACCAATAAGTCAAAGTTATTAATGTTAAAGATATCTTAAAAATAATTATCCTGGGAAGTGCACCCTGTTGTGAGGCATACTTACTGATTCATTTCAAGAATTAGGACTGTTGTGGTACAGTCTATCGTAATAAATAACAAAAGGTTTTCAAATTAAAATTTTCCTATTTCCCTTCTCTCATTAGTTTGTTTTTTTCCTCTGTCTTACTCATCCTCAAATGCGCAATTTTTGTGTGGTCAGTGCCAGTTTTCGTATGTATCCATACCAGGCCTAACAGTAGGATTTCCCAGGTGAACATATGGCACATTTCCTAGTATCTGTGTACAAAGGAACAAAGTTAGACCTACTGTTGTGTTATCTGAGTTTTTAAAAATGCAGAATTATTTTATCAGTAAAAGTATTTTTTAGAAGTCATCTGGCATTTAACTTTCACAAGTTTTTATTTTTTCTCTTCATAGATTTAGAATATCATTAAACAGAAACTAATTAAAAAAATAAAGTCTCAGCTTCCAAGTATTTTATTTGTAAAATATATTCTTTCCTAATTAGTAAGTATGCAGGCAAAATCTCATATTTAACTTGCTTGTCACTTTTCAGGAAGTTTTAAAGCCACGCTGATCAGGGAATCATGATTATTTCTTTCTACTTAGACTAGGATGAGATGCAGGGAAATGATTTACTTTGTGTCCTCATAGAACTCAGCACGCCTGATTAAGGACAGTTGACACTTTTCTGCTTAGGAAGTCCAAAGCTGATCTGGAATTTCCCATCAAGACTTGACTTTTTGTAGTACTTTGTACTCCTTGACTTCCTTGGGAGTCTACAGATGTCAAGGTTAGTTTTGTCTTTCATTACAAAGTGGACAGTGCTTACCTTTTTTTCCCTGTGTGTTGAAGACATAAGTACTGAGAATTTTTGGACATGGAATATCCAGATACCTGTAAAGGTGCTAAAGGTAAACTGACAGCTGATTTACCCTCAATGTAAGTAGGTTAATCAGAGCATCCTCTTAACCATTTTGAGTATCGTTGTACTTGCTGGATGAGTTCGTGACTGAGGAACAGCGCACAGACTGCTTCCACTGGCACTAGAGCAGTTCCAATATTTGGAAACGTGCTAGAGGCATAGTGTTGAACTGCACTTTTGGGCCTTAATCCAAAGAGTGTTGGCATGCAGTGTTATCCCTGATTTCACTGGTTTTAGGCTACTTAAACAGTTGATGCTCAAGGAATGTAGCTCAACAGACTTGGAACAACAAAGTTCTGGTGTCCTACACAGCAAGCAAGAGAAAGGCTTGGGATCCACACCTCTTGTGTGGACCACTGACATTACTCTTACATACAACCGTAATCGCATCACTTAAGCTTCATATCCTAAAGTATTTAATAGGAAATATGCTTACAAGGTTTGTGATAATTGACTGTTTTCTTGAAGCTTATTCCAAGGATAAATTACTATTATTATTTCATTGTTTGGCATTATTGCTGGTGGAACAGGAGATAACTGTGAGTCCTTGTGCATAGGATGCCACTAACAGCAAGTCTGATGGAAAATGAAGAATGAGAGAGTTAAATACAACTGGGAGGCAGTTCCATGAGCTCCAGAATCAGTCCAACCTATAATGGTGTCTCATGTTTTTCTCTGCTATTTCTTCCATGATGTGATGGAGGACCACAGTATTTTAAGCATCTTTTCCTATCACTTTTGGTAATTTTGTCAACATTCAGATGGCAGTGATGTGCCTATTTACTGACCATGCTCTGATTCTCTTTCTGCTGTGAAAGTAAATGGGTAATGGCTTTCAGTTCTATCCACTCTTCCTCTATGCACACTGACTTGGGTTTTTCTGCTCTGATGATATTAATTTTCACAGAGCTTGCTGGAATTTAACTGTATAAATACTTGTGCCCTGTGAAATTAACCAGTCTCCTCAAGCATATTAATCATTATGATAGATGGTTATACAGAGGACAAAAGGGATAAACAGACTGTCCAGGTTTCTAAGTCTCATTTGTTGGCTTGAACTGTGTGGCTTACACTAAAGGAAGAGTATAGATTACTCTTAAATGGCTATATGGAGAAAGATGGAGAAGGACACTGAAAAGAATTAAATGAATATAGACTGAATACCTCAAAAATTAAAGAAACAAAGAAATGGGAAATACTGAGAATTAAACACAAAAAAGAAAAACCAATATTTTATGGTGTAAGATGAGGATGAATTTACTGTCTTTTATATTGCTATACTTTGGTAGTGGATATTTTCTGTAACAAGGTTTGGTCTCTTAGCTGGAATTTCAGTATCTTCCATTGTAGATCTGTGACCTGACTACCAAGGATTAAAATCAGTATCACTTTTCCATTCTCAATTAATGTTTAACTCAGTGAATTAAACAGTTCTTTCAATATTTAATTATTTTACGGGAGAGAGAATAGCGTCAACAGCAAAGACAAATTCCCTTAGGAATAACCAGGGGGGTGCTTATAAGACCTTTGTGGGCATATTTTAGGAAGCCAGTAGAGAAACCTGGGACTCAGTTTTCCACGCTTCCTAACACTGTTCTAACTGCCCAACTACCTTTAATAAGAAGAATGGTACATTTTGAATGACTGCTCAGGCGCCAGCTCAACAAGAGGATCCATTTCTACAATTCTTGGACAGAGACTGATGCTTCCCTCTAGCCTGGATTTAGGTACTTTTATCCTTTTGGGGTTGAGGCTTTATCAGTATCCCTTTCTTTATTGTTTCCTATAGTAGGTATTCAGAATACTGGCTTCTATGACTCCAATTGTTATGTGTTTAAATGTAAAGTTGTAGATTTTGCATTGGTTGCTGAACTTCTCTTGTGAAACTGAACCTTTGAACATTGATGGGATGAAATACAAATGAGAGTGTGCTTTATCCCAAAAGAAAGTCTGCTTGCATTTCACTTGCAATGGTGCAATAGTGAAGTCTACTTGCATTTCACTTACAATAGTGAAAAGAATTTCCATTAGTCCTTAAAATCTTGTCCCACCTTGGAGCATCAATTTGCTGACCCAAAATGTGTAGTCTTATAAACAGTAATAATACAGCACTGTCTAATGTCTAAGGCCACCATTGTTAACTTACCTGTCTGAAAAGAATTTGTCCAGAAATTTTTTCTTTTCACAATGAATGTCAGACAAAAATTTTTAATGATGAGTATTTAACTAAATGCTTTGATAAGGGCATATTGGAGAGCAATGATGATGTAATACAGAAATTTTATTTAGTATCTAGATAAAAAAAAGTAGACGTTAGACTTTCTGTACATTTAAAAAATCCCACCTTTATCCCCAAACTTCGAGTGACTCAGCTGTACCATTTTCTTCTGCATTTCCATCAAACTATACTTATGTGCTATCCAGTAGATTAGAATGCAATTGAATCCAAAATTGTTCTTGATAGTATCTTTTATCACAGAAAAATCTTTGCCTTATAAGCTGTAATGTATAGCTTTAATAAGGTTGTATGACTTTACCTTGTTTAAACTACAACATCCTGTGAAATCTTTTTTATATGCCTATAATAAGTGATGAATGTAAGCAATGTTTGAGATAACACATTTATACATATTGTCAACTTCTTAGTATAATAGATTTAACTTTCTGAAATCTAGAATCAATTGAAGTTTAATCCTATGTTTGAAATAGAAATATTTTATATAAATTGAAAATTATCCGTATTTGGGAGTTTTCTAGAATAAGTTTTTTTCCTAAAAACTTGTAGTTGATGGGTGTTTATTAAGATTCAGTTTGGCTACAGAGAGAGGTATTCGTATGGACCTCAGTGTAGCTTGGCTTAGTGGATCCAGTGATGCTTTCCCAGGCTTGGCTTTTCATTTTGAAATAGGTTGTCAACCATGTCAAGTAGTTGTTCAGATTATCTGGTACTCATTTTCCTCTTTGCAATATCTTTAAAGTACTTGATCTTCATTTCTATTAAATTCTTTATCTAGCTGGTGTAGAAATGAGATTCGTTATTATTAAACCATAAATAGCAAGAGTGTGTACATATGTATTTTTACAAGTATAAATAAACAAAATGATATAATAAAGATCACGGTCAAAATTGTTTTAATGAGGCCCTCAAAGGATAGGAAATGCTAGGAACACAAGTGCTTGAGCAGAGCTTGGCTTACCTAGTGCTTGTTAACTATACAATTAATGATGTTCTAAAAAAAGAATCATGTGCATATAGGACCTCTTTTTCTTCTAATACGATATTGGAGAGTGTAGAGTGAGAGCCCTGAAGAGCAGAAAAGGAGATCTCAAAGATCAAAGAGGTAGAAAACTAATCCCTGTCTTTTCCAACAATCTTATGTGAAGCTTTTAATTTGGGAATGCTGAGGGTATAATTTCCTGAGTCTTAGAAATTACACTGAATCACTGCCCTTCACGACAGGAATTTTTTAGTATAAGAAACACTGACACATTTGAAGATCTGTAACAGCATTGACATAAGGTAACTAGTACCTGTACTATTTTGTTCTCAGTATTAATGTACAGGAAATTTATGTGTGGTTCTATTGACTTCTGATTGTCAGTTGCATTGTGGTTCTCAGAGGATGGGTACTTCAGTGGGCAGAGCCGACTCTGCTCATGCTCCTTCATTCCATTCCCTTCAACCTCTTCTTCTGAGGTCTCCTGACTTATTTGATTCTTCTCAGATGAATGATGAAATTTTGGAAAAGGTGGAAGTACCTAAAAAGAGATGTTAGTAGGAAGTTGACATTATAGGGTGAATACAATACTGTACGCCACAAAATAAATACACGAAGGAATTGTTTATTGGCTGAAGAGTCTCTTGGAGTGCATTAGAAGGGTCAGGAAAGAAAGGTAATTCTGTTTTATTCTGTTCCATTCATTTTTTTGAAATAAAAATTAGTATTTAAAATCAACAATAAATTCAATTTTGATAAAAATTCCAGATGTCAAAAAAAAAATGTATTTGCACAAACGCCACTTCATTATAGCTGAATTTTCTGCCAGTAGCAACTATGAAGTATTTGCCTTTAAAAGAATTATTTTATTTTTTCTCTATGAAACATTTTACATACATGAATATCAGCAGAGTACTCTTTATTCCTTAACCCAAAATTAAATTAAAAATTAGAAGTTTTAAAGATGTGTCTTTTGTCAGTAGTTTTAGAACAATCTTAAAATAAAAAAAATAAAAAAAGGATGTATGACATAGCTTCCATTTTAAATATCTGAGAATGAAGACACAGAAAGGTGAATGTCAAATGTTCAGTACTTGCGTGCAACTACAGGAGCATTTTGACTGTGATGACCATTAATAAGGAATACAACAAAATGGTAATGTACTTGAAATATATGATAAAATACTGGTCTTGTACCTACTCCATAGCCAACATTGTCTCTGCACTGTTAAGTGGTGCATATTATACTGATTGGAATGACTTGAATCGTTTGTGCCAAGGCGATTCTGTTTCTTGGAGCAGATAAGAAAATTTTTGGGCTTTTTTATGGAATGAATGTAAAGGCAAATTTTCTTATGTTCCAAACATGAATTCTCTGTAATATTGGTAAGTTGGTTATGAAGTATTACTTTTTCATTTTGTTATAGCAATATAGCCATAAATGCCCATCAGTTCCTACTTCAGAATCTCAAAAGTTACCAGTTTTGATGAACATATAGCCTATTAATTTTATCACAAATTGTAATACATTGCTCAAATACAAATGCTTCCATAATGCACAGTATGCTATGGACAGAAAAACAAGTGTTAAAAACCATTTTGGGTAGAACTACATAGGGTTTCACATGAGTTTTGCAAACAGCTTTTTTAGCAGATATTTTCTTTTTTTTAAATTTATTTTATATTTAACATGGGTGGTAGTGGGGAGTTGTATATATCTTTTTTTACGGAGGGCCAGGCGATGAATTTGTTCTTATTTCTTTTCTCATTTAAAATCTGTGGTGTAGCTGCCATCCTTCTGGCCAAAGAAGCCTGGATGGCTTCTTCCTTCTGAGCACATCAACACACTTGAATTAGCTGGAAACATGCTTATTCCCACATCATCTGAGATTCAAATTGCTTTCAGTGGAAGAGCATTAATAATTGCCCTCTTTTTATGCTGGTTTATTTGGAGATTTTGTAATTAGTGCTAAGATGTTAAAAGCTGTGCATAGAAAATGAGATATTATAAAGAAAATATTTTTAATTGTTATTTTTCAATTTGACAGAGATAAAATATTTTCTGTACTGTTATGTAATGTCATCCTCTGGCACAAGCATTGAAAGAAAAGAGGAAAAATGGTTTTTAGTCAGGGATACTTATTTTCTGTACATTTAATGGTATTCACAGTGCATGTTATGTTGCAAAATCTTACTGTTGTTCTGTTAGACGACTGATTCTGCTTCTTGCTCTTTGACATCCTATACTTGTGTGTACCAGTACACAGGCTCCTAAAATAGTGGGTTTTCCTGGAAGTACACAGGTTTGGAGCACCCTAAGAAGTGATTGATTTTTCTCGGTTCTATCATGGCTGATTCAGTGCAGTAAACTTTTAAAAGATTCTGGAGACGTCTTATTTTGAAATGCAGTGCTTATATATAGTGCAGCCATTCCTTTTAGTGATTGTTCAGATTTGTATGGTAAATCATTGCCTTGATGCTGTATGCACAGTCCCTGACAGAGTGGTTACGTATAGAATGTATACTATTTGCTTCAGTCACGAATTGATACTACATTTAAATGTTTGCACTGAAAAACCTGTTATCTCAGATACAGTATAGCTTTTCAGATATGAGACAAAAGATCTATTGTTACAGTCTCAGTGCTACATATTGTTTATTCTCTGAAGAATATTTTTAGAGTGATCTTTCTGCCCTTTAGAGCTGCCTTTGCATTAAAAAAAATTAAGAATTCTACATACATGGTCACGGATATTAGTCATATTTATAGGGGAGGGAAGGAGGAGGGGAAGATGCAGAAATCCTCCTCCTCTTAGACAGTAGTAACAGTGTGAGGATGCCTTGTCCTCCTTTTTTTTTTTACTTCTGAGATTTTATTGCTGGCAGCCAGATGTGCTGAAACTCCTGACGACAGCATCTATTCACTGCGTGTTTTTAATAGGCTTAGAGAAATATGAGTAGAGTACATGAAAGCAGCTCAGCTTCACACTTCAGCTGGGAATGCCCAAAAAGCTTACTGCTGTTTAGAATTCTTGCTACAGTCAGGAGAAAGCCACTCGGGTACTAAATCTTCTACGACTGAATTAGAAGAATAATGACTGTACAATTAAATATCAGCCCCTGTTCATTTAGGCACAGTTTTTACAGAGATCAGGAGAAATATGGAACTTGATTGGCATATTTATATTTGATGGTGTGTACAAAATAGATGACTTTTAAGACAGGTGGTGAAGAAAAATAGAAGGGAAAGAAAGAGAGAAAATGCAATTTGAAACACTGCGCCAGGTCTGCAATTCTGTTTTATCTCATTTTCATGGGGTTTTCTCATCCCCTCCAAATATTTTACAAAATGATCTTTTTGGACAAACGTTGAACAACACTAGGTAAGTAGAAATGAATTATTTTTGCTTTATCATTTCTGTTTTTATGCTGATGGTAATCTATCTGCATGCTTTTCAGTGGGGTACTTTTATAATTGCACTCCTAGATATTAATATTTTTATGGCAGCAGTGAGTCTGTTAGTGTTTTTATGTTTTATGTAAGGATTTACATGAGAACTCAATCTGCAGAAATAAAGCCAGCAAAGATAGAATAAAATATTTAAGATGGTTATGTATCTTTCAAGTACATTAGCTGCTATTAGAAGCTAGCATTATTAGCTGTAATCCTTAAAGCATATTAAATATTCATAAACAAATTTGTCAGAGAAAATGATTTCTATATGGATATGGCAGTGAAAAGATTAAATGCTCAGAGATGTGTCTGTTTAACCATACATAATTTATTGGAAGATGCAAATTAGTAGTCCTGCATACCTTTTGCAAAATAGAAAGCAGTTCCTTATTTTTTAGAAGATTTAGATGCTGTGTGTGGTGTTTTTCAATAATCTTTTTAACTGGCCAAATTATAGCTGATTAGTGGATGCTTTGCAGCAGGTCAGTCAGCTCCGTAGGGTATCCTTTTGTGAATAGCTGCTGTTTTGTGGGAATTTGAAATGACAGAGTGAAGTTGTTGTTTATAGGTATGAGACAGTTATTGAATTGGTTTGTTAGGATTTTTGGAGAGGCAAAATGAAGTAATAATGCCTCATTTCCATGTCATTAGTCAGTAAACATATTATAGTACTGATCTTTAGAACTTTTTCATACTGATATTAAATATTAACCATAAAAATAATAATTTTATCTAAGAGAGTGGGAGAGCAGGTCAGGAAGACAAGGAATCCTGTAGTTTTTCATAAAGATAGTGCACTGATGGAAACATTCTGGAAAAAGGGTGGAAGTAACATGCAGAGACTATATCCAGCATTTTAATCTTCTTCTTTGTATCTCTGGGAGAAATCTCTTTTAAATGGGACATAATTTCTTAAATACAGTGATATTTGCACTTTATAATTCAGAAAATTGTTATAATTTTATTTCCCAGAATTTTGTTGTAAGGATTCTCTTCCCTACTGCTGATATTTCCTTTTAATATATTTTAATATTTATTTAATGTTATTGTTACCAAGTTTTGTTACCTTGGTTATGAATTTCTAATTAGGTATGCAAAATTATGTAGGTAGTTTTAGCAATCATAATCACTGTTATGAATTAAGGTATTTTTAGGTATATATGAAATCTGTATTCAATGAGAATTTTCTTATGTCCCTTTGGTATACTGTGAAATATTTGAAGCTCTACAAAATGGAGCAATAATGTAGGTATTATCAGCTGTGATTGTAAAACTGTGCATATTTCCAAGTGCATAGTTTCAGGCCCGCAGCAACCAATAAATCCCTTAGCAACTGTTCTAATCAGCTACCATCCCAGCCCTGATTCCCTGGATCTGCTTTTGCAGATCAGAGTACATGCTTTTTGTAGAACAAGGTGCATGCTTTTTGCTATTTTTTTTTAAACTGGTACACATGCATGGTGCTTTTTGGTGTTTGTTTTGCCTGTGAGACTTGGGCAAAAGCTGCATATGGTATCAGATCAGTAGACAGAGTTATTTTATTCATTTGCTGTGCATGAGATTAGAAGTATATTTATTCTAGAAGACTGACAAACAAGAAAGGATTATTAGGAAACTGAGCCTACAACTGGCTGTTGTACTTAGGATGAGAATATTTCTGTATTTATATGGAGCAATGTCATGTTTTTCTAGGTATTAAGGCTTTAGTTCTCAAGAAAACATCATGCAATTTTTAAACAATATGCAGCCGTAATTGTGAGAGACTAATTCATGCTTTCTCTGTCTTCTGTCACTAAAGTTAGGTGAAAGTTTTTTAAGCTTATTGAGTAAAAAGATTCCCTCTCCGAATAACTATTCGTATTTTAAATTTCATAATGATAAAAGGACTTTGAAGAAGTATCGTATTAAATAGTCTTGTAATATTGTGTTAAAAAATCTCACTGGCATTTATTTCAGAGACTAGTCATTTGATTGTCTTACTGATTTAAAACAAATGTATTCTATTTTTTTAAAATTAAATCAATGTAGTGTATCTATTAGGCAGATTTTTCACTTAAAACTTTGCACAATAAATGTAATGCACTTGCTAAAAACTAATTATTCATGCATTAAGAGTTAATGCTTCAGAACTGTGGTGTACCTCCAGCATGTAAAAGAGTCTGCTTTGATGAGGTATAATGTGGTCTATCTCTTCAGTCTTCAAAGTTGTATATTTTGCTCTTTGATGATCCTTTCTCTTTTGAATATGTTTTTTTCTGTTTTTACATCTAAAAGGTACAAGTCAGAGTCCAGAAAGATAACAGCTGACATTACACACAGAGTGATTAACTGCTGCTTTCACAAAGCAATAATGTAAAGAAAACAGGTTAATGCATACAAATTATAGAGTAGATAATGAAATGTAAAACAGAAAGTCATAGGAAATGAGATAGTATACAGATATCTGTAATTGAATGTACATTCCTCTTAATTTTCACATCATCTGGTCTTGGAGTTCTTGTTCTGTTCTTCAGACAGTTTAGATAATCTGAGGTATTATTGAAGGGAAGACAGGTATCTTGGTCTTTGCTTTCCAATGCTATGCTAAACATTGACAGGAACATGCATTAAACATACACTATCATTTCCCATAATAGTCATACATGAGCTGGGTTTTTATTTGCCTAGTTTTGGCTTTGCAGTAGCTGATGTGAGAGGACCCAAATGTTATTTAGCTCCTTGTGAGTTAGATTTATTTTAGCATTTAAATGGGTTGCGTTATCCCCTCCCAGCAGCTTCTAATGGAGGAATATTGCAGCTGAGCTCTCTTTTGCCAGCTGCAGGGCAGCACTTTCCTGTAAGATGCTATTGTGAGTGTAAAAGAGAGCTGGTTTACTGGGCCTCCCTCATGTTCCTACACAGCTCTGTCTGACATTTCCAGCTCCAGCCAGTTGAAGCAGTAAGAGCTATAATTTTACCTCGAAATTGTGTTTCACCTGTGTTGGGGATTGTGGTCTTGGGTAATAAATAATTTTTTTAATAGAAAAATTATTAGAATTACCTCATGTTGAGAAACCATAAGGATTGTTTTGCATTTTGAGCATTTGGCAAATAGCTACAGCTTGGAATAAATTCTTCAGGTGTCCAGAAAAGAAATCAGATCTTTTATGAAATCACTCTCTGTGCTTATATTGCATCCAATTTTACAGCAGCATCTAAAGGAGGTTTGCTTGTTTTGCAGTCTAAAATTTGTCTGATGACTTTCAGTGGCATTCTGTTCATTCAAATGAAAGAAGACAATGAAATAAAGTTTTAAAAGATATTAAGAACCTTTAGTAATGAGATAAGCTGGATTTCAGATTGCCATTCTTCATTTGGTGTTTAGCGTACAAATACTGTGTTGTCGGATGCTCTATTTGTAGCAGCATGCTTTGAGAAGTCGCAATTGCTTTGGGCAATATTCAGATCAACACATCACTGCATAATGGCAAGCATCTTTTGTGACTAAAATTGATGCAAAGTGTGCAGAGGACTATCAGTCCAGCTTTGCTATTGCAGTTTATATTAAAAGATTTTCTCAGAAAATGGAAAGTGGTGGATTTACCTAAACTTGGTTTCTCACATGACATGTCCTTACTTTTTTTTTTTACAGCTCAGTGAAAGTGAGTTTACTGTCTAGCTTGGCCACAAAGGGGCATAAGATAACTTATATATTCAGCCCAAAACCACTACAAAGGTTGTCCACCAAATTCTGTGCACAATAGAGTCTTCAGAACTGTCCGCATTTTGAAATTAGACACACTTGGTTTAAAAAAACAAATTGTATTTTTTTTACATTAAATTGAACTCCAGTGTTTTCAAAGACTCTTAAGAGTTTTCACTTTTGAAATCCCTTGGTAAGCATCTTTTACATAAATACACCAATTTTTATAAGATTACTAAAATGCCCAATAAACTTTCTAGTTGATATAACTACACATTTACACTGAAAGTATCATTTTAGGAGAAAGATATAATTTCTTTTCATTTCTGTATTGTTTCCTCAATATATCTAGTAGCTATTTACCAAAGCTCCATTTTATAATGAAGCCATCAAATGATGCCAAGAATTACTGGCACAGACAATTGTTATTTTTTTATTGTTATTTTTTATGGTGTTAGTAATCATTGCTTTGACATTGAAGGAAAAAGATAGTTTTCTGTTCCTTGTTGGGAAAAAAATTGTCAAGCTATTTCTGCAGAATAGGTTTGAGGGTTTTTTTTCCTGACTATATTGGTTCAACAAAGCAAGGGGTTTGCTTATATTCTAAGAGAATGTTGCATTTTCAAATATAAGTAGTGTAACAGCCAAAAAGAAAAACATCATAATGGTTTTGGAACTGAGAGTATATTGTCTGTATTCTGTGATGCAATGCTGCTGAACACTGTAACTGAAACTGCCTCTCCTCTCTTTCCAAAACTGGCTTGTCTATAGCTACCTTTTAAAATTTAGTTTGTTGGGATTTTCACATCTGCTCCTTTTTACCTCCATACTGGAATCATAGAATCATATTTTAACTGTATTCCTCAAATTTTTAGCTGATGTGCTTTCTCAATTAAAAAAATACAGTGTTGGTAAATACATTTATTTGTTTTCCTACCATGTATTTTTTCCTTAATGAATTAAAGACATAGCAAAGCTATTTCCTCCCCTCCACAGTTCTTAACTGTGTCTTGCTCAGACATAATCAGAATTCTAAAACTAAGCTAATTCCAGTCCTAGATCTCTATATTACTGTAGAAATGTCGTCCATGTAAAATAATCCCCTATCTTTTTTTCATATCTATCTATCTATCTATCTATCTATCTGTCTTTGAGTTTTGCTAAACAAAAAGGGAAGACTGGCAGCTGGGACATCAAGTTATTTATAAAAGGCAGCAACTCATACAGTTATGTTATGTGTTTAGTCTTTTCTACACCTTTGTCATACATCCCTCATAGAGCACTCTTACGTCCTTTTTGAGATCCAAGTAAGTGTATCTAACTCCATTTATCCTTTGGCCCTTGATTAGCTTCTTTGGGACAAAGTGAGACAAGCAGCATGATTTTTTGCGTCGTCTTCTCATGTTACTATTTCCTTTGGAGGAAGCAAGTGAACACACTAACTTGCCCCAAAGCTATTTCTTTCTCGGAGGAAGTTCTATATTCCGTCCTGTCTTGGCAGCTGTTGGGTTTTGGGTTTGTTTTTAAGTCCCTATTTCTAGGAAAAACGATCCCTGTAACATTCTGTTACAGATATTTTCAGAGAGAGAAAAGTAAGAGGTTTCCTTATGGAACCATTTCTCTTCCCATCTCTTCCAGCTCTGGAGAGGGGTACCTTCTGTTACTTCCACCTCAGTTGCTACAGATTTAATAAGGTGACATATGCTTCCTCCATGAATCTCCACAGAGCTGTGGATATTTGCAGCCATAACAGGTTTCTCTCTATTCTCATTGTGCATCAACTGCTGTTATCTGATGATGGCAATAAAATCCTAGCTGGCATATGATTTTAACCTCCCACCAGGAAGAAAAAAGAGGATGGATCAGAGGTGGATAATTTGTCTCAATTCAGCTAGTATGTTAAATTCACAAATTTAAATAATCTTAAATTTAGAAATGATTAAATATGCCTTAAAACTTGATTTTTTTCCTCACCTGGGTGAGAGCAACAGAAATCTAAGCTATAATTGAGTTACCAAGTACAACTTTTTGAACAGAACATGTAAAATAATCTCTTTCTATTATTGAATAGCTGAGATAATTCCTGTCATTCCTCAGAACAGCTCAATAAGATGTGGGCATTATCTTCTTTTTCTGGAATAAGAAAAGGCAGAGATCATGATATTAAAAATGACTATGATATTGTATAGTTGAAGCATTTAAGAGATTTGTTCAATGACAAGAGCCCAGTATTCTATGGAAACTGCATGTTCCAACATCCAGAAATCAAGGTTGCTACCGTTGAACTTGATTAGATAACAGGTGTATTTGAGGATAGATTGAGCTGTGGCAACTACAACAAAAACTGTTTTGATGTATCATGTATCAATTTTACTCTTCTTCAGGATGCTGTCACTCTGTTAAAACTGGCATGTGTGCTGAGCAAACTTGCTCCATCCTGCCTCAGCTGAGAGCTAGTTTTGTGTACTGGTGTGTCGCAAAGTCAGTATCTCAGACTGTTTCCTGTAGCTGGTCAGACTCATATTCATAAATATTTCATTTTTCCCACCTGTGTGGTCAAAAGCTCCTAGTGAGAGTCTTCACCAGTGCTTTCTTCACTACCAAGTATGTTAAAAGATCACAGAATATTCTGAGTTGGAAGGGACCCACAAGGATCATAAAGTTCCAAGTCCTGGCCCTGCACAGGACCATCCCTGAGTCACATCGTGTGCCCAAGAGCATTGTCCAAACACTTCTTGAACTCTGTCAGGCTTGGTGCTGTGACCACTTCCCTGGAGATCTGTTCCAGTTCCCAGCCACCCTCTGGGTGAAGAACCTTTTTCTGATATCCAACCTAAACCTCTCTGACACAACTTCAGGCCATTCCCTTGAGTTGTGTCCCTGGAACCACAGAGCAGGGATCAGTGCCTGTCCCTCCTCTTCCCATCACGAGGAAGCTCTAGACTGCAATGGGGTCTCTCCTCAGTCCCCTCTTCTCCAGGCAGAGCAGACCAAGTGACCTCAGTCCCTCCTCATATGGCTTCCCCTCAAGGCCCTTCACAGTCTCTGTTGCCCTCCTTTGGACACTAAGAGCTTAATCTTTCTTATATGATGGGGCCCAAAACTGCACACAGTAATGGTTAACAGCACTCAGCCCTCACCGTCTCTACACTCCTTTATCCTTTTAGCTCTTTTCCTTTTGGGTTAGCAATCACACGTACATTTATGGCACAATGTGCCTCCTAATGGTGCTATCCATTTACCAGGTCAGGAGCAGTAATTATACTGCACTGTAGAAATATGAGGCTTTAAAGAGCAAAACTTTCCTTATCAGAAAGTAGATAGGTTTTAGCTTTTTCCCTTGATTGAGAAGTTTTGCTTCTGTTTCTGCCGCAGTTACTTATTTACTGGAGCAGTGGAATGAAGGAAGACCTCTTCTGTTGGTGTGGGTCCTGACAGTTCATTATTTTTTTCACTTTTGTTCTTTTGGGTATAGTATGATTATGGGTAGGAAGACAACTAAAAGGGGGATCAAACTTTTTAAAACCTGTAGTATCCCATCTTACAGATGCACAGATTAGCACAAATAATATTGGGATGTTTGGATGTGTAGGGCTGGCTAAGCTGGGAAGAATGGAAGGGAGCATTGGACTTGCCCAGCTCCTTTCCTTTCACGTGCAATGGGACTGTCCTACCAGTTCCATCATCCTTTACATTTCTCAGGAATATACTCTTGATTTTGCACTATAAAGGCAGAATGAAGGTTTACTCATAGAAAACACTGTTTCAAAATGGTTCAAGAAAGATTGGTATCTGGGCCTCAAGTGATTTGCAGGGTTCTGAGAAAGGAATAAAAGAATATAATACTGACCCCTGAAAAATTGTGAAAACAGATGAGTTTTGGAGGTAAAAGCATAATTTTAACTTTACCCTGAGATAAAAGGTTTGAAGCAGAAGCTGGAAGTATTTCAAGTCCTTGGCTTCACTTCAGCATGTGCTTTGCAATAGGGAGGCAAAGTTAGCCTTCTGAAAGCTGTTTTATGGGTTTTGCTTTTTTGTTCTGAACTTGACAAGGAAAAATTATGAGATAGAGAAATGAGTAAAAATGTGTATTGGAGAAATTTATCTGAAAATTGCCCAAGTTTGAAAGGGATTACAGATTAAAATGCTGAAACATTAATTTTATTTGTTTTATAATAAGAATTGAGTTGGATATATTGTAAGTCAGAGTGAATTTGCATGGTGTCTTTATTTATAAGAATGAAATATGTCTTGATTAATACACTTTATCCTTGCTGCAATATTTGAGTCATCTTTCTGATTAAGATATATTTCCAAATTCCCATCTTTTGGTATTCAAGACTATTTTTTTATCATGAAACTTCATCAATGTTTTGAATAAATAAGTTTTAAGCCCTCATCTCTTCAAAAGTAATGGCCACATGTACCATAATAGGAGCAATGACCTTTAATTGTTAAAAGGTGTACAAAACTAAGTTGACAAGCAAGGTAATGCAATTATAGTTGCTTTAAGATAGTTTTCATTATTAACCTATAAAATAGTACATAAAATCACAGAGAAATGTTCTAAACCAAAAAGTTTTGTTTGTGGTTTAACTACTGTGCACCAAAGATAAGACCTTTTGACATATATTGTATACATATATTTGTCAGTAAATAACAACTCATTTCAATATTAAATAAACTGTAGAATAATGAAATAAGACTATTTCTTGCAAATTTTAGTATTTTATCCCCTGTGTAAGGCACTCAAATTATTTTTAAAGTGCCTTAAGGAGATGATGAATAAAATGTCACTAAAAGATGGAACCTCAGAATTTCAGGAAGACTTTACACTACAATTATTGATTTATTATTTCTCATCCTACACAATATATTTTCAAGTATAGATATGCAAACTTAATTAAAATAACATTGAAATCTTTGCCTGAAACAGGAAATATAAAATCTGTCCTCCCCTCTTACCCTCTCCTTTTCTATACACTAATGTTTCTCTTTATGTTTCTTGATTTTCATAACGTTATATTTTAGATTGTTGCTCCTGTGTCTTCAGATTGCCCTCAGAACAAGTGTATTTTATGTGGATATGAGGACCCCAGGGGCAGTCAATCTTTCATTCACTTAAGGACCTTCATTTTTTCACTGCTAATGGTGCCATTGTTCTGCTACAAAATTACAAGAACAAAGAGTGTTTTAGAGGAAACTCAATTTTTATAGATCTTCTAACGTAGTTCAATCATTATTCAAATAACCTACAGTAAATACTTCTAAGTGCCCTGTTTGCAAGAACTCTTCCCGTAGGACATGGTTCATCTAACTGTCATACTTTGGAAGTTTTTGGAAAACGTCAGGCAGGACAGAAAAGATTTTAAAATGCAACAAGGATTACAATATTAAAAATACAGTAATTCAAAGTATTTGTGTGCACAAAAGCTTGCTTGTACTTAACACGTATCTGTAATGTTAAAGTTGCTCATTTGTAAGACACAGCATAATCAGGGTGTATAAGTACTGCCTGAAATCATAATTCAAATCTTTTTTTTTTATAATAAAGCATGGGAAGAAAGTGTAATGTTGTTCAGTCAAAGAACTCGGTTGTACAGAGGCCTGAATTCTACACCTGCCACTGTCAACATCTCCTTTGTAGTGCCAGGAAAATCATGTGAACTTCACAGCTGGAGTTCTCTGGGATATATGTCTTATTTAATATCTGATGTGAATCTATGAATTTTAATTTATAAATACTTGCAGAGATCGTTTGATCCTGGGTTTGTAAGTATACACAAATGAAAGTACAAATTAAATTTTCTTTTTTTTGGAGGGGCCATTTACGTACATCTCTAGACATAAGAACATGTGGCAGAGTAATTTAAGTACCTTAGAGGTACACAAGGATTTTGTGCCTTGCCCTTCACTTGCACCCTTAGTCTTAGCAGCTGTAAATTATTTCATTATTACTAACTCTAGGTTGTTTCCTTGCACACTGCCAGCTATGCAGCTGATGTGTCCTCACTACAGTGACTTTTTTCTTGAGATAGTTCTTTCAGAAGTTTTTTTCCTTAACTCAAACATTGAACATTATTCATATAAAAATAAAACAAATGTATTCACAAAGAAATTCTTAACAAGTGTGAGGATGTGCAGTAATCATGTTAAAATTGTAATCATAGAATTCTTTAGGTTGGAAAACACATTTAAGATCATCAGGTGCAACTGTTAACCAGGACTGCCAAGTCCACCACTAAATCATGTCCCTAATAGATAATAGGGTATAAAATTTATTATATTACATGTAATAAATTACACATATATTAATATTATAAATATTGTAATGTAATATACTACATAATATAAAATGAAATGGAGACACTAAAAAATTGGGTAACCATCCAAGATACTCAGAGACTGTACTTACAAGATTGCAGTAGTGTTCAAAAAGCTACTGTTTTTGTGTTAAGCACAGACAAAAAGTTACTTTTAATTGTTAATTAATGATGATTTATTTATTATTAATTCTACATGGAATTTTGTGTGGCTTCGTGACAGCATACTGTTGAAAAAACTGCAGATCTACATTTTTGTGAATTTTATTATTACTTCCATGCAACTAATACAAAGGGATTTTTACTGGATTTTGGTCTTTTGATGTAATCCACTATGAGTAAGTCTGTATCTTGGAGCTCATGGCTGAATATGGAAATAAACCCATTTCCTACCTACATTTAGTTGGGAATGTTTTAGAATAATCACTTGTGTCTAAATACCGTATCAATAATCAGTTTTTTGTCATGGAAGTTATGCAAAATACATTAGTTGTATTTAATTTTGGTAACATATGAATGATACCTGAACTACACTTGTGGCATATACAAAAAGTCTGTTGCATATATCCACCTTTGATTGGAACAAGTCAATATTAAAACAAGAGTTTAGATCAGACTGAGAACCTAGTGCTCCCTCAGCTGAAGCGAGATGAGCTAACTAAAGGGAAGAAAGAAAAATATATGTTTTAGTAGGCCTTTTGGCAGCACATCAGATTTACTTGAATTCTGGGAGTTTCATTATAACAATTCCAAATTCAGAGTGATGTGTTATTGATGTGATATGGTTTTGTCTCCAGAAAATAATGTTAACTCATATGAAAATGCACAGAAAAAGAAGACTGAAATGTAAGGAGAGCAACAGGATGGAGATAAGATAGGAAATGGAGTTTATTGTATAGACCTATTCACTGAGTTGCAGTTATTTCTATCTCTTGTCTATCTATATTATTTTCCTTCTGCTTCGGTGAAAAAATGCTGCAAAATAATAGAATATCTCATTAAATCCTGTGTCATGTATCCCTCATGCAATGCAATATTTAAACTATGGCAATAGAGAGAAATATTTCATTATCTCCCTGTGCTGAAATAAGACATTACAGAAATGAGTTTCTTTCCTTATTACTTTCTATCGGGTTGAATTTCAATTTATTACATCAAACCACTTAATTAAAAGTCCAATGTCTTTCTTTGCTCATATCACTAGCTAAAACCAAGTAACTTACCTTTGTTTCAGATTTGAAAAGGATTTTGTACTAATGGCCATTGGTGGGTTTTTTAATTTTCCAGAAGAGAATGCACTAATTTAAGTTATATAACTGAACCCAAGAGGTAACATATTCTGAGACAAATAAATTAATTTCAGATTTTTTTACCAGCACTGTACTGGATTAGCCTATATACTGGTGAGATCTAGAAAGAAAATTTTATTTTATATTATTTGGACATGTTTTGTACTTCATTCTATACAGTGTTATTTTAGAGCATGCTTTAGCAAAGACTGAACTAGATGCACTAAATAAATATAAAGAAATGCTACAATCATTAATTTGAATGCACTTCATCTGATTGCAAATTGACTAATGCCAGCATGAAACTGATTTTATGTTTATATACCTATATACATCTACAGAAAAAAAAAAAGAAACAGTCATAGTGGGGACCTTTGCATATAGACCTAGACTTTGTGCTCAAAACATGTCATGAAGTCCAATTTAGGAGCATTACTAAACTGGAAGAAGGGGGTTCTGAGAGCTGAGGTGAGGAAGAACAATGTCAGTGTCACAGCAGATGTCTGTATTAACTCTGCAGTGAAAGCATAGCCTCCATTTCACATGATTATATCTTCTGTGATACACTTTGTGCTGATTAGCTGTACTTTCTGCTGCAGGGCTGCTGCATTTTGTTTGTAGTATATAACCATGTATAATAAATAAGGCAGTTTGAATATTTAACCAGGGATGATACTACATTTATGCAGGTATCCATATATTATCATGAATTAATCATGGTTCCATAGTTAATGTAATTTTTTTTCCTTTAAATGAGAATATTTCACTTTCTTGCTTGTCTAAAGGAAAACAATGTCAGGTATTCTTAATATTCTCTCAGGATTGTTAGATTTATCTGAGTATCTTGAAGCATCTCTAATCCTGTAAAATAATATTTTAAATATATACAAACTGGATCTCATTTTTTTAAACTCTGTACAAACAGTACAAGGAATAAGGTACCAGGATAACTTTCTTCAGGTTCTTTATAACTAAAAAAAATTGCAGCTGGCTGATGTTGCTTTCCCTGAATCATTATGGACCTTGATTAGTCAAATAAGATTTTTTTTACTCTGGTGGTTTAATTATTTAAAGTTTTATATTCAGAAATAATTTGTTTGTTAAAAGAGAATTCAATATTTATTGTTACAGAACGATAGAATGGCTCAGATTGGAAGGGATCTTAAAGATCATCAGGTTCCAGCCCCCCTGCCATGGGCAGGGCCACCTTTCACTAGACCAAGTTGCTCAGTGCCCCACCCAACCTGGCCTAAATGTCATTGTCCTCAGTAAATATAACACAACAAAGTAGGTATAAATTTTTGCCACAAAATCAGTACCCCTCCCAAGCATCCTTATATTCTTCTTTAAACCGTCTGTTGATGAGAATTTTGGCTTCTACAGAACTAGTTGGAAAGATGAGCTTTGTATTTGAACTCCTAGTGATGGACATATGTTTATTGTATAGCACTCAGAAACTGAGCTTGAGGTAATATAGAAAATATTTTAGAAAACAGCAGTGAACAATAGATAAACATAATTTGTTGCATGAAAACTTAATGTTTTCTGCAAAAAGTCCACAGTAACCTGTTGGGGCTGACCATGACTGGTGGGTTATCAACTAAATAAAAACTTTTGAAGACTACCTTAGGTTTTGTCTACTATTTCTAGCTGTTAAATATAAGGGGTAACATGCTGTTCTACACATCTCTGAGATATTGATATTTGGACCACTGTGCATAATTCTGGACATGCATTTTTAGCAAATCTGGATATCAGAAAAAGCATAAGGTAAAAAATTTCAGAAGAGAATAGTGAAGAGAAATGGAAATACATCCAGGTTGGTTTAGCTAGCATTTGAAAGAGACAGATTAGCAGCATCTATATGTAGTGATTACTTAAACAGCAAGAAGAAAAGAGATTTATTTGGGAAATTTGAAAAAAAAGACATGAAGTGTGGTGTAAGGAATGGAAGGCTTCACCTGAATGTCCATGCAAATTTCTTAACCTACCCCATCATAAAATGAATCCCCTAGGAAATGATATAAGCCTTAAATTAGACTGAGAAAATTCTAGAAAATGTACTGTGGGGAAAGATCTTTCATTGTCATGGAAACAAACTAGATGATCTAATAAATGTTTTCCGTCTCTAGCTGTGTTCTATTTCTACCATTCAGTTTCAGGTGCATTTAGAAAATGGAGGTATTTTTGATTATTTTCACTGTCTGACATTACAGTATAGTATGCAACAGCTGAGATATATCAGGAAGTTTATATTTCATTAAGATCAACTCAGAATTAGTGTTTACAATACATAGATGCCTAATTAAAACACATGGACTAAATCACATTAATAATAGAGCAAGTACTGCTGCTACTATTTCTGTTGTTTTCTGTATCATGAAAGCCTCACTTCTATTATATTTTGCTAATTGTGCTGTTTCTCAGTCCAATGCAAGGCAAGTCAAAGAACTGAAATTAAAATTAATTACTTTTAATTAATCCTTTATCTAAATTATGCCTTTGACAAGAAAGACCTTGTTTTCAGAAAAATATGTGTGCCATGTTTGTATGTTACCTTTTACACAAGATTTTATCGAGTAAACTATTTGCTTGGAGGATTCTCTGAAGAATAATATTGCATATGAAATATGTGTTTCTTCCCATTAGGTTAAAAATTAATTTGGCCTAGCACCAATCTAACACTCTCTCTTCCAAAGAGGCAACTGTCACCTGATCACCTGAAAAGTTTGTAGTTAAGACATCAGCAGCAGCTGTGTTTGCTTATATTCCAATTATATATTTAGTCTCTCTTCACACGACTTAATTCAGAAATCAAATATCTATATAAAGAAGGAGTAAAAAAATCCAGGGACAGAATACAGAGATTCTGAAGGCATTCTTAATGCTTGCTACACTTATCTGCAGTTTGTAAATTTTCAGCAGAAAGGATCCTTTGCGTTGCTAAAATAATTTTCGGTTATATAAACTTTATGAGTCAGACAGTGTATTTACTAACATGTGAAATGGAGCTTATATTAAAAGTTCAAAATCTAGAAGGAATGTTTCAGAAGCTAGCACTGAGCTTGAGAGGCTGGTATCAGACACCAAGAAGGAAATTATGCTTCTGTCTCACCTGACTTCACATGCTGATTGGAAGCACCATAGGCCTCTGGTGAAATAAGTGGAATGATATCAATATTTTAGGGCAGAACCACGTGACGTGTTTTAGGTGGTTACATTCATTTAAGCATATGGCTGACCTGAAGAGGTGAGGCAGTAGTAGATTCATTGTTTTGGGGAGCTCATTTACAGAGCGATGTGAGTGCAAAGGATGCAATTACTCTTCCTTGAAAGTGTCCTTGATGCCTAGATCCCCACTTCATGCTCCTGGCTCACATTGCCGTCTAGAATTTTACATGCTGAAGATAATAAACTAATTAATGGCAATTATAATGAATCTCAGTGTACTCTGAGAAAAGGAGTGTGAGACAAATATTAATTATGTCATATGAACATTACTACTAGATGCACCCAGATTTTGAATCAGTTGTCTAAATGAGGTCAGTATATCTTTCTTATAGGGATTTGAATGGTTATTTTGGCATTATAATGCATAGAAATATTTAATGATAATATAAAATCTAAAGAAAACTGACGTTACTGAAGAATAAGTATTTGTTTATAGCATTAATAATTTCTTCACTTTTTCTTAGGCAAAGCAGTTCCTTCTACTTAGATTGTAAGATTCATAAAGAGAAATCACGTCTCAAATAGTGTGATAGAGAAATGCTATTCTTTCCCTCAGTAGTTGATATGCAGTGAATATTAAAATCCCCTTTATTCTTTCCTCTAGCTACTATGGTTGTTGATAGGAGCAACAGTAGCTGCTTAGAGAATCAACATTAAAATCTTATTATGTAAAAGTTAAATGAAATACATAATATAAGATTAATTAAATTCAAATCACCATAGCCTGAGTCTTTAAAAATTAAAATGATGAGGATACTCAAATATATCTATTGAAATACAAAAAAATTTTGAATGTTCCTTTAATAAGGGATTCAAGCCTGCAGCAACGTTTGTTTATTGTTGTATGCTTTGATAGCAGTGGAACTTTTCAGAAGGTAAATTTATCATGTGATTCACTGTACACACAATTTAATGTGATTTGCCAAAAATGAGCTCTATACTGCAATATTTGCCATAGAAGCAGCTGATTTTCAACTACACTACATATCAATATACTACTCTCAGAGTTATTTTTTCAAACACTTTTACTGTTTAACACCATTCAACTTCCTGTACTTTTCAGAGAATGATTTCTAAACTGAAAACTTCAAATATAATTTTGCAGAAAAAAATTCTCAGAAAATATTTTAGACTCAGAAAGAAATCATCATATTCCCAACGAGGGTACATTTTAAAAGAGTTTATTTCATCTTATTTGAATTTCTCTTAAATCTGTTCTACATTCATGATAGCCTAAGGATAGCTACAGTGCTGTCTACCTTTGTTTTCCTTATGGTTGTCAACAGCAGCTGTTACAACCAAATGACTGAAATGAAAAAGAATCAGCACAAAATACAGTAACATTTTCCAGAATATTAATTTAGGCTCTGTGCACCAAAAGAAAAATGATAATACTAATTCATTAAAAGTAATAATCAGTGCTTGTCAGATATTTGTCTAAGAAGATGGTTGCATTGATTCTGCTTGTGGTTAAAGAATAGCCATAGGAAAAAATATAATATAAGCATTTAAAATTAAACTTAGATTTATCGTTATCTGTTTATTTCTGTTTTAACTTCATTTAGTCTCCTGAGCTACAGTTTCCAAAAATGTATCTTTTCTTTTCTTCTTATTCTGTAAAGTAGATGCCAGATAAAATTTAATTGAATTGCTCTGAAGCTCTGTACAATCACAATTAATTCACTCAAGTAAAAAGCATACTTCACCAAATGCTTCAGAACACATATCCAACTGCTCTGTCAGACTGTCTGGTTCCAGATAAGTTTTCTGTTCACTCATCCAGAGATGCTATGTTAGACTGTAAATTATTATAAAAATCCATCAAGGATTTTTTCAGAATGTGCATACATACATAGACAGACATGTTTTAAAATAGATTTAATAATTAACAAAAATGTGTGATTGTCCTAAAGAAGAATTACTTTTTCTTGATATTTGGCTTACATTTTGAAAAATAATATGTGTGCGTCTGTAAATCAAGCAGGTCTTAGAAATCTGTGGATAAGTACGTAGGTAGTTGATAGATAATGGACACCTATATTTGCATGACTCAGTTTGCATAATTCTTGCAGTTCTGAGAAATCCCTGCCAGTTTTGCAAATCTCGTCACCTAACCAGCATGTGGTGCTGTATGAGATTCCTGAGTGAAGCACTCTGGTGCAGTAGGGGCGCTCAGAGGCAGAGGACGTTCAGAGACCTGAAGCCAGCACAAGGCTCACTGACCATGGACACAAACACTCACAGAACCCTTGTAACAGCTGAGTTGTGGAAGTACACAGCTGCAGCCTGGGAGCTTTTGTTCCCCTGCTAGTGAAAGAATTAGGACCTCCTAGAAGGTGACCACAGTCAAAGGCTCAAAGTTGAGAGACATCAAGCAAAGCACTCCACGTAGTGGTCACTATTTCCTGGAAGCACCAAGGGGGTGGGGGATGCTCCAGTCAGAGATGCAATTGAGTCAGTGGGAGTAGAAGATGAGGGAATTACATACCAAAAGTGCCAAAACCTGCAAAGAATCTTCTCTGCTGGTGATATGGCCTGGTTCACTAGGACCAGGAATCTGGTGATGTGTTGGAGGAGGGGCCTATATTTGTTGACTTAGGTATCCCATTTACTGCTTAGAAACATAGTGAGTCAAATTCTCAGATGCCTAAATCTTCTAATTTGCTATGTAAGAATGGTTGATGATTAACTTTGCATTTTATTTCCCACTTCATGAACTACCTTGGAAGCAATTGTCATTGTTCTCATACCTGAGTTCTTGCAAGGAAGCAAGATTATCATGTTTTCTCATCTTTGACTCTGCACCCTTAGCATAGTCAGATCTTATTTTCTGATTTTAAGATGTTGTTTATTAGAAGGTGGGACAAACAGTTGCATCTATTTTTCTCTCCTATGTGTAATGAATAGTTATTTATGCACATCTGTAATAAAATCTGGCCACAGCACATTTTAAAATACATCATTATCTCTTATGGTAAGAACAACATTTCTGTTTCAGTTCATTTCCTGTAAATGTGAAGCTTACAAAATATTAAGCAACAAAATATGTATTGAAAGCAGTGTGCTGTTGATGTAGATAGATCTCATAAAACTGGAGAAAATAAAGGAATCTTTATAGGTTAATAGCAAGGGTATATGATGAATAATTTATTGGTTATTTGGTTTTACTTTAATACACTGTTTTATATACTCCCTCTTACATAAAATATTGAGATTTTGATAACTGTAATTAAACATCTTAACTGTTCATATGGACTGCATAAAATTTACTTACTAAGCACATTAAGCAACATGTTGTAGATATGTTCTTGTGGGAAGGTAGAATAATACATAATACCAGGTCTCTACTGATGGACAGTTTGAAAGAAGATATGGAAAAAAGTTATTATATCATACCAAAATAAGTATTGTCCAGCTTTTTGAGCGAAGTGGTCAAGTGTTGTGTCTTAAAAATATCAGCAGGTCACAGACATAAACTGCAAGTAATTTATTCTCACCATTCTTTCTCCCTCTCTTCTACTCAAAGGAGCTCAAAGGAATCCTAAACTACCACTGGAGCCTTAAGCTACGGGTGGAGTCTCCTTCTATGGATTCTCATAGTTAGAGATGCTATCAGGGAAGTTTAAAGAGATCTGTTAGTCTTTAATCTGCAGCATTAGTAATTGTGTTATCAACAGATTTTTTCCTAGTTTTCAGCTCTCGATGATAGTGTGATAAGTTAAGGCTGTAGCTAGAGATACTGAAGAGTTACCTTCCTTCTGTTTTCCTCTGTTTAGTGGGTTAGTATCCAAGGCTAGTGGGGGATGGTGGGATCGATGAAGGAATATTGGTCAGAGTTCTTTGTATGAAATTGGTCTTGATAACGTGATGATCAAGTTTGTTGTCAGAAGCAGTATAAGAGAGACAGGACTGATTCAAAGACTTTCATTTGAATGAAATTGTTTATTTGAAATGCATTCTCAGACTGTAATAAAACATATTAATAACATAGATGAAGGGATTGAGTGCACCCTCAGCAAGTTTGCTGATGACATCCAGCTGACACGGGTTGACACACGTGAAGAACAGGATCCATCCAAGAGGACCTTGACAAGCTCAAGAAGTGGGTCCATAGGGATCTCACATGGTTTAACAAGATCACGTCCAAGGTGCTGCACCTGGGTCAAGGCAACCCTCAGTTTCAATCCAGGCTGGGGATGAACAGATGGAGAACAGTCCTGGGGAGAAGGATTTTGGGAGTGCTGGTGGATGAGAGGATGAGCATGACCCAGCAATGTGCACTGGCAGCCCAGAAAGCCAAATATGTCCTGGGCTGCATCAAAAGCAGCATGGGCAGCAGGGGAGGGATGGGATTCTGCCTCTCTGCTCTGCTCTGGTGAGACCCCACCCAAAGTGCTGCATCAGCTCTGGGGTCCCAGCACAGGAAGGACATGGAGCTGTGGGAGTGAGTCCAGAGGTACCAAATTGGTCAGAAGGATGCAGCACCTCCTCTGTGAGGTTAGGTTAAGAGAATTGGGATTGTTCAGTCTGGAAAAGAGAAGGGTGATCTAATTGAGGCCTTCCAGTACCTGAAGGCCTGCAAGAAAGATGGAGAGAGACTATTTAGGAGGGCATGCAGACTATTTACAGGACAAGGGGAATGGCTTCAAACTGAAAGAGAGTAGGTATAGATTAGATACTAGGAAAAAGTTTCTGTACTATGAGGATGATGAGGCACTGGAATAGGTTGCCCATAGAGGTTTTAAATGTCCCATGCCTGGAAGTATTCATGGCCAGCTTGGATGGATCTCTGAAAAACATGGTCTAATGAAATGTGTCCCTGTGTATGGCAGGGCATTGAAACTAGATGATCTTTAAGGTCACTTCCAATCCAAACAATTCTATGAATCTATACTTTTGGGTTTTGATGCAAAAATCTTTGAGATTTTCCTAAGGAGTACAGTAGGAGTGTGTGCTGTTATTATTAATTATGTATTAGCCATTTGTCCATAGATTACAAGTGACAAGGTAAGCATTGGCAACAACAAAGCTGTTTCATGCAAATATTTCCTTTCACTTGAAAGAATCTCCGTTCTCCATTTTCACTGTTAGAATCTTAATTTCTAGGTTAGAAAGAAACTAGATCTTGACGTTTTGTCTAAATCTCTCTGAGAACATTTAATTGTAAACATGTTAAGTAAAAAATGTCCATGCAACTTTCTATTTTAAATAAAAATATTTTAATAATAATACAACAATAATAATGGTCCAGTGTAAACACTTATTTTACTTTCGCTTATGTCCATAAATAGATCATTAATGACTTAATAAATTGGTAGATGATTATTGTATAAATTTGCTGAGCACTACTGTAGTCTTGTACAGTACTGAGCTCTAAGATGCTGAAATCCTGACAGAAATAATAATTTTCAAGTTGTGAAGGGGAGTAATAAACAGACCTTCTTCCGACATTGTATATTGTGGAAGTGGTTAAATGATGTCCAGCTGGCCTCCAAACAGTGCAGTCCATATAGTCAACGTGATGGATTTAATGAAGGGGAGAGAAAGGGGCAGGGAAGAATCTTTCCCAGGGTTTAGGCATAGGAAGAAGCCTCTCTGTGGATATCATAAGTAAAGTGCAAAAAATCTGTTGCCTTCTCAGCAGTGTGTGATTTATTATCACCATTATGGTTATTGTGCTAAGTTATGGTTATTGTAATTAAATCTTCTATGTGAGAAAAGAGAAAAAGCTGACAAGGCTCAAGCAGGACTGGAGGTGAAGTACAGTTTGGAGCAAGAACACGAGTATCTGAAAAATTTGGTTACTAACATTTCAGGAACATTTCAGTGTTGCAATTACAAACTTCACTTGTGTTAGGGGTGAAATTCTAGGGCAATTAGTTGAGTAGAATACTAATAAAGGAACAATAGGAGTTTCAAATGGATGAGTTTGACAACGGGTAATGGTTTGATGAGTCAATATCTTCTTTTTGGTGGTGACTTTTGGCTTATGTTTCATGACTTAGTTATTAATTTAGACAAAATTCTGTTTTTCAAAGATGTGTGAATATAAATTGAGTATGACCAGATTCTCCCATGTGGGAGATGTGTGAAAAATATTAGTAAGATCATTAACTATAGCCAGTTTTAGATTCAGATCTTCCATAGCGATTTTCCCTCCTGGGAGGAGCTTAAGAAGCCTCTACAGCAGACTTGAAAGTCTGGAAAACCTGCCTTTAAGAGGCTAAAGATTCAGCTTATCTAAAGAAGGCGAAATATTCCCTTGGTAATCGTTGATAGGTGTCTGCTCCCTTGAAAGTTTTATTAGGTGCAACGAATTCCGTTAGCAACAAGGAAAGCAACATCTCAGACTAGAGTGTGGTGGAAATTTTGTTCAAGGATTCGGATACTTGACGTCAAAATACTCTAAACCACAACTGAATGTTTTTCAAAAGATTATTTATCAACTTGAATGCAGTTTATGGTCTTGATGTAAGAAATCTTCTAGTCTTTGTAATCTGAGAGAGCACACAGGTTGATAAGAATAATCCCTTTACAATTTAGTTTATAAACTAACTAAAGGCCAAGGGGAGGATATAAACCTACAAAAATCTATACCCTCAGAGATTTGAGATAAAGGAAGATAAGGAAGACTATGGTAATAGTAAGGGAGTAAGTGTCTGAGTGGAGATAAAACTATGTTATATAGGAAGAGAGTGTAAATGTACGTAGCAGTAATGCAGCCTGCTTATGGACACATGGCAGGCCAAAGCTGGAAATATATCAGGCAGCATGGTCATTTTATAGATCTTTTCCCCCCAGATATTCCCATGTGAAATGGTCAAGTTCATTTCTTGTGAATATAATAATCGTTCTGTTTTGTTGCTTTATCCATATAGAAGAACAATAATAACAAGAATACAATGAAAAAGCAGCAATATTATTTGGTCACAAACAGGTGAACACTATTTCACTTTCGAAGCAAACTTTCTGAATTTAATAATTTATTTTGAATTTAACAATTCATCTTGCTAATAAAATATTATACACAATGTTATTTAATTTTTTCTCCTTAGATATTTGCTTTGTATGACATTAATTTTTTTCCCAGTGAACCAGACTATTGGATTTCAGAAAATTTTGCTCTTCTTTTGATGTCTTCAGTAATGCATTTTGTAACTGCCAGTAGTCAAGAGTATATATTTTAATTCAAGCAAATTTTCCATAGAGATATTTTAAGTAATATTGATTTTAGCATTAATTTTGCTTTAAAACAAGCCTTAAAGACTTAGCTATGTTACTTGAAAATATAATTTTAGATCTTGTTTATTACTTAAATATATACTACTGTATGTTTTGTATTGTATTTACTACATGCCTTACATATAAATTTAGTTGTAGATATGGTTTCTGCGCATTTGAAGAAACTTGTCCAGGGATGTGTATTGCTGTTTCCTATGACCCCCACCAAAGTATTTATGATGATTCTCACCAATTTGTTTGTCCTCTTATCAGTTCATTTAATAAATGGTGAGGCACAATGGACCCATGACTTTACATTGTTCAGAAAAGATTCATATTTCAAACAAAACCTTTCATTACAATCCCTCGTAACCTTCCCAAATAATTCAAATTCTTACAGTTGTATTGTTAAAGGAGAACACCTCATCATTTGGTTTCCATTTCCATGTATTAGATCATGTTGCTATTTTTCTTAAATCAAGAAAGTACATATGAGGAAATTTGTTTCTCATTTGATAAACTAAACATAGTGCATTAATGAAGTCTTTGTTAAGTGATGTATTCCCAGTGGTTGAACCATGCCTATCTGCACTTTCTGGAGTTCAATCATTAGATGTGGACCTGATCATCAAAGGCAGCTGCAATATAAATTTAATACTATAATACAGCTTCTGTAATGAATTAAATCCCCTCATTTCTTATTTATACATTCAAGGATTGTAGCAGTCCCTCTGCTCCTTCTTGAAAATTGAAGTGACCACTTCTCAGTTTGGAGTCTTCCGTCCTAATGTTATGACTTGCCTGTTTTTCTAAGCTGTTAAGCTTTGCATTTTTAGCTCTGCGGCAACATGATTTTTTGAAGTTATTCCTCCCTTTAGTCATTCAGTTAGTGTCACCCTGAGAAATTCATGCTTATTTGAGAGATATGTAAATGTCGATGTGTAAATAACTATTGGCAAAACACCCCCAGTGCTTCAAGGTCTAGGAACAGTTATTAGAATCACAGTTAACACATCACCTTGCTCATTGTGTAGCCCATTTGAAGCTACTGTGTACAAACTTATAAACTCTGCATCATTAAAAAATATTAGCCAATCATTACTAGCATTAGAGATTTCCTTGGCTACTGATAGAATGGGCTATATTGTGATCATACCACCTAATATCACCTAATATCAATATACCATGTTCCAAATCCTTCCAAACCACAGGAGAGCAATACTTGTTGGGTATTTCTGTCTGCGAACTGGAAAAATTTCTATTTCATAACAAGACTCACATAATTGTTAGAATTCCTGTGCTCTTAATATACTTGGAGAAATACTTCATGCCTTTCTAATCTCATCTCACAAGCGTTTTTCCTTATATATTTTTGGCTCCATTACTAGATTTTTGATAACTTCTGGTTTTATGTTAATTATTCTCATCTTCCCCTTTTTTCTGCTTGTTACATTTGTATAACTGCTTACTATTGTATAACACTTACTATTGAAGTAAAGGACAGGTCTAAAATGCTTTGAAGAGTAATAGATCAGAATTTCCACTTTTCAGTTCACATTTTTTTCCCTCATTAGATTTGTTTCCTGATTTGAACTTGTTTTCAGCTTTGGAGTAGAGATTACTTGAAACCCCACTGTATTACAGACTAGGACTTGGCTATCAATCATATAACAAATACAAAGTGATTGTCATCAATTGTACCTAGAATGTTACCAGATTTAGTTTATGTTCTTCATCATCCTCTCAGGATGAAATCTGTCTTCTGTTGATGAAGTATTTTTTTCTCACTATTGACAGCTTTCTAAAAAATTCTAGGGACATTTTGGCATTGATAGCCTGAGATGTCCAGTATGTGGCATATGTGCTTATTCTAATGTTTCCCCATTATTGAAAAGATTTCATTTTGTTGCTCTATAGGTTATAGTCTGTAGTCTTAATGCATTTGTCATTTATTCAGCTAGTGTGACTGAATGCTTTGTAGATGGACTGAAGCTCAGCAACCAGTCATGAAAGAGGTGCAACTGATTGGTGTCCTGTCACATGACACAAATTATGTGCATGATGATGCTCATGCATGGCTGGGAAATTATAACAAGCTTGGACTCTGTCTTTTGTTTTTATATGTTAAAACATTTGGCATATTTTCTCTGTAAGTTATTCAGAGAACATAAAACAGGTAAAGGAATTAAAGACAAGTAACTTAGAAAAGTAAATTCTCTGACCCCCATTCAGTGACATGAATTGTATGAAGAAATGGGTCTTTTTTGAGATGCTGCATTTATTTTTTAAATCCACACCTAGACAAATGTTCAGTTCCAATATGTGATCAATAATGTCTTCAAAATTAGTCATTAGTTCTTAGTGTTCTGCAATCATCTGTAACCTATGAAGGGGTTGTGTGGCAGTGTTATTAATTCTAATATTTATCATTACCAGTGGCAGAAGCTCATCAGGCAATAATTGTAACTTGACTTTAGAAGGCAGTATGGCATTCAGTAGTGTATCTATTTCTCAATGATATTTTTTAAAGTTTTCATTATTCTCTATCATCAGAGATCATCAGAGACCCCATCTCTTGAATACTTATTGCTCCCTCTCTCTCTGGACATGTTTGTTTGTCTTGCTGTTTGGGCTGGATAGCCCTTAAAACAAGTATGTGACCAAAATGTGGTTGCTTTTTTTGGCGGTTTACTTCACTGACATCTTGGACAGCCTCATCTGATGGTTCAAAGGCTTTCAAAATACCTTGCCTATACTTTTCTACTAGAGAGAAAACCAGCCCTCTATATGAAATTAAATTCGGTGGGTTAAAATGTAAAGGCAAGCAACATTTTTTTCTACAAAACATTGTTCCTTTGCACAATTACTACTTAAAGCTGCCTTCTTACAGCCATAATAATATCTGGAAGATATTTTGCAAGACTGAAGTTTGTAGTGTTTTACTACTCGCTACAGAACATATAAACAAAATGTCCCTTAGGGTCACTTTCCTACTTCCCTAGTATTTGCACACTTTCAAGTCAAACAGCCTATTTTTCTTTCTGTCCTTTTCCTTTAGGCTCCTGTCTACTCAGGAAAAAAGCCAACAAAGCAAAAACCAACCAACCTTTGCATGCCCCTAATGTGAAAAAGAATCCCTTTTTTTTTTTTTTTTTGAGAGAGAGAGAGAGAGAGAGAGAAGAAAGACCTTTAAAAACTAAAGTGGAATGTGTGTACCCTATGGAGAAAAGTGCAAAGGTGATTCCATTTAAAGTTCTCCAAATCAATGAGATCATGTCATAAAACTTACTAGAATACATACATTCTTACTGTGTAAAGAGCTCAGCCAAGCAGGGCTCACATTTATTTGAGACATGCAATATTGCAGCCTATGGAACAATTCTTTGTAGCTGAATTCACTGGTTTACTAAATACACTTACTCTGACTTAATGCTACAGTCTTTGTTTGGATGAGAACCCTTTGGCTCTTCTCAGCTGGCTTGTGCTGCTAATTAGTGTCTTACCTTCAGAAATGTATAAAGGTTCATCATATATCCTCAAACAGAACATAGGGCGAAAGGCACTGTAGTGGAGTCCAATCTTTTTCATTGCTCTTAAGGATGTGAAGTGATACTTTTGAAAGGTTTACAAAATACTACATGCTACAAAGCACTGTGGGTTGTTTTTTTCTGTTTGTTTGTCTTGTCTTTTCTTTTTACACTTAAGAAAATGAGACATCTACAGTGTGAGATTTCAAGGAAAGGGAAGGAGTGACCAAGAGCTTCACTAGTATCACGTATTTTTGAAAGCACTCATAGATAAGGACACTGAATGACCTTAAAAAGTAAACCATACTTTAGAGAAAGAAGAAATAAGTCCCTTGCAATCCGACATACCTAAAATTTATTCTTGACCTCAATTACATCAATTAGGCTATCCATGAATGGGTAAGGAAGATGCAACAATAAGACAGTTGAGATTTTTTTCATACCATCTGGAGCATGCTTGTCCTCCTCTCAAAAATCTGTTGCTAGATAGAGCCCAATTCTCACACATCAGTGAGAACTAAAGTCTAGCAAAACTAAAATCAAATGGTGCTTCTTGAAAACAAGAATGTGATCACTGAAAGCCACAAAGTGCAGGACTAGTTAATAAAGATGGTGGAACAAGCAGGATACAAGCCCTGTTTTTCAGCATTTTCTTATGACTGTTAAACAGACTCCTATGTGCCTAATAGTCAGGTTTATCTTTCTGTATCTTGGTCAGATGAGACCTTGTTTAAAAGTGCTCTTTCTGTGGTAAAACAATGCAGATTTCATGCCTCTATTACTCTATTTGGAACACAATCACAGAAAAATAATTCTTCGATGATTAGGTTGCAGTTCAGTTTTTAGTCTTAGTTTATTCACGACTAATTTATTTGTATGTATTTCATCCTGTTACAGCATTATTCTGTTGCTAAAGTTGTTCTTTTCTCTCGATATTTATCCCTCATTGCATAGAGTCCTGATATACCCTCTTGACTTCCATTTTGCATAGCTAGATAAGCCAAACTATTTTAGTAATGCTTTGTAGTGAAATTCTCCATTTTCTTAGTCATTCCAGTAGATCTTTGTGACTTTTTTTGGAAGGTAAGTGACTCAAAGTATTCAAGGTGGCCTAAAGGGAGTCTTACAGTGCATTGGTACAATGTTACCAATGCTTCTTTCTGTTACTAAAAGTAACTTTCTGATTAGTCCTAGAACCATGATTGTCTTTTTCGCTATGTCACACCTTTGTATCATACCTCAGCCATGCTGTGATTGGCCACTGCATGTGTTCTGCGTTTGACTTAGAAACTTCTCCCTTGCCTCATCTAACAGCTTCAGTCAAAGACTGCATAGTTTGCAGCAGAAGGGTTTGCATTTAAGTAAGATTCATTTATTAATATTAAATTTTCCCGTTTTCTGTTATTGTGTTTGATTTTTCATGTCTGGAAACTCTCAAATCAGCTGATAAACATGAATCATTCTGGACTGCACATTTCTGTGTTTAGTTTGTGCTATACACTATATAACTTTATGAAACAACACTTGTGTAATCAAGTTTTATGACTAATATGAGCAAAACTGAAGTTTAAAGATTCAGTTCAGGTTGGTTGTAAAATCATAGGTTTGGATTCTTATTCTTCTGTTCCCAAGATGTCGTAAATCTTCATTTCAGTATCTTTAGGATTCAGGACCCCCTGTAACTGAAAGAACTAGAAAATTATTTTTTAAATTATGTGTTTACTTTTAAAATGAGAGAGTGAGATTCCTTTTTTTCTTCCCTTTTTTTTTTTTCTGCTAAATACATTGATCATCTAAGTAATATTCAACTTTCATGCATTTTTTAAGAAGTAATGAGTCCATCAAGAAGGTAAAACATGGTCAGCTACACAGAGCTCACCATCTGATACTATAATGACAAAAATTTTATTAGGTATCCCATTGGAAAGCAAACATTTGTGGAGAAAGTAGAAAAACTATTTTGGCTGTATAGTTCCACTTATAACTGTACGCCTACTCTAAAGCTAAAGGACTATGGTGTATCATGATAATGTGAAAGTTTGGCTCCTTGGGACTGTTGAAGATCCTCCTCTGTGTTTTCTTTCCCCACCTATTGACTCTTTCATGATGTGAGGCCATGTGGGTCAGAGATTTCAGTAATTCAGTGTCCTGTCTCTGACAGTGATGAGCAACAGATGTTTAGGAAGGAATATGAACAGCAGTGAAACTGTAGAACAGATTAGCTGACAAGAAATTCAGGGACTTTTTGAGGCATTGTTATAGATGGATTGTCTCTGGTAGACCTATTCTCACATTTTTAAATAAATTTCTTACTCCATTCAGTGTTTTAGCATCCACAGACTACTACTACTACACATGAATTACACCCTTTTGGGAATAAAAGTGTTTCCTTTTTGCTAGTTTTGAAATTGGTAATTTGAGAGTTTTATCAGGTATACTCAGTTTCATGAGATGCTGTGCTTCCTATTTGTCTTTTCCTTTTTATACATGATTTTATGAACTGAAATCTTCTTCCATCAGTCAACAGTTTCTTTTCAACATTTCAAGGCATTATTTCTGTTCTTTTGACCATTGTTGACCACTAAGATGATATTTCAGAAAAATGGCTGCAATGTCTCAGGATTTTGAGTAGATAATTGCTTATGTATGGTCTTCAGTAAGTTACATCTGCTTAGGTTTATTTTTGCCTTTTTATTCTTTTTGGCATTTAGTATATAAGCCAGTTTGTTATCCAAACATTGTTGTAAGATCATAGTGTAGCAATGTGTAATCTGATCACATACTACATTTTTATTAAAGTATGTTGAGATTAATATTATGTGAATTAAATATCCTGATGATGCTAAATGAGAGTCATTGCTAACACCTGAGTTGGGAAAAAAGGGGTGAAATATGATGACTCCTAGAAAAATACCATCTATATAATTAAATGAATATGATGAAATAGAGCTTTAAGAATACAAGTGACTATCTTGTGCAGGAAGATAAGGAAGTGCGTGCCTAAGTTTGAATACGTGAGTCATCAATTAGCCTGCTCAGAATACCATTTAGATGACACGTTGTCTTTGACAGCTGAAGGATTTTTTGGTCCATTCTCATTTGTCCCATATCCTCTCACACATTCCCACCTCTAAAGACACAATTTACCAGCACTTTGGACAGATGTGCTGCAAGTGCTCATTCATAGCTTCACCAAGTTAGGCGGTGCATCCTCGAGCAATGTTGGACGACTTCCTACAGAGTTTTAGATACTTCATAAATAAACAGTAATTGAGTCAAAGTGAAAGCATAGATACTGGGGACCCTGTACTTTCTGTGCTCTCACTATGGGTTCTGCTGTGTGATAGCTTTCTATTCTATTCTATTCTATTCTATTCTATTCTATTCTATTCTATTCTATTCTATTCTATTCTATTCATTGTTACTGGTATTGGAACATGGTAAAGAGAATATTTCTTAATAAAAGTCCAAGAAAATGTGTCAGTCCGCTTATACGTTACTGGACTTCTATTTATTTTAGTGCAATTACACAGTAAACAGAATTGGGTTTACATTGCTCTTCCTCGTTCAGCTTAACTGCATAGTAGCATTTGTGGATAATTTGTTAATTATGCAGCTGTACATTATATAGAGACTTTTTTTTCCTTTATAAGAAGTTTGGACTAGAGATACTTTACTGGTTGTTCAGACTTCTATTTTTACCCTCAATGCCCTTAAACACCTACACCAACTGTCTTTGAAGGCTGTGTAATTAGCTCCCATAGGCAACTTGAGCTTTTGTTTGAAGCTTCATTTAGGAAAAAAAATCCCATGTGGACCATTGTATTTTTAAAAATATTTCATTTTTCAGGCTGAATTATAAACTGCTACACACATAATGCTTACACAGCTAAAATAAGCATCTCTTACCTTCTCCTGTTACTTGGTTTTATTTTCCCTTTTTTTTTATTTGGCTAATGACAGGCTTCTTATAGTTATATCTCTTAAGTAAACATGGCAAAATGGTCCTTGCTTGCTGAAATATCATTTTTGGGAAGTAAATTTTTAAATGAGATCACACTGTAAATTAATTAGTTCGTCATGTTTTCTGCTTGGTAAGGTATTCATGTAGCCTCTGGCTTGAATGGATTATTCCTACGTAGGAAAAGATATCTTAAAAAGAAAATTATAATTAATCTTTTTCCTTTAACTTTTTGGTTGCAGAGTAATTTTTTTTTTACTTGGCAATTCCCAGTATGAAGGACAAAAATATTAATCATATTTTATGAAGACATTTTACTTTCCTCACATTGTTTTTGAATACTGAATGGTTGAATAAGCTTCTATGGGGGGCACAAGGATGCTAATATTCATGTAACAGAATATAGAATGTAGCAAAGCATAATATTGCACACAGTATAATATTCCATTACCAAAAAAGTGGGAGTTGTTCTGTAATGCTATATAAAGAGGATTTTTAATCAAGTTTTTACTGTTTGGGTTTTTTTTTCTTCTCTAAATTGCTTTACAATGAATTAATACAGTAACTTGAATGAACAAAATATAAATGCTAAAATTTTAGCTGAAGCTGGTGTTATTTTGAGATGAATAGCTGACTAAGGTTGCAGTGAACTGTGAAAGCACAATTGAGAATGCCAAGAATGATCAGAATGCAAAGTATTTCAGATTTCATTATACCATAACTACAACCTTTTCTTAATTTGAAGTGCCTGGATTATTTGCCCAGTTAATCTGGATATACTGTATTTAAATTGGACTGTACTTTACTGAAACATCCTTTTGTCTCTTAACAAAATGAAATTATATTAACAGAATGTTCATGTACCATAGTTGAAATTTGCCATTGAATCATGTACCTGCTCCCAGTAAATGACTTATGGACCACTGTACATGCTGCAAGTGCTACTAGAAATCGAGCCTTCATCAGTCTTTAAGAAATAATTTGCTGTTAAAATATTCTTTTCCCTTTTTTAGTGTTATTATGAAAGCCTTTAGTTTCCAACAGTTTAATTTTGACACAAGGTGTCATTTTTTCTTTTTTTCTTTTTTTAATGGGCTCTAAATATATATTATTCTGGCTTCCACAGCTTTTTATGACAAAGGTTAAAAATTACTGTTCTCTATTTTGATCTTAGCATTAAAAAGGAACTATTATGGAGATTTAATTTTCATTTTGGCTTTAGATTCCCATGAAAATGTGAATTACCTTTGAGAACAATATCTTTTTTTTTTTCACTATGAAGGTCTACGGGCAGATAATAATATTGGGATGTATTTTGACTGAAGATGCGGAAAGGAATGTTTATCTAAGCTGTTTCATGGCTTTCTGAATATTTGCTCTTCTGATCCTTGTACCTGCTGGGTGTAAAATTAGCTGCTTACATAAATTCCCATTTTATCTTTCAAAATCTAAATAAATATTTAAATTTGGATTCAGAGGATTTTGTAAGAATGCAAGTTTCAATGTAGTCCTTTTGGAACTAGAGTAGTACCATAATTTCTTAGCATGAGAGTGTGTTGAAACTGGGGAAGAACGTGCTGCAGTTTGATTGAAAGGTGAAAAGTGGAAGTTTAAAAATTTAAAAACCTTGATCAAAGTGATTTGACTTGATGCATGTTAGATGATACAGAATCGGTTTTTCCTTTGTGTCGTACACAGGAAGTTTGCAAATGATTTGCATTATTTTTCCTCAGTAAATGTTCGGGGTATCTCCTCTTACTAAATAACTTGAAGAAATAGAATAAAAGGTGATTGAGGATGCTTATTAAGGAGGAGATACAGAAAATTAGATTTTTGATACAGCCGTGAGTGCTATTTGATATAATCTCAGTAAATAAGAGTTATAGGTGGCAATACAAAAATGGTTCTTGAACAACCATGTGTGACTTTCAAGTGTATAACTAAGCATTGCTTGTTTAGAGGACATGCTTTTCTTGACTCACCAGCTGAGAATCTCTTAGTCAGGAAGTGAAGTTCAGATCTCATAGTAAAACAACACAGACTCTATGGAAATGGAATTAACTCACATAAGAGCCACTTCTCTCCTGCGCTGTTTAACTATGTGTATTTTACACAGCCCTGCATTTTGACCTTGTGAACATGAGCCAGTTGGTCTGTCAGCTCGCATTAATACTTAAACTCTGTTAAATATCTTAATGAAAGCATCCAAGTTCAGACCCTGTTAGGGAGTGGGGTTTTCAAGACTGATTGCAAAAG
The DNA here is from genome assembly GCA_013397895.1 of Origma solitaria. Classification (NCBI taxonomy): domain Eukaryota; kingdom Metazoa; phylum Chordata; class Aves; order Passeriformes; family Acanthizidae; genus Origma; species Origma solitaria. The sequence continues at coordinate 304,329 of VZRL01005770.1, forward strand.
TTGCCTACTCAAGTCAGTTGGTAATGAGCAGTGCTTGAATCTCTCTCAGAAAAATAATGAATATGTATTTCACTAGCACCTTCTTAAGAAAATTGTTATACTCACCAGCATTTAAAAAGATCTTTTGTAACTTGGCTGAAACTGTTCTGTTGGACTGGTTATTGTATTTGGGATAATAATATAGTATTTCAACAAACTATTTAAAAACATATATTGGCAGGAAAATCGCACATTATCTGAAACCATTGACTATCAAAATTTATTTCTTTGTTTTGCTTTGGCAGGTCAGCCTAACAAAACAGAATGCAGAAGTGTTTTCTCTATTTAACAAAAATTAAGAATTTCCCATAAAATTTGATGCAATAGGCTTCACTTAATTTTGTCTAAACTGGTATCAATAAATTGTCACAGTAATGTGCATTGATTCATGAGGCATTGATGCCTCTTAGGAATATGTATTTTTCTAGTATTCAAGGCAATGTGGGCTCACAGCCCAGAAAGCCAATCCTGTTCTGGGCTGCTTCAAAAGGGGTGTGTTCCTGCTCTTCTACTCCGCTCTCACAAGACCCCACCTGGAATACTGTGTCCAGCTCTGGAATCCTCAGCAAAAAAACCACATAAACCTCTTCCAGAGGAGAGCCAGAACAATGGTACAATGATCAGTGTACTGCAGCGTTTGGATTAAATAAAAGAAAGAAAAAAAAGAAAAAAAAGAGAAGGCTCTAGGGAGAATTTATAGCACTTTACAGTACTTAAAGGTGGGACTAGAAGAAAGACGGAGAGGAATTCTTTATTAGGAAGTGCAGTAATAATGAGAGGCAATGGTTTTAAACTGAAAGAGGGTAGATTAAAATAAAACAAAAGGAAAAGAAAAAATATGAGGAGGGTGCAGAGGCACTGGCACAGGTTTCCCAGAGAAGTTGTGGATACCCCATCCCTGGAAGTGTTCAAGGCCAGGCTGGATGGGACTCTGAGCAATCTGGTCTAGTGGAAGGTGTCTCTCCCTATGTCAAGGGGATTGGAACTAGATGGTCTTTAATGTCTTTTCCAATGCAAATCATTCTATGACTCCATGATTCAGTTTCTATGTAATTTAAGGGTCTGTAACAGATCTAGAGCACTAATTTTGACTAAGTAAAATGGAATCTTTCTTATAATTGTAGGCAGAGCCTGGAGATACTCATAATTCAGGCTTAGAAACTGAAAAATCGACTGAATAATGCGAAGTAACTTTATTAAAGATCAACTCAAAAAATCAGAACCCTCCAGGAACACTATTGATTAAGTAATCAATATTCAGTTTCTTTTCAATTTCATCTTTAGACTCAAGGCCTTTTTCCGGTAAAATTTTGTGAATTTTTGATAAAAATATATAAAAGGATATCTGCCTGCTCCGAAATCATGAACTGTTGTTACTATGAACTAAAAAGATATATTTTATATTTAAAAACGTTTACTTGAGATACATCATTCCTATAACGACTGTTTTATTATTCCTCCAGTGTTTCCTGACATTTAAATTATTCCATGAAGCCACTTATTAAAGTAAATCCAAAGCTCTCTGAGTTATTTTGCAAAAATTCTTTGATACTGTTTTGGAAAATAAACCAAAACCAGCTGAGGCATTATCAAGGAAAAAGGCCTTGCTTTCAGATCCTGCTTTGAACCTGGTGAGGTCTCAGTCAATTCTCATTTTGTCTCAAAGTTCACATTGGACATTTGGAGGGCAATGTCATCATCCTGGCTGCCAGTTATTCAGAGAGAGAAAAGAACATTCGTGCCAGATGGTCTCATTCTTTCTATCAGATATGTGATGGTGATAGACAGCATGTGAGTTGGGCAGCAAGAAGAGAAACAAGACGGAGGCAAGAAATATAGATGTCAAACATATACTTTGAGTCTTTTTTCTTGCAGAGCAGTGGAATAGATACCAATGCAGGGCAGGTATCCTCTGCATCTCAGAAGCAACATACATGTTAATTCTGGGCTTCGCATCATACAAAGGGGCAATGTTAGGGTAATAGTGATGTAAAAATATACTATATTTTCTTAACTTTGATTCTTGTTTTACATGAGCTTTTATGTTTTTTTAAGACCCTAAGTAAGCTTGAAAAATTTCAGAGAAATATCAAAGAATGAAGGTGCTCCAGGGAGACCTGATCGCAGCCTTCAATGTATAAATGGGCTTATAAGAACGACGAAGAAAGACTTTTTTTCAGAGCCTGTAGTGACAAGACAAGAGACAATGGTTTTAAACCTAAAGAGGGCAGAGAGAGAAAAAAGTTATCATGAGGATGATGATGCTCTGGAGCAAACTGCCCAGAAAAATGGTGGATGCCCCATGTCCGGAAGTGCTCAACGCCAGGCTGATTGGGGCTCTGAGCAAGCTGGTCTAGTGGAAGGTGTCCCTGCTCATGGCAGGGGGATTGGAACTAGAAGGTCTTAAGGTCTCTTCTTACCCAAACCTTTCTATGTTTCTTTGAAATTCTCCCTGTCCTAGTAGTAAATAACCTGTTTATGCAATTTTTGTTTCTCAGTGAAAACACCACCAACTTGCACAGGAGTTCTATTACACAAATTGTTTTAATATTGCTTAATTTAATGTCATGACAAGTTATATAATCATTGGCAGACTATTAGAAATAGACAGACTCTTAAACAACATCCAAATCAGGGATGACTACATGTAGTATTACTTCTTTAGTTTTAGATCAATAGGCCATTGGTCTCAATTCATGACGCAGAAGCTACATCACACATACCCCACGTCCTAAAGTTAAGGACAGGGATTTTCTTTCCTTGTACTCTGATCCTAATAAAACTTGCTTTTCTTATAAACTTATTTTACAGCTAAGAGCATGGCTCTCCTATTCCTGTATTTCCTATTTTCTTACATGATTGGTATCCCTTTGTTTGTTTTGGATTTTCATTTTTGGCTTGGGTAGTGTAGTGCTTTTGGTTTCATTTTGGATTAATCTCTTTTGACTTTTTAAGTCGATGGTGTGGAAGTCTGTATCTTAGTTGTTTAGTCTTCCTTTAGACTGAAAGGAGAGAAATAAGCAGTTATAGGGAAAAATTAATCTCTTTCCATGAGGGGCATAAAAAATTTAGATTCTGGAAGTGCCATTTCTTTCTAGTGAGTTTAAAGGACTGACTTATAACTTAAGGAGCTTCCTCTGGAGTGCCTAAACTACTGTTTTTTCCAACAAGATGAGATCACATATTCCCTTGGGTCTGTTGTTTTTGGTTCCATTTGTTTTACGAAATTTTTCATTTTTTTAAATGTAAAAAAGGCACTGGTTCTATAGAAAATGATATTGATAGTGTCTTTAGGCTGCTTTTCTTCTGGATTTGCGATTGAGTCTTAGTGATGATGATGATTGTTAGTTTGAACATCTTAATATATAAATTCAGTATCAGGCAAAAGTTTCAATTTAATTTAATGTTTTTGGGAACTGCCTATGTAAATGAATGATTTGAATGATTCTTCTTTTTTTTTTTTTTTTTCCCACAATGTATTTTCCAAAACAGATGTAGATATCAGGTCTTAGCCATGAGGACCGTGATTGTTTATTCAGACTTTACCCACTGTGGTACCATGCAACAGGTTCATAAGGTCATCTCCCTTGGCTCTCTTCATAGCCAATGGAGAATGACAGGGTCTCTAGGGGATGATTCAGAGAACCTAAACTTAGTTTTCTGTTCTGAATTGACCATTAGAAACTTCTGCCTCCCTTTCCACTGGTTGTAGTGGGAACCTGGGAGAGCAAATTCTCAAGACTAACAGTGTTTGAATAGCCCCGTGCAAGCACACAGAGAAATCTAATGCTGTGGAAGTGCTTGTAAATCAGTGTACACCCATTACGGTATATTGGAAATTAAGGTTCTTGTCCCATTTTGTATAGAGGAAGTTAACCACAGTCGACTTTCTTTGCATCTTTATAAGCAGTATCACACTGTAGCATGTCAGATGGAGTCAAAGCTGTTAAGTCTAGGGTAAAATATACTAGATTTAATTTTTCATTTAAGGTACAGAATGATAGGGTTTGGAGTATGTGTGTTATTTAGATTTCTAGTTCTCATATTTTTACTATATATGCTGAGTTTCAGATAGGAGTTTACAAATACACATGCACACACTCATTATGTGACAGATCAGATTTTATTGCTACTGAACACAGCAAAAATATATTTAGTGAGGAATTTTATCTTGATATTAGGTTTATGTAGTCTTGATAATGTTAGCCATAGTATTTATTCATTTTTAGGTAGGTAAGCATGATTTACTAAAATACCATTATATAGGTACCTCAAAGTAAAAGCAAAAATATAATCCCTGTGTATTTCTTATGTCATTTGGTAGTAAAATAGAAATTAAATTATTTTGAACAGATAGGGATAACCAGGTCAATGTGATAAAAGGCTCAATGAGCAAAACGGTGTAGCAAATCACTTTGTTAGCAAGACTGAAATTCAATGTACCTTTGACAGCATCAGGCTTGTGTTAAAGTTTAGTTTTGCAGTGAATTTGAGAAGAAAGGTTTTATTTGTGACTAACCCTTTCATCACATTTATGATAACAGTTTATGAAACGCTGAGTTATAAGCTTTCAATGATTCCCTGTAGTTAATTTTAAACAAGCTTACAGAAGCATATTCAACATTTTCCCCCTTCTTAATTCTTTTGTTTTGGGAAGGCACTCTGTCTAGAATAAAAAGCACTGTAAATCCTTGGGTGATTTGGTATTTTGGGGGCAGGGATTTTTTGTTTGTTTGGTTGGTTTTTTGCTTTAATTTGTTTGGTTGGTTTTTGGGTTTTTTTTTTACTATTTTAGTGAATTATGTTAAAGGAATATGAACATGCTGGTACTTGAGTCTTCACTTTCTGAACTGGATTGTAGGTTTTCTTAAAATGCTCCTCTCTCGGGTTAGTACGAACATTTATGGGAGAGTATTGCTTTATAAAGGCTTATAGGTATGCTGCTCATTTAGGCAGAATTGTATGAGTCATTTTTAGATGGACTTGGAGCATCTCGATTCTGCATATCAGGTTACTGTTTGTGAGTCAGCAGAAATGAGTTGCTGATGACCTGTCATTTGCCAAAGAGAGCGGATGTCAATACCTGTGGTTCCTGAGGCATCCTGTGCATGGTACTCCCTCCGTCCTCACCACTGAGGGCTCTCCCAGCTGGGCTCTGCAGTGGCCTGAGCTGCAGGACCACACAGTGCCCTCTCAATCCTTATAGGGAGTAGGGTGGGAGCAGTCAGGTACAGCCCCAAAAAATATTGATGGCCTTAAGATTACATGTTGAGTGCCTGAGGTGTCTGTGCATCCAAGCGATACATCTCACAGAACTCCAATTACTGTAAGGTAAGTAATTATGCTCTCTTTTGTTCTTTTTTTTTAATCTTCCCATGGTTATTCCTACAAACAGGCAAACTGATTAGGTCTCTATATACGAGTAAAAAGGCTTTTGTGAGAAAGTGATGACTGCAAAAGCTATCTGTAAAAACAAATTTTGAATTGTTTTCTTTAGCCTTTACTCTTAAAAATAAACTACCAAAAACTTTACCTCTTCCCGTGAAATTTTTATGTATCTCCCTCATCTGCAGTGACTAAACGATAAGTAGAGAAATTAAATATTTATTGCATACACAGGTGGAAGAACTAAGTATGCTTTCAAATATCCAGAGCTATTGCATAATATCTGGTGATTCACAGAAGAGTAAAGATAACTGTTTTCAAAAGATTTCAGTCTCTTTTTGAGGTTTTAAATTCTGTGGTCATCCTAAATTTTCTTGTAATATAATGTTTCTGAATAAGTGACTCAGTACTTTAATTACTGTGGATATTTTTCTCGTTTGGTGTCTGCACTTTGGAAAATAAACAAAAAGCCGGCTGCTTATGTATTACTGTATATTTTCCTCTGATGATTTTATTCTCACTGGTTTTTTCTGAGAATTCTGCTGAAAATTTCTATGTTTGTACAGGGCACTGGATTCTCTGAGAAATCCAGCTCTGATTAGATTCTTCTGTTGTTTCTTCACCAGTTAATTACATTCTTAAACACAGCCACAAATGTAAACTGAGACACATCACTTTTATGGTTTATTCAGTAGACCACATTGCATATTTTGAATTGGTTAGCTATGTTCTATAATCAAAAGAATCTCTAAAGGAACATGTCTTTGTGATAGTAGCGTGCAGTTATATTTTGTATATTCAGTGACCCAGTATTTTATAGCATTTTATATGAGCCATAAGAGAAAATGAACAAAGACTAAATGCATGAGTCATTATTTGCTGAAAGGATCTTGTATTCGCATTTTTATTTCGTCCCCCAGAGTGAACATGTATGTTTTTTGTTTTGCAGGGATTGAAGGTTTTTTCTAGTGAATATCAGTATAAATGTGCAGTTCTCTCCTTTTGCTGGTCTTTCAACCGGAAAGTACAATGCAGCCCCAGCATGTACTCTCCAGTATGAAAAGTAGGGAGTTTTAGAGAATATTGACTAAATATGAAACTTGAGTAAAAATATGGTCATTTAAAAAAACTGTCTCCGTCTGAGAAAAAACCTAACCCTTTAACAGTTAAAAAATACATGCATTAGCAGAACAGAAATCTACCTTGACACTAAGTCAGTTGCTTTATATAGTTATCTCATTGTATAATAATACTAGGGAAAGATAGGTAAAAATAATTGAAAACTCTATGCCAGAGGTGTGGAAATTTTACTAAAATATTAAAGTATTTATTGTAAAAAATAATTTTGGTTCTGATTACTAGAAAAATATAATTTACTTGTATTTTGGTATATTTTCTGTTCTAAGCTGATAATAAAAAGTGGTCCAACCTCATTGTCTTGGAAGCAAGGGATGCCATGGATTAAAACAGATCTGATGTGTAGAAACCTCAAATTAATGAATTCACTGAAGTATGATTTTCATGAGAGAAAATACATGTAAAAATTTCCAAGGCTTTCTTAGTCTGAGGATCATACTTCAAGGGCATATTGAATTTTGATAATTGAGAAATTTCCATATAAATGTCTTTGGAAAAGTGACAAATGTAGGTGCAATATTCCAAAGTTGATAAGGGAGCATCTCTCCCTCTCATGTTTTTGATCCAGCAATCATTTTATACCCTGCATAATGTCCCCATTAGATCCTGAGAAGAAAAGCAGCTGTAATTTTAACTACAACAGCGAAACATGTTTAATTTTACATTCATTTATTTCAAAAGTGTTTTACAAGCACTGGTAAATTGTTTTCTATTCCAGAAGTAATGTAATCTGGGATTTAGGAAAAAAATGAATTTTACAGACATTTATTTGCCATGTTTGGTTTCGTGTTCATTGTGAAAATGTAACAGAAATATCTGTTTTACTGGTCAGAGTGTGGTAAACTAGAAGTATTATGATTTATACAAAAGTATGAATCTTAATCTATGTGAAGTGGTCTGGAGAGTTCATAAACTTGCACTTATTGAATATTTTGATGTTGGCTGTTTAAGCCCTGAAACCTGTTTTACAGTGAAACTGTCTTATGGAATTGTCAACACTCTACTGGTTAAAAGATTTGAAACTTTATTAAACTTATGGCATGATTGTCCATTGTCTCAGCCAGCTTTCATCTCACTGACAGATCTCTGGATGTCTTTTAAAAATTGGCAATATCTGTTGGTTGTGCCTGGAATTACAACTCAAATTATGTCTGCTTGGACATCTTTGTCATTCTAAAAATCAGGCTTCCCACCAATACTTACTTTTAGCCACTTAAAATAAAGCCTGGAATTATCCATAAAGAACCATTTTTTTCCTGACATTCTGCTTTTCATCAGGAAATCTAGCCTAGTATGAGACTTTTTTTATGGATTATTTTTCCAGATTTGGAGGGTCTGGATTTCTTTAGAAGATGCTACGTTATTGTTAATAGTAAGATCAGTAGGAGATGATCACAGATGATAAATGTCAGATTATGCTTTTTCATAAAAGCATAATTTTACTTTTCAACCAATACTTTTATTTTTTTGTCTTGTTTTTATCACTACAACGGGAAGGAGCAAATGAAAAGTTTTTGTAAAGACAACTATAATTTAAAAAATCCAATGATACATGGAATAATTATTTCCTGTTGTTGGTTTTCCTTTTATAAAAATCATATTCGTAAATCTTGTTGAAATATCTTGAATTCTATGGATATGACTAAGTGGACTTGATTTCGTAACTAAGATTTTAAACAGGGTTTGAAACTCACTGGCTGCTGATAGTTATCCTGACTGGATAACTTTTATGTTATTAACCACCACTACAAAAGGTGTCACAGGAACATCAGCTTTCAAGGGATAGGTGACTAATTCTTCAAAGATGCACATTCTGCAGTCACATTACGAATACTAGTAATGCTAGAATAGTTTTTACTCTGTAGCATAATAAAGTCTTAAAAAATTTTTGTCAAAACAATAGTCTGGATAGAAGAAAAATTTTTGTTTCAACCACTCAATTTTTAGTTAAATTTTTTATATGGAATATTCACAAAGCACGTTCAGACTTATTAATGTTTTTCTATATTACAATGTACTTTGAGAGAAAAAATGGTCAATAGTTAGGACTTCTTATTTTAAGAAACATTTATTTTTAACAGATTTCACATGAATTTCTGAAGTTCAGAGTGCTATTTGGCTGGGTGTTATGGACAAGATATAAAGAGGTTTTAAATCCCCTACAGCAGCATTTCTACTGAGATAAAAGCAGTAAGAGGAAAAGAGTTTTTCTGGTGAAGATTATCTGTCTTAAAGTAATGGTTTTGGGAAAAGCCATGAAATATATACTGAGATGTTAGGCATTTTTCAGAATCTCAGACTCCTTGCTGGAGTAAATTTGTTGATATCAGAGCCACTAAATAGGCCTGCTACAGTAATGAAGAAAATATCATTTTCAGTAGGTGCAGATTATGCTGCACATGCTCTCTGGCTTCTCTTCCTATTTCTTTTTCTGGAGCCTTCTCTTTGAAGTTCCACAGATGTATTCATCCCTTTTTCTTCTGTCTCTCCATTTCTTCTTATGCTAAAGGCATTGAGGAATAATCTGTGGTCACATTCTGAATGCACAGTAGCATTTTTGTGAAGATTGAACCATACATCCTTCTTATCCTTTACATTTTCCATCTAATTTCCAAATAAAGGTTTTATATTGCCATGCACTTACTTCTTTTTGATCCACTACTAAAGTAACAAATTCAGAAGAATGAAATGTTACTTCTAATCAGTGTGTGTGTGTTGGTGTTACATTCAAGAGTTTGGTTTCCATACTAGAGAATATGGGCAATCAGCACTGGAACTTCCTCACAGAGCTGCAGCATTGCAGGCTTTGCTTAAGTGTTGTGATTTCACCCGAACTTGTGTTCAAGGCCAGGCACCACTCTGCAATCTGAGACACAATATTGCATAAGAATGGTGAAGATAGCATGTTAAATAATTTTAGCTGTAAAAGTAATTGTTAATAACTGGAGAGTAATTGTACCATTATTCCTCAGTGTACTACTTACTGTAAGAAAATTGCACAGGTGACCTCAAACCAAGAATTCCGGGAGTTTTCTAATTGAAAATGCTGTTTTCAATCATTCTATTTACTTACTATGCAATTCTGATATCAGTGTGTTTTGATTTTATCTCCCATGATCTTGAATCATTGTTTGAGAAAAGCCTGTGTAGGTCCTGTTTGTATGAAGAGGTACCATTCAATCCAATGCCTGCTTTTTTGTTGCCTACCCTGAGAACGGTGTGTCATAACAGATGAGCCAGAAAGATACTATGATTTGTCAGAAAAGGGTTCTGAAGATAAATGCTTTAAAAATATGCTTTATTTGAAGGCCTCATTTGCAAACAGATTCTCTAATGGAAGAGATCTGATTTGCAGTTGGACACAATCATGGCACTGCATCCGAAATCTAAATGCCTCTTGTTAAAAAATGGTTTAAGAATATAGAGGTCTTGGATCTTCTGTGTTGATAATGTGGTTTAACCATGGTCACAAGATACTTTTGATTGCAAAGAACATACGTGTGGATTCAGGAAGACTAAAATATGAAAAATGTGCCTATATAAGTTATATTTGCTCTTTTGCCACCTGTATTATGTGCCTCAGTGGTCCAGTCAACTACTGGACATAAAAAGAATTGGAAAGTTTAAAAAACTGCGTAAGTAGAAAACAAGTTTGGCAACAACATGTGTGTGCAGGTTGTGTTGCTGGAAGAAACCAATGTTTGGGTTTTGGACACAAGAACAAACAAATCTCTGCATTAGAATATTTGGAGTATTTATGTCTTGGTGTACTACATGAAAGTAGCATAATTATTGTTAGACAGAAGGTCAAGCTTGACAACAGAGGGGATCAGGAAAGGAAATCAAGTCTGTGTTGAAGCTCCCTTTAATAGTTGGCAAGCTTAAGAAAGAAGTCCAGAGGATTAATTGTCGCTTGATCTTTGGAAGTAATATATATTAAAAACCCCCTCTTAAGCTGGTGCTTGAGCTTGGTTGTGGAATCAGGCTATAAAACTGCTTTTTCACATGTCCTCATCAAAATCACTTGTTATTATTCGTTTCTGAAAGCTGTTCATAAGAACACCATTTTTATTGGTGTTCGTAGTGCTTGTATACTGATCCTAGCTTTACTCATGCAGTTTATCCTGGTTTTTGTAAGATAGTCACTATAGAGACATTTTCAGGCACCTTCAAGCTTGCCACAAACAATGGCATATGGAGTCTTATACTCCTTGTTAAACTCTATCAAGGAGATTTACTGAAAATTAAAGAATTTGTGAGTATATATAAGGCCCTTGTGATCCTGAATTCTTAATCTTGGCCACACCCATATTTCTTGAGAGGCAAAGTGCATGGTTGTTTTTGTGTGTCTATGTGGTTTGTTTGTTTTTTTGTTTTGTTTTTTTTAAGGTGAGCAATAAATTATTATTTTCTTGTTGCTAGTCTAAGGCTGATTAGGACATAAATGTCTCAGTTAACTCCCTCCTTTCCTTTGAGTTCATAGACAAGGAGGTATCAAATGCCATAGGCAAGAAATGCTGTCCCCTTCCAGACCAGAAGGCTCTTTGGGGCAATATCCATTCTAAGAAGGAAGAATAAAGGACAAATCATTGCTAATCATATAAAGCCTAACAAAATTATATTTGAAAATTTGTGACTGGGAATGATAAGGAACATCGTGGAAGGAGGAATATTTTTGAGCATATGTTTAGGCAACTAAATAAAAAAGAGTATCATGGTTTGTTCCTGCACAGTTACTTAGCCTGTACGTGCACCCAGAAAATTACAGCTCCTGTAGAATGTACAAAACTCCCTTCTTGTTTCCAACAAGCATTGTTATTGCAGAAAATGAAATGACAGGAACTTAGATTAGAAATATCCTCATTTGCATTTTATTTTGTGTCCATATTTCCTAGCACTGTTTTTATTTATTTTTCTGTAGACAGTATTTTAAAGCTGTAATCTCAATTTACAGTTCTATCTTTTTTTCCCAAATTGCTATTAAACAAAATTTCATTATATTTTTGAATAAAACTTCCTTAGATTAAGATTTTATCATATTTTTCATTCCTTGATGAGCTTCTTTGCCCAAAGTATCAACTTCTGATCAATACTCATTACAGGACTACAGCTTCCATATAAAATAATTTATGAAAGCATTTTAGTCCACATCACTGAAGTGCATATGCTTGTGTTTATTTGTAGCTCCCCTGTATTTTTAAAGATAACAGCAGTTCCCAGTCCCAGTTCTTGCAGTATTTATAGGCTCTTGTGGCAGTCCTTCTGTTTATACGCAATTTGCATAAAATGCCAATCATCTCATTGTCTCTGTTAGAATCTTTGATAATTTCATTTTATGTGATTAATAGATCCATTGTCCTTCATAAGCTGGAACTAAATCTTCAAGTCTGAGTTCTTCTATGAGTTAAAGGCTCTTTTTTAAATACAGAATTTTTGACCAAAAAATTACCTTTTGCAGTCAGTGAGACAGCATAGCCCTTCTAATGTTAGGTTGACCTGACCTGAAAGTGTTGAGAAAGAAAGAAAACAGAATTTTGCATTAAGTTGAATTCAGATGAATTACATAATTGCCAAACTTTGCCAGCCTTGCAAAATCCTCAAGTATTTTGCTGGACCATCCTTTCCCTGTGAGTCTCTATCTTTGATGATTCTTGACAAACATTACTCATAATGTCTGGCAAAATGTTGAATCTTTTAGCTATGAACAAGTTACTGATGTTCAGTTTCTGTCTTGCAGAAATGTGTGCTATTCCTCATGACTTTAGAAGTTTGACTTGTTTCTCATATTTCAGTGAAAAAGATTTCCACTTGACATTTCCCTAATGTTGAAGCAGAGTAGGTGAACCTGCTTTGGCACTTCTCTCTGGAGGTCTCTGGAGGAGCTATCCTCTCCCAGCTGGGGCTGGTGCAGTGTAACTTTGTTGTATGTAATTATTGGTCTATTGGAACAGAGTTAGCACAAGGCACAAGAGCAAGCGCAGAATAAACAATCAGCAAAGTAAGGCCCTACTGCATCATAAAGCATAAATAAAATGCTTACCTCTCAGCTTAAATGAATGAGAAAGAGAAAAGAAGTAATAATGTTCCTCTACTTTTGAAAAGAAATTTGTGCTTTAATAAGGTAATTTTATAACATGGAATATCCTCTTGAAGTCATAGGTAAAGTTTCTACTTTCAGTTAAACTGATCAAATACCTCTTCTTATGTTTTTTCTAAAGTGGAAGTTTTCCTCATATGCCAAGTATTTTGATAATATTGGGCAAATGCTAGCTAGAAAATGTTTCTGTATCATTAATGCCAGCTTTTAGCCTTCATGCTATTGATCAGCAACTGCACCTGACTTCTCCATTCAGAGACACGTTCTAATGTGTCATTGAAGACATCGAAACTAGTCTAAAAAAGCAAAAAGGGGCTGAAGAAGTAATGTCCATTGCTTCTATCCCAGTAATATCTTTCAGTCCACTCTTCAGAAAACTAGATCTTAGAAAATCTTTTCTTTTCTATGAGGTATTGATGATGATAATTCTCTGAAGAACTTTCATATATTTTAAGTGTTTTTTATCCGTGGCAAGAATTTTCTAACACGGCTCTAATTATCCGCTTGCTTTTCCTCTCTGCGTCTCCCTCCACCCTCTACCCAAATTTCTACATATTGATAAATCGATCTCAAAATTCCAACTGAGAAGTGTTGGTTTTTCTCACCTTGCCACAGGACTTGATAACTGTAGGGAAATGGCCAGATAGTGGAAATGTAATAGTTCTTCAGGTTGTGCTTTTAATAGTGTATCATTCATATAAACCAAAATAATTTGATCTATTGTTTTGGGAAATATTGCCCTAATGATGAGTGTAAATGAGCTTGGTGCCACTATAAGGCCAAATATAAGGAATTTAATTTGATTTTTTTTTTCCTTCTCAGCAAAGTTTCATTCATATCCGGAATTAATCTCATTTCCGTAAATGCATCCAGGAGGAAGGAAATCAAACTAATTGATCAATGTTACTCTTCTCTCATTATTATATATGAATCTATTGATATTGTAACTGTTTTGTGTTAGCTCACCTCAGTATGCATTTCAAAATTGCTATATACCATGAAATTTTCTTTGCTAATAGTAAAAGTCAAATCTGTGCAGTTATCCGTTTTGACCATTTGAATTACTGAACTAAATTACAGAAACTTGATCTTCATTTTCTGCTCTGTCAACTCAAGCATCTTGAATATTTTTTATAGCTTTTTGCAGAGAGCCTGGCCCCCCACCCCAATATCTGGTTGATCTCTTGAAAAGTGCTTCAGTGAGCATACATTTAACCTTTCCTGTTCGGGTCAACAAAGAAAGTAAAATTTGACTTAAAACATACTACCGGTCCCCAATATTTGCCAATAACAGTTTTGAGAGCAGTGAAGTCATCATTAATCTCAAAAAAGATTTCATGAGTGTCTTCACAAAAGGTTTTAAATCATTACTGCCCTTTACTTTTTTCTTGTTCCATTACTTTCTTCTTTTTTCTTTCTGTGTTGCCTTAGCTGATTGATCACACTCTATTTAAGACTGAGTTACTGAGAGTGTTCCGTAACTTTTGCAATGCACTTGTGTTATCGAAGGTGTTGAGAACCTGTATAATTTGAACAATTCCCTCTCAGTGTTTCTCAGCTATTTGCCAGTTGAGTCTAGTTGGTATTGACAGGCCCTCTGATAGTTCGCATACCTTTTCTAGAAATTCTGTAATTTATGTGAAAGAGATCAATTTTATGCCAAAAATCTACTAATACATATCTTGAACTTCCGTTAGAATTTAATCATTTGTCTCTATGTAGAATCCTACTGAAAACAAGTTTATTGGGTAAAGCAGATAATGTTGGTGACAGGAACCGTAAAGCATGAATTAGTTCAGATGTTTATATACACATGGAATTATAAAATGAGCATTCATTTCTCCTGTGGAATATAAAAAGCTGGCATCTTTTTTTCTTTTTTAAGTAAAAGTAGCATAACTAAGTCTACCTTCATTGCAGTAGAATGCAGAATACATCTAAGGTCTTGTTTATGTTACAAGATGAAAGTTTTTTTTTAGTTGTTTCATTTTAAATTGCCTTAGATTTCCACACAACTGTCTTGGGAGAAACATAGTTATGTATTTCAGTGAATTTTATTCATTGCTATTTTATTTCTAGTATTTCTAAAAGGACTATTCAATACTGGTTTTCTTCCTGCTAGAAGTGGTTAATATATTCCTCTATGTGGTCTGTACTGTTGTCATCTTAACTGGGTGCTACCTTTTCATGTAGAAACTGCTAAGCAGCCAGGGTACCCTTTGCACTTCCAAGTGTTCACTTCCACATGCTTCGTGATCCTTCACATGGATTTTTGCAAATATCCATGAATAAATTTTCTTCTTCAGAAGGTTTCACGTTGGCCCATGGAAGACTTGCTCTAGGGCAGACATCTCTAAGAGCTGAAAAGAGAATAAAAGGGGAGGATATCTAGAGCTGTACTCAGCACTTCAGAAAAGCAAAGCAGCGCTGGTAGAAATACCTACATCAGGGATCTGAACTGAGTATCTAAGGATGGTTCTTTGACCTGTTGATGTTTCAGAAATCAGGTCGCTATTATCCATGTGAGGTTGTTACTACATGGTAGCATGGTGGAAATTTTTCAGAGAGTGTCTTTGAAAACCCAGGCAGTGCAGACATGGTGGACACCCCAAACTCCTGCCTGAGAGGCTCTGAGCTGAAGGAGATCTGTCTAGGCAGCCAAAACCACTCGATCCTGAGCACTTTGGCATGTAACAGCTGTGAATTGTGAGCCCACTGCTTAAAGTACTGAGAAGAAAGTTCTTTTGCTTGAAAACCATTGTAAAATCCTGTCTTACCAATAGATAATATAGGTGCTATAGTTTTTAGAGAAATACAACTTATTTTTCTCTAAACTTGTGGTCTGCTTCTATGATAAACTTAGGTGTTGCTTTAAAATATAGACATCTAATCCCGTCTCACCAACATGTTGAGAATGAGAATTGAACCAGAAATTTCAAGTTTTATGTACCATGGTAATTTCCCAGAGCTATTGAATGCACCTGTCTCATTTCACAGTGGTCCAGCTGATGTTCCCTAGCAGGAGCACGTTTAACCTGACAGCTTTGACTTGGAGAAGCTGGTGCAGACAGCCCATCATTCATTGATGAGCCACCGGTGATCTAATTCACTAGATTTAATAATGGGCCTTTGCCTCCCATTATTGAGGAAACTGGACATTTTCACAGTGGTTATTTTCTGCTTGCTCTTTTGTGGAGGCATCAAAACAACTCAATATGATCTATTTAGTCTGTTCCAGACTGAAATATGAATCACAGAGATATTTTTAAACTAAAGTTCATTGTATGATATCACATTTATTCTGTAATTGTGGACACAATGAAGAGAGTGAGAAAAAAGAAAATATATACTGACTCAAGTTCATTAGTAAAGTTAGAATTTTATGAGTTCAACAGACCTAAACAGGCTCCAGATGCTATTAAGGAAACCAATTCTCACATGAGAGTTCATGTTGCTGATATTTTCTTAGTTTGATCATTGTTGAAATAGCTTTAATTTTTATGTAATAGTGATAATACCCACATAATAATGGAGTGTTTCTTTGAAAAACAATTCTCCCCTTCATCAGACTTAAAGGTTTCCTTTGAAGAACCAGGATACTTTCAGCTGCTGGTAAAAGCACCTGCTGAACAATCCCTGTGGTAAGAAACTGAAACACTTAAAAAAGATTAGACTCAAAATTAGATGAAATGACGTATTGATGAAGTCTATTATGATATAGCCTCTGTGACGGCTGAGCCAACAAACTTTGGTGACAGAATGTCTTTTCCAGGAGTCTAAAATCACTATTATTGAGGTGGAGAAAATCTAGGTTTCTGCTAAGTCTTTATTTTTCCCACGTCATGTTATTTTATCATGTCATAAATATACTGCAGTCAGATTTGGTTGGTGCTTTATATTATACATAATGTATTTGTAAGCTAGTTTGCATAGGTAGAAGATGCTGTGGAAAACTGTAGAAAAATGTGTTTATAGTTTATTTAATGCAAATGAGGACATACATTTGCTTTCTATTATTTTGACATTTTCACCATATTTTGGATGTGAGTTTTGATGACTGCTTCTGGAAATAATTAGTCCATTGATTTTTAGTTTGTTTTTTTTTAACAGTATGTAAGAAAAAGTATTTTCATTTGCTTTCTATTATTTTGACATTTTCACCATATTTTGGATGTGAGTTTTGATGACTGCTTCTGGAAATAATTAGTCCACTGATTTTCACTGGTTTTTTTTTTTATTTTTAACAGGATGTAAGAAAAAGTATTTTCAGATTTACAGTATGTGCAGCACATCAGACTGAAATAAATGTCACAGCTATTTTAGCCTAATAGTTGAAAATTATGCCAAATTTGACTTCTTAAAAACTAAAAGTATACATATTACATAACTTCATTTGAGATCTAGAATGTAAAGAAAATACTGGAACTAGTCTCACAAAACATGAAATACTGGAACTGCACCATTTTAAAAATAGTTTAAATGAAATGCCCTGACCAGCATGTACATTTGTAGGCAATAGTACTGTAGCAAGGCACTAATCAGCTAAGTACCATAATCCTCCTTATAGGGTAAATTCTTACTTGACCTCCAGCTATATACAGCACATGGTAACAGCATTAAACTATAACACTCCTCTCATGCTCTCAATAGCTTCCCATTGGGTCAGCTCTCTGACTTAAATTGCTGTTGTTTCATATAGTAAACTTCATTTTTTTCCTAGATGCCTTATATTTTATAAGTGCATTTTGGGGTAAGGGAAGGGTTTGTAAAATATATATCTAAAAAATTGTGTCTTGAAATTAAGAGACTGTTTATATGATTTCGCGGAACCTAGAGGATTAAATGAAAGCGCTAGCGAGAGCAGAAATTGATGTATTCTCATGAACCCGAGGCTTCCTCCTTCCCAGATGTGCAGTGGCTGATCAAAAGGTAAAGCAGGGAAGAAAGATGCAGAATGTGTTGTGTGAAAACAATGTCTAATGCTCAGCATTTCTTGTTCTTTTGGGGGATGATTAGGGAGATATTTTTTACTTTTAGTAAAAAATTCAACAGAAGTACTGAAAACCTTTTTCTTGTGCTTCAGATATATGGAAATATTATCTTTAACAAAGTCTTTTACTTTCCTGTGATTTAGTTTCTGAAATTGTCTTCTATTTTGTGTGACAAAATAATTGTTGAAGAGTTGTGTTTCTTTTAATAAAAATGTAGATGTAGAATTTTGACATGTCCTTTTATTTTATATTATTTGTACTTTTTAGTAACAATTCAGCATTACATTTACTCATTCTTGTGTTTTAATATTTCTGTGACCTACTGTTCTTTTAACACCATGCGTTTTAAACTAATTTAAATCCTGCTGTAAGACAGCTGTTAATTGATTCCACCCTTCTGCAAAAGATTTCTGTGGTGTCAGTACTGATGCAGATAACAAGAATGCCCACTTTAACCAATTATTCTTGGAAAAAATTAATCAATTTGCTATTTATTAATTTTTTTATTATCCTTTCTTTGGCACAAGATTTTACTGAAAGAGAAGGTGAAATATTTCTTTTTTCTCTATTAAGTGGCAATCATTAGCAAAATATTAATTTAAAAAATGTTCAAAAGTAGAACTAAAGAAAAATCTTCGTGTTTAACCTATTTATAAGAGGTAAGCATTCATCAACATAGCTAACTGAACACTCAGAATAAAATATAGTTGTTCTATTTCTCTGTTCACACTTCTCTAAAATCATATTATATGATATAAGAGCTACTGAATAGTCAGTCAAAATAAAGGAGGACAAAGTAATTTCTACTGGTAGTCCAATTTTCCTAAATACAATGTTCTTCATTTAAGAAAAAGAAAGTGAAACAAACGTTTTACCTAAATATTTGTAGATTAGCAAGTGATACTTAAAATCACCTCTTTTGCTCAGCAGTTACTTGTTTTTTTACTCTTTTCCTCACACAAATGGAAATTAACTCTGCTGCAGTGCTGAATTTTTGCTGAATTACTTATATAGAAATGTGTTGTTTCATATGTCTGTGGAATTATGTCAAGTTCAAAGCAAAATTGTTATCAGTGGTGAATTTAATTATGTTAACGTTTTGTTACTATAGATTTCCTTTCATTCTGTTGATACAAGCCTGCAGTCAGTAAATTCATATTTTCAGATAAAATCTAATGGAGATCAACATCTGTTCTACCAGTCTCATGCTTCAGTAAATTTTCTAATCATCATTGTAAACTTAATTCATATTCTTTGGAGATATTTAGCTCGAATGTATTCTAATACATTGCTATAAAATAAAATTGCAAGACATGGCTGAAAGGAGGAATGAAATATTGCCTCACATGAGCTTTACCTAGTGGACTCCTTAGACATGTAAGTGTTAGATGTACTTTAGGGCAATTTTTTTAAAACAGTATTGGTCAAGAAAAGCAACACCTTTTCTACTTATCAGAGTAGGTTGTTTAAATTAATTAACTTGTGAATTGTGGACTGCTTACATTATTCATCTTTTTTTGAGGGGGTGAGAAACTAATGAGAGGGGAGCTGATAGATCAGAGGTTTAATCTAGTATAAAACTAGACAGCATAGAGGAACTGTAAAGAGAGATCTTGGTAGAAACTGGAACTGCTTAGAAGTAAAAAAAAATCCCTCTTTTTTCAATAAGGGAGTCATAGCTCCTTCAAAGAAATTGCAAAATGAGCTCTCCTGCACAATGTGACTCAGCAAAAGCAAAAGTTATAAGCAGAGAATGAAGAGTTCAATCAATGCCAGTTAGTCTCTTAAAACCACTGCCAAAAATAGGCGAACATTTTGCAGATTTTTCAGTATGGCAAAGAAAGTCTGGGGAAATGCTTTCTTAAGTGGGAGAGTAGAGCCCTCCCTGTCAAAGGCAGGCAGACCTTAAAGCTGCAGAGCGTTTTCTGGGTTCATTGCACTCGCAGGGCTTTGGGTCACAAGGTCCAGAGGGTGCTCAGCTCCCCTCCTGGCAGCCTGGGAGCTGCTGGGCAAGGTGTGTTAGCTGTTCCCTGTCACCACTGTTTGAAAACAAGTGCCTTGGCTGTCTGTTGAATAGAGCACAGAAATAGAAAAGTTTCAAATAGTAGAACTATTCTTAACCAATCACTCGGGAACCAACAAATGCTGTTTCCTTGACAGGAGCCATGCAGTAGAGAGATGAAGCTGTGTTCAGTGCATTTTATGAGGTCTATAACAACAAGTCCTGTATCTTGCATGGCTTTTGTAACAATGTTCTGGTGGAAAATGTAAATTTTTACCTTCTTTGAATTCTTCTTTCACGTACTAGAAGGATCACATTTTGAGTTAAGCAAAATTACAATATGTGCAGGAGAGATATTTCCAGTTTTAATTTTCCATTCAATTTTATTCCTTGATAGTTTATCAGAAACAGAGAACAAAATATTAAAGTATTGTCTAGTAAATTGTAATTGGGTCTTACAAATAGATGGCCAATATTTAATTTTTAAGTAACTGTTGGCTCAGGCCCACAGAGCCCTTACCATTTTTTAATTGACCCAAGGCTTCTGATAAATAAAAATCTTGAAGTAAATGCATCTTAATTCAGGCAGTCAAACACATCTTTAGAATGATATTTTCGCGAAAGTTTTCTCCAGTTCAAATGTGTCTTCTATTAGTCTGAGAACAAGATTATCAGCAGGAGGGTCTGATGTGTAGTTTTGACAGTGATATAAATCCTTTACATATTACAATGTTTTTGAGTATCTGTGACTTCTGATATGTGATGGAAACTTCATTTTTAAATTTTCCTTTTCTACAGTACATTTGGGTTAATCTTCTAAAAACCTAAATCAAAGGAGAAGAGTGTTTTCTCTTTAAGAAAGAATATAAATGAATATCATAGACGTTCAAGTTACTTAGTTCCATTATGGAAATCACAGCCATCAAAGCCGAATAGCTGTCTCATATTCTTCTATGTTATATTTTAAGCACTTAATTCTATTGTGATGTGGGGGAGTTGAATAATTTAACTTTATGAGCAGGAGGTCAGGTTACAGTCAAGGTATTTGCTTTTCCATAATATTAGTGATATCTGTAGAGCACTGCAAATAAGATTTCCATCAGTGTAAGGTTATGGGTTGTGTGTTAAAAGACCAAATGTCATGTGTTGATAAATTACAATAAAAATAAATATGCAGTAATAATTGGGAAAAAAAGTTTCAGATTCTATATCTGAAAAAAAAATATTTATAGAATGTGCCTGACAAAGAATTTTTTACAGGTTCTAGAGTTTTTAACCATAATAGAGATTTTATATTATGGTTGTTTCAAACAAGCAGCAATCACAATGGCCTGGAGGACTCTTCAGTGGTGTGATAACCTTTTCAGAAAAGGTGGTAATCCTTCTGACATGAAATATGTAGTGCTTAGTTCTGCTGGCAGCTGGAGGGGGTGTATCACACCCTTAAAATTCTAACTTTTAAAGTTCCAGGAGAGTCCTGCAAAGGCAGGGGTAGTCATTTTCCATGATGTATCCAGCTGCAGGTACATGATGAAAGGGTTTTATTAAGGTATCTTTAAGGTAGTTAATGGTGAGAAATGGATTAGACAGAGGCTCATGAAGGTGAGTGAGAATTATCTAGTGATCTAAACATAGCAACAGATTTTTAATAGTAGGAACAGGCCATAAGTTTTCATGAGTAGCAGTTCCCTCCTCCTGTGATTTCATAACTGATTTAAAATGTATAACATTCATTGTACAACTGTGTTTACAGCAGGCATTTTTATAATTAAGACATTTTGTTGAATGTTAAAGGGGGACTAATTGTGCTGTGATGACCAGTAAAGAGAATGACAGGCTCTAGTACCAAGGGTGTGGTGACTGTGCCATTGACGAGCCCTTTCCAACAAAAGGTTTCTGGCTGATCAGGTGTACAGGTACAGTTTGTTTCTGATGGACAGGACTACAGCTTCTGGTGTTTGATCTCAGTAGTGAAGTTAGATGACTTCAACAGGAATGAAATTAATTAGAAAGGGGGTCTGATAATGCCTGTCAACACAGACCAGGAATTAAGCTAGTTACTCTTTTCTATCAGGCTGCTTTCTCTGAAGAAAAAATTTCAGGTAGGTAGGTCCTTTTTCTTGCATGTGCCCTAGTAGTTGCCACGTGCAGGGCAGCCATGCAAAGCTATTTCCTTCATGAAAAGTCAGAGCAGATTTGAGGACCCAGCTACTCTTAACGTTACTGTCAGCCATAGATGGTGCTCCTATATTTATATCTTAAATGGAGGAAGGAAAATGACTGTTTGCAGTAAATGTAGCACATGAGGTTAGAAAATGTGCAAATGGTATAAAAATATAATGCTAAATCAGCACATCCTCCTCTCATTAACATAGTTCACGTTAGGAAAAAAAAGGTGTATTTTTTAGCAAATCATGTGCCAGTTAATCAGATGATGTGTTTCCCTGATAGAAATACATTTTCTTCAGCAACAAGTCTACAATAATGTTTTTACTCATACAGAAATCCCCTTTTTTATCCCCTCAGCTTTTCCCCCGTGACATTATGGCAGTAATGTCACCAGAAGAGAATTGCATCCATATGGCATGGAGTTGTATATTTATTTATATGTATATATAGATACACACACATGCGTTGTGTGTGTGTTTAGATAATCTTCTATTTGCAGCAAAACCAATTCCTACTGTTGTGTTGTTTGTATTGCTGTAGATCCAAGTATGCAGATGTTTAATACTGAAGCATGTGTACACTCAGACTGCTCCAAAGCACGTGTGAGATTTGTCAAACTAGAATCTGTACGGCTTTGTGTGTTACACAGTTCATCATGGAGTTGATCCTATAAACCATATGTGCTAGAGTGTTTTAATGGTTTGGAGGATCAAATCTATACAAAAATCTGTGGCTGTGAAGACAACTTGATCTATAGGTAATACAGACTGAGTATACACAGTGTATTAAAAGTATACTATGCATACTTTTCATGTGTACACATATTTGTCTCAATCTTGCAATGAGATCCACATGAATGAATGCCTGTATCTGCAGATTTTTCCTGTATGTGGGACACAACTGCGGAGGGGAAGTTATGCAAACTTGCTGTAGCTATGACAGAAATTTTCAGGGTTTGGGTAGTTTGCTATTGGAACAAGTTTTTTTGGGATGTGGCATAATTTTCATCAGCTGAGAAATTTAAGTGAAAAATATTTATTTTCCTTAAAGCATTTCTGCGCCTAATCTCTTTTGTCCTAATGGAACTTCTATGTCTTTGCAAACTGTCTGCATTTGAGTAGTTCTGTTGTCCTAATTGTCCATTCCTGTTGGCTGTTCTGGTTTCAGACTTATGAAACTCTGTTCATGTCACTTTAGAGTGATTCAGCTTCTTGAGTCCCCAGTAGCAGAATCAACAGAGATTTTGTTGAATTTACAGAGGTTATAATTTGTGCTGGTACTGTAATAAGACAGATAGGACATCTTCACCATAAGCAAATAGGCATCTGCATGATGCTTATAGTACTTGTACTATGTGTGAAGAGTTTCATTTTTGCAAGACTGAATTAGTTTTTTCATTTGTAGATACCATTGCAAAGCTGAAGTACTTTACTATTTACAGGACAATACTGGGCCCAAATCTTTCAAGCGCAGTTTATTAATCCTGTATGGTACCTAAGACAGTTCAGGATGAGAGTTTGCCAGTCACCCCACATACCACACACACATGGACAGCTGGGATTTTCCCTTGCTGAGCAGACTGCATTTCCTTCCTGGCTGTGAAAAGAGTGTTTTCCCTCTTATCAGATACAGAGAGCCATTTTTATTTTCCTGGGCACCTATTTCTCCTTCTCCCCATCACTAAATTGAAGTGTTTCCTTTCTTCTTCTAGGACAACTGTGACAACAACAGGGCTTTGTATTTCCTTGCCTATTTTCCTGTCCTTCTAAACATTAGGCAGGATCTCCTAGTTGCTGCCTGCAAGGCTTTGCTTCAGAATCAATGGTTATTCTGTGGGTGTAGAAAATATTTTAAAAGGGATCTTTATTATCAAAATGGAACTAAATATAAGAAGAAAGGACTAACAACACAAAAATAGCTTCTCATTTGTATTTTTATTACTCAAAGTTTGAGTTGATCTACATTATCCCAGAGAAGGCCCACCTCTCAGTCTCTTACCCACATCTGGGATCTTTTCCTGTAGTTAACTTCTGTTCCTGTTTCCTGGAGTTAACTTCTTCAGATCCATCAAGGGTGAAAAGCCAAGCATGAATCAAGACATGTCAGGAAAGTAGTATTTCATGTGCTCATTACCCTGTAAGGATTGATGAAGGCAAGATTTGAAGATCCAGTTTGAATTTTTCCTATTTAACCTATCCCTTGTAATCACATAGCAAACAATGTTGTGTCAAACAGAGCACTTAACATTCATGATATGCTCCAGACACACCCTTTATGAAAATATTACGTAGAAATGAATCACATGCTTCAATCTATCATTTGTCAGTGTCAGGAAAGAATATCTGTTAATTTTTTTTCCACCTTCCTCTGAAGACTCAGTAGTTGTCTATGGCCAAATGGTATCAATGACATCAAAGAGTCAATGTTTTATCACTCCATTCTGGTATCTGTCTTGCTTAAATGCTTGGACCAATACTGCTACCATCCCTAAAGAGATGGGAAGGATTCTTTTGTCAGCTCAGGCAGCACTTTGAAACCCTTTCCCTTCACAACACAAAGAAGTGTTCTGTATTCTGAGTTTAGGACTTCTGAGTTCATCTGATTTAGACATGGTGTTACCATTGAGTCTTTGTCTGTTTTCTGCTCTTGGCACAAATTATAATTTTGTGGGAAATGAAATTTGTATTTTTGAGCAATAATAGATGCTTAAAGAGCAAACTAACTGAATGATCCTTCTAGCCTTAATTTCTATGGTGATTATAAAACCCTATTAAAAAAAAGTATATGGTCAAGTTATGTTGTTGTAAAATGATTACAAAGGATTATAAAATGTTGGTACTTGTAAAGAAGTCATGACTACAAACTAGCATACGTATTTGTATTCTATATTTTATAATGTCGTATTAGCATTTTTCCTTCAAAGCTGTTTTTTTTTCAGACTGTGCACCATAAGCAGATTTATAGCATGATATGCTTTCTTTAAGTTAGTACAGAAAATGTGAGAGGACATTCACAAAGAAATGCAATGAATGGATTTTTTTCCATCAACTGGTCATTCTATATGCTAACTAGCATTAACTCTGTACTTGTGCTAGATAAAATATTAATAGAATTATCTTTCTGCTTTCTTGACACGATTATTTAGGAAAAGAAGCCCTTCAATATCAAGAGAACAGAGCAGAAGATACGACCAAAGGGAGGAGAGAGACGAATATTCACAGTATGCAACATCAGACAGTGCGATGCCCAGGTCACCATCAGATTATTCAGATAGGCGGTCACAACGTGGGCCTCAGTTATATGAAGAACCTGAACTGGGTGATTATAGAGATTCCAACAGAAGGAGCCACAGGCGTTCCAAGGAGTATCCGGTAGATGAAGAAGATGTACAAAACAGGGAAGAATATGAAAGGCAAAGGAGGGAAGAGGAATACCAGGCACGATACCGAAGTGATCCTAATTTGGCTCGTTATCCAGTCAAGCCACAGCCGTATGAGGAACAAATGCGTATCCATGCTGAAGTGTCCCGAGCGCGCCACGAACGGAGACATAGTGATGTCTCATTGGCAAATACAGAGTTGGAAGATTCTCGGATATCTATGCTCAGGATGGAACGGCCATCAAGACAAAGGTCAGTGTCTGAGCGCAGGGCTGCCATGGAAAATCAACGTTCATACTCTATGGAAAGAACTCGAGAGGCTCAGGGACCAAGTCCCAATCGTCAGAGGACCACAAATCATAGCCCTCCTACACCTAGGAGGAGTCCAATTCCTCTGGAAAGACCAGACATGAGGCGCTCTGATTCATTAAGGAAACAGCACCATTTGGATCCCAGCTCTGCTGTACGGAAAACAAAACGGGAAAAGATGGAGACCATGTTACGGAATGATTCGCTCAGCTCAGACCAGTCTGAATCTGTCAGACCTCCACCACCAAAGCCCCATAAAACGAAAAAAGGAGGTAAAATGCGCCAGGTTTCATTAAGTAGCTCAGAAGAAGAATTGGCATCCACTCCAGAATATACAAGTTGTGATGATGTAGAGATTGAAAGTGAAAGTGTTAGTGAAAAAGGTAAGATTTGTAATTTTTTGATTGTTTCAGCATAGAGATTTGATTTTCATTACTTCGGATGTTTATTTTAGCTATTTAAATTTATTGCAACCACACATCTACAGCCCTTCACAGACAACTCAACTTTGTTGTGATGGGAGTTCGGATTTTTTTCTGATTTTGTATTTCATTTACATAAATCTAAATTTAATTATTTACGTGGAAGACAACATCACAGCTACTATAAGTATTTGGATATGTTAAAGGAAAAACATGTCTACTGAAAAACCTGTCAATGAAATCTGCAAAGTATCTAAAGCTGGGCTGTCATATAAGGCCATGGTTTCATGTCTATTAATACCAGATTTGCATGCTCCTGGATCACAATGAGTGCATATTTGATCTGGATCAAGTGTGGGCGCATGACCGCATTTTTGTTGAATTAACTGGAGCACATGATACAGACCTTATGCCAGTTTCATGCTGTCTGCTGCAGGTTAAAGAGTGTCTGATCTACAAAAAGACCTATGTATCAAATTAACCCATTGAAGTTTTGAGACAAATTCAAAATAACTGATATGGTTTTAACCAATGAAGGTTTCTTTTCTTTGTAGTCCTACAGTGCTTTTTGGTTTTAGTGCTTTTTAGGATTAATGCTGGAGTTACTCCAATGTCAGAAAGAAAATTAAGATTGATTGAAATGACTTATCAGCCTCTAAAAAGATAATTTATGATTTAAATATGAAAGTATTGGGGACCATGAATTTAAACTCAATCAAATGAATATTATTAGTTCACTTACCTTCATATATGTTGTTTTAAGCTTTGAGTTATTTTTGTTATACCAGTGAACCTTTACTGCTTCTCCTGAATGGTCATCTGCTGTTGTGGATTGAGAATAGAAAATCTACTACTATTTATTATTATTATTATTAATATTACTATGAAATTAGTTCTGAAGCAAGTAATTAACTTCTCTTAGTGAAATAACTCTGAATTTTCGTATGTCAATATGAAAAACCATGGTGTGATAAGTATGGAGCAAGACAGTGTAGAATGGAAGGAAATTTCAGCCAGGCCAAAGTAGACAGTTGCATGTACTTAGGTGAAACAACTGTGCTGAAACTGTGACCCCCACAGTCTTCCTGATGAGTAGAAAAAATTTTATGGTATTCATGATTTTGTTCTTAGAAGCAACCTTGAGGAAAATAGGACCAATCAATACATGGGAAGTTGGAACAAAGTGTTTATTTAAGGTAATTCAGTGTAAGAAATGTAGTATATAAAATAACATACAAACAATTTTTTTTTTACACGTAACACACAAAGCATATACATTTAGGATTGTAAAAGCATGGAATTATTTAGGTTGGAAAAGATCTGTAAGATTATTGATTACCACTAATTTAGCACTTCTAACACATCAATAACCGTTGTGTCTGCTGCTGCATGGATGTCTATCCCCCACCTCCACAGAGACAGCAGACTGAAGGACCTCAGTAGCACGATGTCTCTCAGACATGGGAATGCTGCTTATCTGCCTGGCTTATCTGTAGCGAGCCTGGTTTCATGCCTTTCCCCTTCAGACCTGGTTTAAAGCTCTCTCCGTGAGCCCTGCTAATGCTTGAGAAAAGATCCTTTTCCCCTTTTGAGACACGTGACCCCCATTTGTCATCAGCAGGCCTGGTGTCATGTAAACTGTAAACATGATCAGAAACCCCCAAAATTCTGCTGGTGACACCAGGCAAAGTCAAGTACTGATCTGCTGGATCTTCCTCTCTTCCCTTATCATTTCTTGCAACTGGGAGAGTAGAGGAGAAGACCACTTGTGCTCCTGATTCCTTAACCAGTCATCTCAAAGCCCTGACATCTCTCTTTCATTGTCCTTGGACTTATTGCCACTTTGCTGCCTGCCTGAAAAGTCCATAATGGCTGCGGGCCTTTCCAGGGTTGGAACCTTTCCCTTCTCAGCCGGGTCCCAGGGATGCACCAGATATGACCAAGAAGTAGGTCTGGTCTACATATTGGGCATTCTGCTCCCTTCAGATGGGAGTTTAAAACATGCTGTACAATGCTAGATTCTCTGTCATAATAATGATCTTACAAAACTTACAGCTTTCACTTAAGCAATTCTGTATTTTAAGGGTCAAAGAAAACACTGATAACAATAGTTAATGACAATATCATCTCTGTCCTGATTTCTGAGGTAATGAATGAGGCTAGATATTTATTATATAAATTAATTTTAAAAGCTTGCAAAAAATTTGCAGGAAAAAAGTGCTCCACACTATGCTATGCTCATCTTGGTTGAATTAGTGCAAGCACTTTGTCATGACATACAGAGCGTAACCATGTCAGTGCGGCCCAGGGGTGGCCTGTGGCTGTTACCAATGTGGAAAACAACCTTGGTTTTCCATAAAGGACAAGAGCAACTGCTTGAACTGGGGAAGGATCTGACAGCTTCTGGCTGTGTCTGCTCCCAGCCTGTGCTGGGGGACCTGGGCTGTGAGGAAGTGACTGTGCACAGCACGGGAAGTCATTCCAGCGTAACACCTGTGCCTGGAACCAGAGCCAGCTGGTGCCAACCTCAGCAGCCCTAGTCACATAATCGAATATTAGCCTCAGACCCTCCTACTTCTCGCCTGATCTTTAATCACTGGAGTGGAAGCTCCAGAAAAGTGTTTGAGTGAATTTGGGAAGATTTGGCTGCTGCTAGGCTTGAGGAAGGAGTGAAGAGATCTAATATGAGGAGGAAGAGTGGGTCTCACTACCTGGATCCAGCCTTCTGGATAGGTATAGATAGGCATAGAAAGTTTTCCCTTATTATTTTATTTTCATGAATCTCTCTTATAATTGGCCTACACTCAAAGTGATTTCTTCATGAATACCACCAAAGGAAATCCAGCACATAAGCCACCAGTGGTCCTCCTTGTATTGCAATATATATTTCCTTAATAGATAAAATACAGTTATTGTAAACACCTTTTTTAAAAATTAGTTTCTTCTCCCCCCAAATTGCTTGCTTTTTATCCTTTAAAAACACCCCAGACATGAAGATGTCTCAGCTGTCCTTTTAAGTCACAAACAAAGTCTGTTTGGCCCAAGATATAAAGCTGAATATGAAACATTTGGCCTTGGTATGATGAAGGGTGGTAATGTTACAGTGAGGATTTGGATGCAGTTATAATGATTTCTCCGAAAGAGGTGAATATTTTTTTTCCATCTCTTTCTCCTTGGAATATCCATAGTTTTTCACAGATTCTGCAAATAAATGTAACAACTGCTCAGCTGTGAGGAGCAAACTGGGTCTGAGCTGCAGGCGCATGCGTTCACAGATTTGCATCAAAACATTTTACAAGGCCCTAACATTGGTTTTAAGAAACTAATCTGAAAATTGTGACTTTTCCAAAAGTATAGGAAAAAGTTGTAGTCATATGCTCTTAAAAGGACTGGAAGTTTGCTTTTTTAAGCTTATCTTAAAAAAGAAAAGAATTGATACATATATAGGCTGGGACATAAATATGCATACAAAATGCAGATGGACATTTTGTTCTATTAGTTCAATGGAGGCAGTGTCCAGCTGCTGGATTAAGAGCTCTGTGAAGAGCATCCATTATTGCTGAATGCCTGAGCCTTTCAGTATTTGGGTCTGACCTCATTTCAGTAGCTATCTGCCTTAAGATAATTTTTCCTTGGTTTTTAAAAACATAATTGTTGTCAGGGGAAGGACAAGGAAAAATTATTTTATGCATGATGCTGGTAATGGCCAGAGAAACTATTGCCATGGAATGCTCCTGCCTCTGCTCTATGGCAGACAAGGGAAACTGTGAGCAGAGAAAGCTGCTGAACACCCTGACAAGACCCTGGTGCCCCAAGACAGTCATGTGAAACACAGGCGTGGTTGAAGAATCCTTGTAAATGGAGATTCAATTGCAGAAGTGCTAGATTCTTATGCTACTGAATAGTTTTTGTAATGCAAATAAATTTGGACCAGGAAATTTGGGTCATATGCCAGGCTGAGGACTGGTATATTGAGTGGGAATCAGAATGCATCAGGAGGATGAGCAGAAAAGGGAAGGAAGTTTAAGATCAGCAACAAAACATCATTGGGTGTCTGGAAACCAGTGGATTGATATGTAGGCTGTAGAAGAAGAGGGAAGAGTGAAACTGGTAGATAAAGCAGGCAATATCTGTGACTTGTAGTTTGGGAAGAGCAGATAAAGTGGAGAACACAGATCTTCTAAAGAAAACTGGGATTCTGAGAACTGGAACTTCCTGAGGGTAGGTTAGAGGATTCTGAGAAGCAGAATCAGCATTTTGGGAGGGATGATGAGTGGCTGGAAAAAGAACAGTCAGAGAAAAAACCAGGAGCGCTAAGCTGAGCTAAGCCGGGCTTGGAATTTTTTGCAAAGAGGGACTGGGACTCCCTGAACATGGAATGTGGATGTGGCAGCGTTGACATGAAGGGCTGAGAGAGTATTTGGTGAGATGAGATGTGCTAAGACCTTGGTGAGGTGCAAACAGTGTGACTGACCAGTTCATTCTTTAGCAGCTCAGGAAACAATGCATGAGTACAGTGTTAAATGGACATAGCTGAGATTACAAATGGGTTTACCTGAAACTTAGGTTGTGCTAGAATTAGACATATTTTCCACACTGAATTTTGTGCAGGTCTTCATACATATTGAAACTCTCTTTAGTGACATAACTGAACACCAGTTTACCAGTTGGCCTCTGCCTTTTTCTGTGAATAAGATAATAAATTCTTGCTTATTGTGCTATTAACATTTTTCTGAAGCTCCCAACATTTTTTCCACATTATCTAAGGGACCCTTCTTTACTCTTGCTGTGAGCACCAGGCTTCTGAAACTGCAAAGACATCTCCGTTTACAACACTTTTTGCCAGTCCTGAGATCAGTGTAGCAGATGGTTCAAGGCTGTATCTCCATGATGGGACCTCCTGCCTGTCTTAGGAAGTACACTTTGGAGAGGAAAAAAAGAAGTCGTCTATATGTTTTGGACCAAAGTATTTATTAGATATATTGCTATTTTCCCTAATAATGAAAGATCAAAATTGCTTACAATGCTAGAGAAAAAAGCAATTCTTGAAATGTCAATGTTTTTATGAAATTGTAAATTTTAAATGGCTGTAAAATAGATCCTCCATCACTATACCCAGAGATTATGATGACATATTTATAAATGTTCTTTACTGTTCTAATCACCAATTCTTTCTCAAAACCATCTCAGTTTACATGGTTCACTTTGAAGGCTCTGAGAAATGTGGCTTATAGAAAGAAAACAGTTGTGATGTTAATTGCAGTAAAGTGAACATTGAACTATGTCTCCTACAAAGGTCCAAGCAAAGCTGTATTTTGTGGTGTGCTGGTTAGGCCAGCCTTTCTACATTGCTTGTCCAATTAAAGTGTCTTCTGTTGTGAGGGAATGTTAGGGTACTTTTTGACCTGCCTGTTCAGTTAGATGTTTTTCAGAGCAATTGTAAGGAGCAGGCCTTAGGGGAGGTTTGAAGGCCCCCATAATTTGTTAGCCAGCATGAAGCAGATGTGAAGCAGACGTGAAACAGAGTGCTACAGGAGAGTTCTGTGTGTCCCCAGGCTTTACAGGCAAATTTAGAAAATCAAACAGTACCACTGTCCATGTATTCCTTGTGGCAATACTGTCACACCTGCAGTCTGCCAAATGACCAATCTGAAGAGACTCAGGAAAGCTTGTGGTCCCTCAGGTTGCTGTACCCCCACTCAGAACACAGGCACGAGAGAGGTGACCTGCACTGAAGCTGAGGTTCCTTCTTGTGCCTTCCCCAGACATTTGATGGTCTTAAATGTCCTGCAATTCTTTACAAATCTGTCAGACTCTAGGGTTTCAGCAAGAGACAATTTCTTCATGGAAGAAGAAAATTAATTCAAGGAAATCTAGGTGTATGATAGCTCTAAATATTGCCCTAATTTGTTCTAGATGTAAAGTAGGACATAGTAGATTTTCCAATGATGGTAAACAGTTCAGGCATACGCACATAGCAGGCTCCCAGCCACCTTTCAGAGCACTCTGTGAGAGGTATCTGTTTGCACAAATGGTGGCTGACATATAATGTGGGTGGAATCTGTGGTGGGAAAGGCAAATGTGTTTGCGTTTTGTCAGAGGTGCAGTTCTTAAATTTAGTGTTTGCTTTCACTCTTACTTTATTAAAGCATGATAGCTAGATAGTTTTTATTATCAAAGAAACTCGTATGCATAAAAACATAGAGTTATTTAGGTTGGAAAAGATCTTTGGGACAAAGTCCAACTATTAACTTAAGAGTGACAAGTTCACCACTAAACTAGTGTCACATCCACACCTTTTAAATACCTCCAGGAATGGTCAATCAACTTGTTCCCTGGGCAGCCTGTTCCTGTTCCGCTGTTGGACGACCCTTTTGGTGAAGAATTTTTTCCTTATATCCAGTCTAAATTTCCCCTGCCACACCATGAGGGCATTTGCTCTCATTCTATTGCTTGTTACTCCGGAGAAGAGTCCCACCCCCACCTGGCTGCAACTCCTCTCAGGCAGCTGTAGACAGCGATAAGGTGCCCCCGAGCCTCCTTTTCTCCCTGCTGCACACGCCCAGCTGCTTCAGCCACTCCTCACTGGACTTGTGCTCCAGACCCTTCACCAGCTTTGTTACCCTTCTCTGGACACACTCCAGCCCCATTTTTGGTGAGGGGTCCAGAACTGAGCCCAGTGTTCAAAGTGCAGCCTCACCAGTGCTGAGTACAGGAGGATGATCACTGCCCTGGTCCTGCTGGTCACATTATTGGTGGAACCAGCCAGGATGTGACTGTCCTTCTTAGCCCCCTGGGCATGCTGCCAGCTCATATGCAGCCAGCTGTTGACAGCATCCCCAACACAATATGTGGATAGACTCCAGTGATCTTAAATGTTCAACATTCTTGTGTTGATTGAAAGCTGCAGAGCACAGGCTGTGTGAGCAGAAATGTGTTCATGCAGGACCAGGTGGAAATATACTTTTCTTTGTCACTAAGCACGTTGAAAGCATAAATATATAACCTTGCATTGGCTGTGTTATGGTCATTTACAAACATGTGAAGAACTGCCCTTTTTCATGATAAATGTTAAAATATCCCCACGTCTGGAACAGCTTGCAGGACTCACTTGTTTATTGCAGTACTGAAACCAATCTCACAGACATCCAGTTTAGTTTTTGACAGAGAATTGTCTATTGAAAACAATATGCTTGTCACGAGTGAGAAAAAGTATGGTAGCTCATGGTATGGGGAGCAGAAAGCACATTCCTGGAGTGCTACCGCAAGAACAGTGCATGGCTTCCAGGAGCAGAGATGCCAAGGAGGTGGGATTCCGTCATAGCACTCTCACTTTTAAATTCAGAGAGATAAGGGACCTGATTTCAATCCTACTTGTGCCAGTTTCATACATCTTCAACAACTTTGGCTTCCAAGTTACACTGAGCTAAATTAGATCAGAATGAGGTCATTGTTTCTAAAATTTGTTTCATTCAGGTTAGAGAGTTCCTGAAAGTCTAACTTCTCTGGAACAGATTATACTAGAAGGCAAAATTTCTGGACTGAGCTACAGCAGTTGAACAAAAAGGCTTTGAATTTTTAGTTTCAGTACAGAAATATCTTAGAATTCAAAGTACAAATTTTAAATGGTCAAAAGAACAACAATTGATTATTTAATATGCTGAAATGCTGGATATGTTTTATTAAAAGAGATTTCAGTGAGTGACAAAATTTCTTATTATTTCATTTAATATTGCAGTGTAGGAGATTGTGTTTTGATTTTGTAATTAAATAATTTTTCTTTTAATTTCTTTTCTTTAAATTTTCTCTACCTGTTATGTAAGGTAAATGTAACTTAAATGTATAAAAAGCTTGACTGGAAATTCAGAATTCTATTATTCCATTTTTTAAGCTTACTCTTATGAACTGCTTCTATTTTAACCGCAAATACAAGAAATATTGAGAGATAAGAAATATTACACTTCTCTCCTTAAATTTCTAAGCAATAAAAATCACTGCTTTGAAAGTACTTCTTAAAACTTTGGCTAAGAAATACCTAACTACTTTAAAATATTAGTATTGCCTATAATTTTTTTTTCTATAAAAATATTTTTTACAGATGCATAAGTGAGAACATGACTAGAATGTTTAAAGTTACAGAAATTTCTAAATGTAGAGTATTTTAAAAAAACATTGCCAAACGTTCTACTTACACACTTCCATGTTCCTTAGAAGATATATGAAAAGGGTGTGATCTTCTGCAGTATTTAGAGAACTCTACTGTAAAATATTTTAAATTTTCAGTAATTTAAACTTGGCATAAGACAATAAAGTCACTCATAGAGAAAGCCCTGCCTTTTCCCAATTCTTGGATGCATATTCACATCCTTATGATAACTCCTGCTGGCAGAAGCATTCAGGCAGGTACACACTGCATCAAGCCAGGAAACTTTTGTGGGGTAACTGTAACTAGGTAAAAATATGGTAAATATTAACATTTGAAGCTTCCTTATAAAATGATGATGATTGTCCTCTAAGATGTTAAAATGTATGCTGAAAAGACAGTGTGTAACTGATTATGCCTTATCAGAATCTGCGGGTAGATAGGCATTTCCTGAAGTAAGGAAGAAGAAATATTTTTCATTTAATAATCAGAGAATACAGAATATTTTATCATAAGTAAATGAGCATGAATAATTTAATAATGTTTCAATTCAAACAAAAAAGTCTAATATTCAATTTTATTGATTAAAACCTTGCCTAAAGTGCAATCTTAACCTTCTGTATACAAATGTACAGAAATAATTAAAACTGTAATTCTTTAAGCATGTTTCCTTTTACTCTGGGACTTTGCTGGAACTATGGCTATAGCAGAAATGTTGTCTGGGCATGAGATTAATTATCCTCTGAGAAGATGCAACAAAAGGACTATGAGTTATTATTACAGTATTTTAGTGCATTTGTTGTAGTTATCTATGGTTTCAGATGAGATTAAGCTTATTATTAATAAGAAAATATGATTTTTAATATTTTTAACTTTGGGAAAATTTTTATCGTTGGAACCTATCTTCAGTTTACTTTCTTAACAATAACTGCAAGGTGTGTTTTACCCTGGAATTTGTGAAAATTTTCTATTCTGAAGGTAAAGATGTTTCTTTTTCAGTTGAAACTGTAAACCACTGAATTATCTGGGTGACCAATATTAAAAGTACCATAAAAAGCATTTTTGCTTCCTCTGCACACTTTTAAAAATATATTTTGCAAATTTAAATAGAAAATAAACTTGTGTTATCATTTCAAGATAATTTCTCACTGTCCTTTCACATCTTGGCAGGTGGAATATTTGCTGAATAAAATCAATAAATATTCATTAACCTTTTAGTAGTGATGAAAGAAATTTTTGTACAGACATGGCTGGAAAAAACGTCATCCTAGGAAATGCAAGGCCTCCAATGTGGGTAATTCTTATCTTATTCAACCAGGTCCACATTCTTCAAACTAGCATTTCAGTTTAACTGAGTGAGAAATTTGTACTTCTTAACCAAATCTTGTATCAGGGATAAGTACTAATAATTCATACAGATTTGGCACAGATAAGGCAAAAATGACCTGCCGGATTCTGTGTAAAACATTTCAGTTCCTTACAGTGGTGTGGTAGAACAAAAACCATCATGGAGCTTTTCTTTTGAAGTTTTCTGAATATTTATATAAATACTGTAATGTTTTTAGTCTTTTTTCCAGATGAGTCCTAGTAAACAGAAATAATGACAGCATTAAAAAAAAAAAAGAAAATAAAAGATGTAGAATCTCTGGAATACATGAAGCGTGTGTTTTTAAAATTATAATTTTCTTCATAGTTTGATGAAATAATTAAATCATTATTCTTCTAGTAAAACAGAACATTCAAACCTATCTGCCACAAATTAGACTCAGTGTCATTTTAGATTGTATTAGTCCTGTCCTATGGCATATTTAAATTGATTCAGCAGGTAATTCTGTTACTCGTTCAGTTAACTATCATAAACTAAATGTGCCACTGTCAAATAATTTTACTTAATTCATTAAAAATAAGTATTTAGTTGGCATAGTCTATCAATTGTATGGTTTGGGTTTTTAAAAATATTTTACATTTTCTTTTGAAATGTGTTTTTGTTGTTCTGTTATTATTTTTATGTGTATTTCATTAAGGATAGGATGATCAGTATGGGATAAATAGACAAACCAAAGTGAAGGGGAATTAAGCAGAACAGGCTGTACGTATGTCATTTATGTGAAAACTGTGTTCCTGAGATGCTCTGTCCTTTAGCCCTGCTGTCCCAAGCTCCCCAAAACTCCAGGTTCAAGACCTGGAGTTAGTCACGGAAGCTGCTTGGGATTAAACTGAATGTTGTTGAGGGTGTGACCTGGAAGCATATGTTTGTCACAGGAATACATATTCTTTCCATCTCTTCACAGTTCTCACTCCACCCAAGCCTCATCCATTGCAATTCACAATCTAGGCACCAGGACGGAGTATTTGGTGTGAGTAGTCTGTCCTTCTGTCTGGCTGCAATTTCAGCTGCAGCTGTGCAGGAGCTGCTGTATAACAGCAGAGCTGGTCCTGTGATGAAGGCAATGACACAAATGTGAGGGGCGAGACAGACACTTTGGGCAGTGCCAGTGACAGTGCCACAGAAACCCTTCCCTGTCAGAGCCCTGAGCAAGTGCTGAATGATGAGTTCCTTGAAAAGCAGGCTATCTGCCTAGGAATCTGATTATTGATTTAGGAATGCCATTTCACCCTATTCGTGAAAATTCTAACTAACTTTTTCCAATAATACTATTTCCTTGAGAGTATATTTAAAACCCTATAAACATATTTTAAAGTTTTTGGTGTATTTTGTTAATATCAAAGGATCATTAATGAATTTCTCCTGTGTTGGCCCACTGATATTGAAATCCTTATTTTAAGGGCAAGGTAGAAAGAATGTGAGGTAATGATAATGACTTTTATAATAATATAGAAAATATTAACTAAAACTGGCTGAAGAGAACAGGGTCATTGTAGTCTATCAAATTAGTGGTCAACAGTTTTGTTATAAAGTGTAGAGAAATTTATTTTGCCTTAGACTACAAAGTACCTACATGTCTCTTAAGAGTGAAGTTTTATGCTAACATATATGCTAATACTTTAACCTTTTCTACTGAACTAGTCCTATTTTTCATGGAAAGGTTAAAGACCATTGCATAAAGAAAACAAGAATGTTTAGCCCACCTTGCTTTTTCTTGGTTATAAATCATAACTTTTTTTGCCATGAAGTTCTCTATGTGGCTTTGAAATGTGAAAGGATTAAAAAAAATCTAATTTACTTCTGAAAATATTTCACATAAAATGTATCACGCTTTTCTGTTAAAATAGTACAATGTTCAGCCATATTGAGGACAAAGCAACTCGGCAAACTTTTGGTCCAAACTACTAGATGAACATGGTTGGGCGTTGTTACCTGTTTTCAGAACCATTACAGAATAAAAGAGAAAGGGGAAAATGGAGATATATCACAGAGAAATTTCACTGCGATCCCCCAGCAACATTGCCATTACTTACACTGCAGCCTGGTCCCCCTTTGTATAACTCATCAAAATCTTTGCATTACTCAGTGGTTCTTTTTCCCTTTACTGAGTTTTTAATTTTTGTCTTATATAGTTTCTTTCACCCTTTCCTCTTTCTTGAAGCCTTATAGTTTAAGCAATGATTTGATTGATCGTGCTGCAGCACTTAATGGGCTTTCAGACTTGAAGATACTTTTAAAAGAGTTTATTTCAGTTAAATATTAACTTGCTAAATTGTCAGAAGTGCTGTGGAAGTCACATATATCTGATTTCTCCATTTCACCTCATTGATTAAGTAACTTGTTTCCAAGGAATGTTTGAGTAGCGTTTATGAGCATGGAGAAGTAGATTGTGAGGAAAGTGTGTGGTATTGGCACTTCTGGTTTATGTCTCATCTGTTTTAATAGAAAAGTGAACTTAATAGCCTGTAATCATGCAGCACTATATTCCACGTTAAGATATTCTATTGAAATGTGTAGAGACAGATGAACTAAATGAACAGTACATAAAAAATACGTGTGTCACACACTGAGGTTTAGACTAGATTGAAGATAGCAATTCTTATGAAAATATACTCAGATCAATGGTGCTCTAGAGGAACATTCTATAAGAAATAGTTCTGGTGGTTATACTTTCTGCCTTTCTGAACATTTAGATTATGAATATCTTTTAGGTTCCTAGTTATATAATCTGTTTACTTGGAAAATGTAAATATATGGACATTAGTTATGTAGTCTAAATAGAATCAAATAAAAGTTTTCATCACAAATCTCCATAACTATTTACTGTTTTGCCTATTTATAGGCCATTTTCTATACGCATCTGTAACAAGGAAGGGCTTGGCTTGTGATGCACTATGTTAGATGTTTAGATACTACACTTCCTACTACTCCTAGGAAGTGAATGTATGCAGTATGTTCCAATGGATTTTGTACTTTCTAATAATTTTACCATTTCTTCTGCGTATTAACTTTGTATTTAATTTTTTTTCTAAGCTTAGTACTGAAAATATGTTCATACTGAGAGTTTCTAAAAGATGAGTTCCTTTGAAAAGTCTTCATGTTCTGTTTTTATCAGGCAATTTTAATACACTTTAAAAAAGAATATTACAAAACCCCCATTTTTTAAAGCTAACATATTGATGAGTTGAAGAAATTGAATTTGTTCTTGAAAGCTTTTGACTGAAGAAGGTCATCAGAATTAGATTTGGACTTCAGAGTAATCATTCCAGCACAATTTAAAGGGCTGCTTTTGTCTCTTCTGTGTACAAAGTATATTTATGAGGCTGAAAGTTTCCTGGTTTTCTGACATATGTAATCCATTGCCTTGAGTCAATCACTATGATCCTTTGCAAAAGCCAAGACTGGTCAGTAGTTGGAATCTTCATAGATGTGATTCAGTATAACCAGAGGTAGCTGGAGAAGGTTTTCTGCTGTTTTCTTTGTGTGTGTTGTATTGCAAGAAAAAGTTAATCCCTTCAAACCCATGAATTTCAATGTAAATGTATAATATCTTCATGGAAAATCAGACCAGTAGAGTGGCTGAGCCAGTTTAAAGACCCCATAAAAAGCTGAGAAGTCACCAAGTGCTAGTGTCCCACTCCAAGACACTGAGAGCACAAAGCTTTTCCTTGAGGTGTGGCTCAATAAGGCGAGCTGTGGTGAGCCAGAAACTCATTGTCATCTGAAATGAAAGCCCCATTCCTCATCCTATCTCATGATTGCTGATCTGGACCAATCACTGCACTGGTATGAAACTAAACTGCTGCAATAAATTAACACTTTCCTTTCACCTTAATAAACAAGAATTACTGTGGTGTATTGCACCTTTACCAGAACTGGCACAAAAGAGCAGTCAGTGCTGGGAACAGCATGGAGAAGGATGAGAGAATCATGTCCAGTGACAAAGAGCTCTTAGGTGACTCAATTGCATAATGGACCACATTTGCACTAAGCAGTAAATAATAGTACGACTTTCAAACAACACTGGCAACATCATAGGCAAAATTGCAAATGATGAAGGGTGATGCACGTGACAGCTTGAGAGGTGATAGAGTAGGTGAGAGCCTCTTGGTATTCCTAGCTTCCTAAAATTGAAACCACATATCTTATCTAAAGATAGGTCTGCACTGCAGTCCAAACCATGACTGCAGCTCATCTTGACAGATGAGAGCTAGTTTTGAGGGCAGTAGTTAAAGTGCTGATTGCTGGAGCTGCAGAGTGCTGACTGCTGAGACCCTGGGTAAATATTCACGTGATGTGTGCTGAGCTGCTATGCCTATGCCCTTGTTACTCTGGAGGCTCTGCTGGTGTACAGATAGCCTGTGAGATAAGCAGCTTTTCAGCCCTGGCCTCTAGAAGAAGATGACTTCTCTAAGCAGTAAGCTTGTGCAAATAAGAATCCTTTATGGCACCTGTGTAAGATGAGAAGCAGCATCTAGGAAATTGCCAATACTTCCTGTTACTGCTGTAGGTTAAGTTCACGAAATATATGGTTGTGGCAAACTTTGTGCCAGAAAAATGTATTATATACTTAATGTTGTTGCCTTTCTCACTAATAGTTTTCTGTAAGAAAGGAAAAATGCAACAAAAATAGGAATCCATTAAGGCATCTTGATATGATTCTCATTCAACATTTTCTGAGCCTGATTTTCTGTTGTTCTCCTCTCTTTTTATCTGTAGAAAGTAACTAAAAAGTGGGTGTAAAACATTAATATTCTGATTTGCTATCGTAACTACTAACACCTTCCTTGTGTTCACTCCAGAGTAGATCAGATGATTAGACAACATGCATTGCAGGGAAAGATAAAAGCTTTCTTTTTCAGAGGTGCTAAAGTCTCAGTGAGGCTGTGAAATTCAGTGAGAGCA
This sequence comes from Origma solitaria, assembly GCA_013397895.1. Classification (NCBI taxonomy): domain Eukaryota; kingdom Metazoa; phylum Chordata; class Aves; order Passeriformes; family Acanthizidae; genus Origma; species Origma solitaria. Next base: position 344,694 of record VZRL01005770.1, read on the forward strand.
TGGAATGCTTACTCAACACCTTTGTTCTTTTTAAATGTCTGGAAAGAGACTTGTACACAGTGCCCTATCTCTCTGAACCATTTACATTTGTGTCGTGTGAGTGTGAAATACCATCACCCTGTGAAGGCGCTGACCTTCAGTGACTCCACACAGATACAGATCGCTGAGCATTTTACAGAGCTGGGTGAAGCTCAAGTTCACTTTTTATTGACAACTGTAAAATGTGCTGTAGGAAGTACTATGAAAGTACATTGTAATTATGTAATTTTGTTGCTAATTATAGAGGACAGTTGCAGGTCACCTGGACTGTTTGAAAAAACCAGGTTGTAGCACTGTCTCAGACTTCCTACTTTGTCTATAGGTTCTATATCAGTGAGACTTGGCTGTTTGTGCTGTAGTTTGCCTTGCTGGGTTTGTGCTGCAGACTGATATTTTCTTTCTTTTTTTTTTTNCCATAACAATTCAGAAAATGTAGTTCAACCATTTTGAAGAGTGAGTCTGCAGGAAAATGTCTTGTTTAGTCAATGTTAAAACGCTTAAGACACTGAGTTGAAGTGGTGCATCACCTTCCGAGGGTATGCATTTTATGTCTCTATGAAAACTGGCTCAGAGATTTTTTAATTCTCTGAACAAAAATCACAATTCACAGAGGCTTAGGAGGGAATTTTTACTATTTGGTTGCTAATATCTATGGCTATGCTGAACTTCTTGAGGCTCCTCTACATAAATGCAATATATAGGGACCTTTCATAAGGAATTAACGTTTTTGTCTTGCATACTCATTGCCACAAGAGGATTTTCCCTATAACTGCTCTGAACCAAGGCAGTACAGGATTAAAACAGAAAGATTATATATTTTATATTCTTGATATATCTTCCATATCCTGCTGACCCCAGGACTAGTTATATTGGTTGTTGAGAATTATGTTAAATATTGTTCAGATACTACTGTCTGCAATTTAATTAATCTCATTACCATAAGGGTTTTTTTTGGACTTGTAAAAATATTGTTCCTTAAGTAAATTCCTACAGTCAAGGCCTCTGGCAGGCCTGCACTAAAATACATTCTCAAGTGATTTCTTTGGCAATAACAAGCCACAGAAACTGTCCCTCCTGTTCACTATTGTATGGCTTTTGTCAGTTTATTGCAATGAGATAAGCAAGCTCAAAAAGCAAAATGTCAGAAACTGCATTTTGTGAAACTAATTTCAATAACTTTTTACTTTTTAGTCTATTTCCTCATCCTTCTTTTATCTGCTCTATACAGTTTTCTGAGTATTTGTTGTTCCTTAGATCTTTCTAGCTGGACGTTTTTTCTCCAATTTCCTTTTGAAAACTCTGATCCTGTAAAAGTTATTAAAGATTTATCTTTGTCTGATTGCAGCTACTACAGTTGCCAAATCTTTTCTAATACTATTTGTCAAGAGGGGTTGTAAATAATTTTCAAATGGATTGTCTAATAGCAAATGACAAATGGGAGTTCAACTCAGCTGTAGAAGATTAATGGATTTGAGTTTTCCCCTACATTTTAGGCTTTGGATCTATATTCATTTGTAGATCTTGCCTCATGAGGTTTGTCTATGTTATATGTAACTGAAGTTATTTATACAACTTCTCCCAAAAGCTTTGCTGTTCTTGGAAGATAGGGTGGGTAGGGTCTGGTGTGACTCATGGTGGATAATGCTGCAGTTCAAGTGTTGCATAGCTGTGACTGCACTGTATCACATCAGCTTACCATGTCCTAGTGTCCCCTCAAAATGCAGATATATACTTTTGCCTCTCCAATTTATTCTTTATTAGGTGAACTTTGCTGGGGTAAAGAAATATTTTGGTTCCACAAGTATGCCAAGTAGCTGGCATTTTCATTTCTGTGCTACCCCAAAACTTTCTCACCCTGGCCAGCTCATCAGAAGCCTCGTTAAGCTCGCTTGGACAGCTTAGGAGTGCACAGTAGGTCTTTTTCAAGGCCAGGGATCTGGCCTGCCTATCAGAGGTTTAAATTTGGTATTACGTAGCATAATCCACCAAATGCTTTGGCTGTTATATTCCCTGTAAAAATAAAGCAGATTTTGCTGAACTAGACAGCCCCATCGGATCATGTACTTGCGAACTATTTATGATAAAAACATAAGCATAAAAGTGTAGCTGCATTTCCAAATTACAGGCTGAGGAATAGTCAAGAGAGTCCTAATCCTTGACTGCTGCTTTTAGGTACTATTTCAATAGAACCAGTATAGTGCTGTCTAGAGTCTAACTTGGTCAACTGACAATGCTGTATTGAGTAGGAAAACTCTGCTTTAGGACTTGTGGAGTGTTTCTGCTGTTTTTTCTAACCTGTTTTTATAGCTTCACAGAATTCAGAATGAATAATTACCATTACAACATCTAACACGGCCTGCTATTCATCACAGTCCATTCAGTGACATGCTGTTAATTTGTTATTGAGCTCAATAACTTGTATTACTGAAGAACATCTCATGCTTGATCAAAGGGCATTTTTTGAAAGGCATCCAGCATTTGTGTGAAGGAGAGATGAGAATCTATGATGTCTCGTTAGTTCGTTTAAATAGATAATTTCTGTTGTCATTTAAGGTGAGGATTTACATTCAAAATATTCATCTAGCCTTGCATGTGTTTTAAACCTTTATCTTGAAAGAGACAGTCTTAATTTTATGCATTCTAAATCATCCTGGTAAAGTAAGTGGTATTAATCTTAAAGTATAAGTTTCTGCATTTGCCTAAGACTGTGTGTAAACAGAAACAGAAGGCAACACTCATAACAATATGCAATCCAGGCTCCTAGAATTGCTGCAAATGGTAAAACTTCATCTCATTAAGCTTGAATGCATCTCCATTAATAATTGAGGACTCAACCTACCTAAAAAAGACAAAATATTCTTATTTTAATGTCTAAGCAGATCTCCTAACTGTTCTGGAGTTCAGGTAGATGTCTTTTCCATATTTTAATATGAGAAATTTTGAATTTAAAAGATGTGAGGAAACAAGAGGACAAAATTATATTGTGTTTTAATGATAGAATGATATTTATATTTGAGAATATGCTTTGCTGTGTGCTTCATAAGAACTGGTAGATTTGTTTTAGGTTTTCAACAGTCATCTAGATGTTATGAGCTAGCAAACCTGTAAATAGATACATATTATTTAAAGAAAGATATTAAAATGAAATAAAAATTTATATAGGAAAAGATCTACAGAGAAGAGAACAATAGGTTTTTCTGGAAGAAAATTTCAAAATTGATTGCATTTAGAGTAAGTACTTTCCTGCTCTTTAAAATGAGGATCCAAGAAATCTGAAGATAATGGTTATTTCTATCCTAACCATTCCAATAATACGAAAGAATAATTTGGATGATGTAATAATTTAACTATTTATTTTATTAGAAAAATATGCTTGGTGAATTTAAAATCAGTGAGGGGAGGCAATTCTAAAATTATATGAGAAAAGAGAGTTTAATAAATTAAGCTGAAATCATTAATTAAATATTTGTTATTTATTATAATTGGAAATTTATTTGGAATTACTTAATTCATGACTGTTGAAGTTCAGTACAATATTTTACTACATCAAATATAAAGGCTGTATTAATTTGATGAAACAGTCAGATAATATTTAAAAGGGAAAAAATGAGGTTTATGATAACTGAAAGTCAAGTGTCAAAGAAAGAAAGTAAGAGCTAGATGTCATCATCCATTTCTTGATTAATGCATTTTTCAAAGAGTGAGAACAGACATGAAGTCTTTTTCCTCTGGACTGGAGAAGGATTGTCGTTCTTTCGGATTTTATTTTCTTCCCCTGCAGTTTTCATTGCTGACCAACACATTGTATGGTATGGGGCACCCCTTTGTTCAAGGTGGGGCCAGCTGTCCCAGCTGTGTCCCCTTCCAGCTTCTCACGCAGCCCCAGGCTCCTCGCTGGTGGGATGGGGTGAGATGTGGGAAAACAGACCCTTGCCAGCTCTTCCGTGGTAAACACCGAGCTCTTGGTGGCACAGGGGATCAATCCTGCTGCAGGCTGATGCCAGGGAGGCTTTGTGCTGAATCCACATACCTTCCTGAAAGTGTGAGCAGGCAACACCAGCCTGAAGTTGCACAGGTTGAAATGCTTTGTGAAGATGCTCTCTATCTTGAAGTACTTGCAATGACCTGAAGCAAAAACTAGAGTTTACATAAACTGTGGATACTCAATAAACTTGGCGTCACATGCTCTGCAAGGCCTTTTCATGTAGAAGTAACATATTGAGACTATTAAAATAAATGAAGTATTTCATGCTTGCTAAAACAAACTGAATTTTCTGTGTCTCTAAGATTGATGTATTCTGTTACTTGGATTGGCTTGAATTTCTAACTAGATGCAAATGACTAAAATTAGCAATTGAATGTATTCTCAGAGGTAAGTGCCAGCCCCTTGTGTGCTCTGAACTACTGTGGCATTTGTCAGCAGTCGTTTCTACATTAGTGTGTGACTGATAATGAGCTCAGTAGAGTGGCTGGGGTTACCAGCATGATCACAGTTTGCATAAATACAATTATGCCCTTTCCAGCTGAGGGCTTGTTTGTGCATCTTTGGCAGTAGTGGTAGAAGTAAGCATGTCGGACTCTGCAGTTGATTGTGTAGATAATGTCTTGGATGGGCTTCAGGACTAATCTAAGTAGGCAGCAGCTCAGAATAATTAGGGTTGGTGAAATTGCCCAGTTGATTATTTTGCATGCTGAGCTTGCTGTTGCTGCTGTAAGAGGTTAGTGTTTGGTGCAGTGGTTGCTGCTGAAGTCAGGCAGAGGATGAGCTGAGTGATTGCCTCAAGCTGCAGTGACAGCCATGGTCTGAAGGAAGCAGGAACTACAAACCTGGCCCTGAATCCTTAACCCTCCTCTCCATCTCTTCTGCCTCCTTCACACAAAATACGGGACATCACTAGCCCTCAGTGCAGAAAATTTCAGTTCTCTCTACAAAACTGAGGAACTTTTCTTTGGTTCTGTACAGGTCTGCTAACACTGCTGGTCTCCTGCAGGATAGAGTGGATCAAAGCATGAGTAGATGTCTCTCTAATGAATGTTATTAGATCATAATCTAAACCAGCACACTGACCTTCCTTCCTTCCTTGGTCTCTATAAATGATACCTATTATAAGGATGGGAATAATACATGTAAAAGTACCACTTTTACTCTTGCAGCAACAGAACAGCTTTTTATGGTTTGTGGGCCTTTAAAAAAAGCTGTTTCTTCCACAGAAATGGTTTTTTTTAATGTTATTGATATTGACATCTCTAACATCTACAGTCAAAACCAGAAAATGAGTAAATAACTGGAATATTAAAGTGAAATAATGAATGATTCTTTCCTTCATATTCTATAACATCCTCATAAAGAAAAAGACCCCACCTGTTAAAGGGACTCTCACATGTGCAAATTATTACTCCTGGGGAAAAGGAGAGGTAATAAAATGAGGTTTTTTGACTCATTTATATTTGCTAATTTTATTTCTTCAATCTAGGATCACAATACTCCTAAGAAAAAAAAAACCAAACAAATAGGGAAACTCCTTTCCCACTGGTGATTTTTTTGTTTGGTGCAATAGGTACAGGAATATGAAAACATAATATTTGAGGATAAGTAGACTTTAATCTCCAGAATTTAGTTTGGGGCTATACTAATTGCTTTGCTTTTTGCCTCCTTTCCTTTTGCTATCAATCTGGACAGTATTGCTAACTATGTCTGAGTTTCTTATACTAGTTGTGGTGGTGATAGAATGAAGTCAATTCAAAAGCTGGGCAGTTTTGGAACTGGTTATATAGAAGTCAAAAGAAATGACAGAAAAGGAAATTGAATGTGATGAAGGAGAAAATGTAATTGTGATTTTGGGTGTATTCCTGAAGGCTGTTTCAGGCTCACTCAGCAAGCCACCTCACAGGTTTCTAGTCTGACCCATAATCAGCACGAAGAGCTGTGCCGTCAGTAATGGTGAGTAAAGCAGTGTGAAAGCAAAGGTTTTGTCTCCAGGATGATGAGGTGAGGGCTGCAGATCCCTCATGGCCAGGAGCATCTCCACGTTGCTCGGCAATAGAGAAATCCAGGCTCTGCTGTCAGTGGGAGTTTTGTTCCTGTTTTAGGTGTTGCCAAGTTTCAGCTTAAATGTTGAGGGCGCATTATCATTGACTATAAAGCCATCAAAGTGTCTGATTCTAGTATATTTCCTACTTTTAACTTTTAAATAAATTTATATTTTAAATGTGTATTTGAAGAGTTTGCACAAAGATCTAGACAATGGGATTATTTTCTGTTGAATTCATCTGGTCAGAATATTTTTGGCTTCCCTGAATTTAGTAGGAAATCTCTTGTATACATCAAATGGAGTGAAGACTTGTGTTTTAATTACAAAAAATTAATCCAGTTAACCTAAGCACCTTCAAGGTAACCTATTTTAACAAATGCAAATGCTCAGCCACTTTCTTGCAAAGACTAATGCTTGCAGACTAGACTTTTCTGTTAGAAGCCAATAGAAGCTGAACATGACAGTTTGTGTAAGTTTTAAGTGGTCATTTGACTCAGATTTCTTAAGAAATCTTCTCAAGTAAAACAACATAAAAATGAAGCTGGCAGAATTTAATATCAGGCAGAAACATGAATGAAAAAAAGATTGTTAAGTAATAAATGTTTAAATATCTGACATTGAAGCAAGTCCACATTTATATGTGCAACTTGTAACTTCTTCTGCTTGGTATGTACTACAAAATTTTAGAAAAGAAACGAAGAAGAAAGTATTTTGCTTGCTTGTGCACTTTCAATGACAGTGTTTATATTTTCCTAACTTTTATTTGGAAAAAGTCTTGAAAGTCAAACCTGTTTTTCCAGAGAGCCATAATTTTGAATTAAATATTTCTTGCCTTTAAGAAAATTCAGAATTATTTCCTTTAAGAGGAAACCAACAATATCATTAATAATTAGTATGAGAAACCTTTGTGAAGCAAATGATAATGTATTGACATACCAGATAAAGTCTGTTCTGAAATGTCTGTGCAGATGTGACTAAGTAAAGCACTTATACATCTGCTGTGAAAATCATCTGCACATAATTGTTAATTGCATCTGTGCCAAGACTGCAATGTTCTTGCAAAGCTCTGCCCCATCATTGATTGAAATTTTTAATCTTCTTTCCAAATACATTGATATTATTTGAGGAAGTGTTTGAATTACATCTATACAAATACTTTGATATGAAGGCTGGTGAGTTATCTTTATGTTTTTCTGAAAGTTTCTTTTTATGATAATATTTAGAAAAAACTATCATCACGAATGTAATTTCAGCAGTGCAAAAGAGAAGTGTATTGATGGAAGAGTAATATTCAGGCCAGGGAAATTCAGACTGATGGTGGATAGCAGATGGACTTTTGAAGTCCAGGGTTAAAATATCTCTCTGATAAGAAGGTTGTAAGGATTACATCTTTTTATAGCATCACACATATGACTAAGCAGTAAAAAAGCATGCCATCTACATTCTTTCTTCTAAACTAGGTTGTGCCGTAAATCTTGATTTTTGTCATGATACAATGGAGGCTTGTAATGCAGTTGAAAATTGAACATATGACATGTTTTTGCTTCCATGATGTGCATTCCTCATGGAATAAAAGGCTCACAGTCTGCATAAATTATAGAAGAAAAAAATAGATACATCATGTGCTGTTTTTAGCCAGATGCTTCAGCTAGAAAATAATAAAGAAGTGTTTGGGCACAACAAATTCTAATGTACTATAAAGCTAACATGATGTGATTTCAGAATTTAAATTTTTAATACTATGCTCAGTTAAAGTGACAATAAAATTTTGTGTTTGATCTAAATTAACCTCAACGTTTTCTTCCCCAGATTTTATTTTGCAGTTGTAGATATTTATATCTACAGAGAGTTTAATTTTTCATATTAGCTTCTTGATTCAACTTAGTAAACAACCCACACATTCTTATCTCTTGTTTGACATTACTCACATTTGCAGAAAGAGTTCATTTGAGATGGAATACTCTCCTAAGCCAGTGAGAAGAACAACACAACACTTTATTTGCTAAGTATGGAAAGGATGAGAGGATATAATGTAGTGCTCAAGCACCGAGGTGAACTTAAAAGGGCAGACTTGTTAATTGTGACCTTCTTTCTACACTATAATATTAATGATTTTCTTTATGAATGCAGCTTGTGAAGATTTGCTACACAAGACACTTGCATTGCAATAGTTATAAACTACTGAGAAGAGATGGAGGTTATAACTGAAAACTGAACAACAAAACTCCTTAGTGCCTTTGCAAAGTCTGTCAGCAAACCAGAGTTTGCTGAGTGGTTTTGAAGAGTTCCTATACTACTAGGTGTATCTAGGATGTGGAAATCTGTAGTCAGTGAAAAATTATTCATTTTCCCCCCTCTGTTTGCCTCTGTTTCCCTGTTCTGTGACATCAATAAACAACCATCTGCCCTACGGAAGCCCCATAATCCTCTAACTCAAGTCTTTGGGATTAACCACCTTTTATCCAAACATATTTCTGTGCCTAGTCTTTAGTCTTCTCCATATTCTGGCCTTTTTTCCCCTGCTAGTCTTGGTTAAACCATTGCCCTTAAGAAGAGAGACTTGTAATGTAATAATTGTGTTGGAAGATGTAAGCACCAGCATGAAATTTGTTTTTAGTTTTTCCTTTATTAATATTTTTACTTCTTAACAAACAGAGAAACTAGGGCTTTTGTTTGTTTGAAGGAAGGAAGAAGGCTGTTTATGACTTAATTAAATTTCAAAAAGTCATTCTGACACAGGATAAGATTGGATCAAACAAAGTGTTCATATTCACAAAAGAAATTAGATTAGGAAACAAACAACTTGGAACCTTTATATTATGGACAAAAATTTATATTGGTTTGCTCACAATTTGTTCACAGTGGATTCATTCCCATGGTATTTTGGTGGTAAAACACTTGGCAAGTCATTTTCCAAGTGATGGTCCAATGATATGAAAAAAATGGATAATGAAATAGTCAGAAAGTATCTGCCAACCTGAGGAGTCAGAGTCATACAGCAGGATCAGTCTTTGCTTTTTCTGGCACCTGAGTAAAGAAAGGGAGATGAAACATTTGGAATGGAGAGCAGAGAGAGGAGGAAAATAATAGTGATAGCAAGGAAAAGGAAGAAAAATGGAACAGTGTGGACCTGGCAAGAGGCATTTGCAACACAGAGAACTGGGACACAGGGCTGATGTAGGTCTGCACAGTAGGATAGGAGGACAGTAAATCCAGGCTTACACCCGAGATTCGCACGTAAGACCACAGAATTGCAGTGCAGCAAACAGAGTGATCGTGAAGATAATGCCTGTCATTGACATGAGTCAGACTGATAAAATGGCTAAAAGCATTTCTAATGCAAATCCCCCAAGTTCTCTCATGGCTGCTCACTGCATGGCCCTTGTAAAAGAGAATTCAAATGGTCTGATTCTGAAACTTTGTGTCTTTTATTGCAATTTCAACTTCTTGAATGCTGTTTTGTTTTCCTGAAGTTTAGTGATGTTTTGGTCAGAAAATAAAACGAGATGACATATGTTTTTGAGGAGAAAGTGAATTGTAGTGGGGATGAGACATATTTTCTACTCTGAACATTTATCCTTTTGCTTGTGTGTATCAGATCAAAATAATCCCACTGCCAGCTCAACTGCTAAAGCAGAGATACAAATAAGCACTTCTGCATAAAAAGTAAATGCATACTTCCTTTCTTCTTTCTTTTTAACAACTGAAAGATAAATTTTGAGAGAATTTAAGAAGCAAAATTTTGACTTTATTTCCCTTCAAGACTTTTAGCTTCTATACTCTTAAATAAAGTTATATGAATTCCCACTGTAGTGTTCTTCCCTACCTAATCTTTCTAATTTGAAATACTTTGTGAATGATATGTGGGATCCAGTGCGCTCTCAGCAAGAGTGCAGTTGTAGTAGACCTAAAAGCAGCCTACAAGAAAGATGGAGAGGGATTTTTCACAAGGGCATGTAGTGGTAGAACAAGGGGGAATGGTTTTAAAGTAGAAGAGGATGGTTTTAAAGTAGAAGAGGATAGTTTTAAACTAGATATAAGGAAGACAGTTTCTAAAATGGAGGTAGTAAAACTCTAACATAGGATGCTCAGGAATGTGGTAGGTGGGAATGGGGTTCACTATAAACATTCAAGGTCAGGTGGGCTGGGGCTCTGAGCAACCTGGAACAGTTGAAAATATCCCTTCCCATTGCAGTGGGGTTGGACTAGATGAGTTTTAAAGGTCTCTTACAATCCAAACTACTCTATGAATCTTTATGATTATATTTTTAAAGTATTTTGAGATTTAAGGGTGAAATTTGCTGTACTGGTGTTTGACAAAGAAAATAGGCAAATACGTAACAGTGGCCCAGGTGATGCTGTAAATCCATGTTGCATACTACCAATATTTTAAAACAATTTTTAAAATATATGAATTGATTCCATTATACCACAGAGATTTATCTGTTAAGGCCCTCATTGCAATATGAATTGCAAAATGAATATTTATTTCAAAAGAAATAAAAGTACTATAATCAGTAAATTCAAGAGCAACCAGAAAAATCCAAAGTTTTAGAATGTTTTCTAAGCAGTGAAGTCACTAGAAAAAATGCAGATTGTAAACTGTGCGATAATCTAAGCTTGGTATAGTAAGCTTAGATACCTGTAGTTACCTGTTACCTATAGTAAACTTAGATAATTCACCTGGTTTTGCTTCTATTTCTGCATTGCTACACAGAATCACAACTAAAGAAACAGAAAGTAGAGACAAAATAGGGAACTTGACACTAACAAAGCATTTGCCATTTCCTATTAATTTTTTTTTGTGACCGTTATGATTTATAACAAAAACTGCTTTTGTATATAACTCATTATGTTACTCTTGGTGGTAAGTCCTGTTATTATTTGATTTATATGTCAAATTTTTAAGGAAATTAAAATATGGGTAAAAAAAACCAACTCTGAAGTTACTTTCTCATTCAATATAGAAATTCAGAAAAGGACTGGTGTTCATGAATCTTATGAGATTGTATTCTTAGTACAATATATTTGTTTAATATCAGTTGCATTATTTCTTCTTTAGCCACAGCTGAAAATGTTTAATTTCCTCTGAAAGATGACTTTAAAATTGGCATCTTAGCGAAAAGACCTGCCATCCCTGTCAAATCTCTTCATTCCACTAATTCTTTTTTGCTGTGATTCTTGTAAGCACCCCAGAGAGCTGTGAGAAGGACATGGTTTATTTCTCAATCCCAAACTTCAGAAATGTTCTGCTTGCAAAGCAAGTTCCAGTTGGAGTTGCACAAGCTTGAAGAGGCTCTTGAGATACAGGTTGATTTTCCTGTGAAAACAGTGACATGAACTGCCTTTTAAAATTGCAGTATGGTCTGACTTCACCCAGAAATCACTGAGGGTTGAGTGTGGATCTCCACATTTTTATAGTTCCTTTCAGCTGAGCAATGACTGGAAATCTTAGTTCTATTTGTGATGTTTATTGGCAACTTTTGCTTCTTGTCTGGGCAAAGGTGACTTTCTGAAGTTCTTGTTTTGAAAGTTAGAGTTATATGAGTTTAAACTTATGCTAGCTCCTATGAAATTAGATGCTAGATGTCTTCTACCCAGCATTTTGTTCAGGCCTTTACAATGCTGCAAAGAAAATGGCTGAAAAATACCAGCAATTGAGAGGGGAAATCCAGCATGGCAAGTGCATGTGATACTTAATGTTGGCTTATTGAAAGCTCTTCATTAAAGTATGGAACTTGCTTTAGGGAAAGATTTTAATACGCACACAAAGAGACTTTCGCCTGTAGTTGAGAAGCATTTCCACTGGTAGGAAAGGGTATAAAAATTGAATTTGCTTTTCTATTTGAAATGTTAATGTGTCCTGGTATCTGCTATCCTGAGTCATGAATAATGAACAAGGCAGAGCAAAGGGCAAAATATGCAAGTCATGAATTCAGAAGTCAGCTGATAATCTTTCTACTTCCTTTGAAGGCACTTTTATGGATTATGGTTATCTTTTTCACAAAGTATAATGTTAATGCATAGTCAAAGCTTGAAATTTAGTGATCTTGTTTATATCTGTAACCTATCCCATATTCTCCCAGCAGCAAACAATATGATACAATATGGTAATAAGAAATAATATAAAATACATTTCCAGGAATAAGTATTGAAACAGTGTGGTAATATTTTAAAATGGTGACTGTTTATAGTAATGATGAAGGAGACATGATGCTATGATTTTTCCTTATCAACTGCATTGTGTTCTCCATAGTGTGCACAATATAGTGCAGATTTTTCAGAGAGTTCTAAGGAGAAAGATTTAAGTGGGGATTTTTGTGCATTGAGTGTGGAAGAGCTAAATAATAAAAACATAATTGATGTAGAACTGATTAACAAAACAGTATTCAACATCTGAAAAATTATTGTTTCACTGTAAGCAGATCTTTTTCATGGTGAAGTTCTGGAAAAATTCCATTAAATACAGCATTAGCTGCTTACAGAAAGACCAAAAATTTGCGAACTTTAACATAAGGCTTTTGTAACATCGCACATTCCAACACAGTATAACTCATGTGCCACTAGTCACCAAAGGCAAATTGTTTCAAGCTACAAAAATAATTACTCTTGACAGATGAAAGTGATGAATTATAATTTTAACTGTATTTTATAAATTGAAAAATGAGAATTTTGTATTTGAAGAAACACATATTTCCTATCAATTCTAAAAAAAAAAGTGTGTCCACGAATATGTTCAGTGTATTTAATGTAGTTTAGTTAATGGGCATCCTCATATCTGTGATGGTCACAGAAATCAAAACCAAAAAATCCCCATCAACCCTTATTTAAAAGGGCTATATCTATATAAAACAAAGCCAAGTATTTTCCAAAGCCAGGAGAAATAAACTGCTCCATAAATACAATGTGAGAAATGCTGACCAGATTCTTTCTCACATCTGTATTTGCAATGCAATCTGACAACATTCTGGCTGATGTCAAATATGGACTAAGAATAATATTTTGATGTTGGTAAATGCAACACAATACTTGCTGAAGTATAATGAATTTTTTTTAATATTGAAATTAAAAATATCTGAATTGAGTAAAAAAGTATGTATACTCCCAAACATCATAGCTGTTGTCACATTTATTTATTCTTTTATTTTATTTATACATAGACTGAGTAATTTAATTTACATTAGCTTTATGTGAAATAGCTGAACTAGGTGAACTTTTAATGTGTTTTGTTTCTCTTTTCCAAATTACTTTACTAGAATTTAAAAAAAATTACTGGTGCAAAAAAGGAAGATGACTTTTGAAAACTAAATTCACAGTGTGACACAAAAAGATTTTGCATATCAGCCTGATAATCTAAACCCTGGGCATTCACCTTTGAGAAGGAATTTATTCCTTTGTGCACAGAATCAGAGCCCATCTCTCATTCTCTTTTTTTAAAGGGCTTTCCCTTAAAAAATCACTATAGTGTTTCAGAATCATGTATGAATGAAAAATTTAAGTAACCAGATTGCATGGTCAGCTGTCCTTTGCTTCCTGAAATACTTGCTTTGTACCAATCTCTTTTTGCTTATTACCCCATGGTTCTTTTTCAGCATCAGTCTTTTTCATTGTAGCGAATGGATGGTATCTGGAGAAATGAGACATATTTATTTTTTAATTCTTATTAAAAGAGTCTGGATTATTTTAACTCTCCAATTTTTAATGGTCCTTTGCAGGACACTCGTCACGATGGTATTTGAATGGCTTGCATTCATTCCTTTATCTCTGTAAGTGGCAGGAAGCTTTATTATCTTGATTTTATGGACTAGAAATCAATGGATCACTGTCAGAACAAAGCTTATCTGAACAAAATTCAGATTCTTTGTATTTTGAGTTCTTTGCTCTTTACTCTTTTGGGAAGAACTGAAGATCCACATTTTAGCTAACTATTTTTATAATTATTATATTTCAGTTGGGGGTCGCTTGCTAAAATTTGGGCTCTGTTCAGGCACAAAGCATTTAAACAAAGCAAGAGATCTAATTTTCTCCTGAATTTAGTTCACTTTCCTTGCTTCTTCAACTTTTTGTGTGACAGTCTTCTTCTGGGTCTTGTAAAATTCTTCAAAAGTCAAAATCTGAGTTCTCAAACTGTGATATGCATTTCACTCTCTTCTATTAGCATTTGTTCATTCCTGTACATTGGCTTCATAACCCTTTTTTCTGTGTTCAAAGCTTTCCCAAATTTGCGCTTTTTGTGATTAATCTCTTCTAGCAGCTTAAGTAACTAAGGCATTGTACGAGGCTGGGGCTGGGAAAGGGCCTGAAGTCTCCAATGTGGAGTGTCCGCCTTTGTTACAGTGTTTGAGGAAGAACAAGCCGCACCAGTACTTTCTTGTGCTGTCTGCCCGCTAGCTCTCCTGATGGCTGCCTTTAAACCAGGGGAAGAATTGCAGTCTTGACATTCACCATACCCGCTTTGCTGGTTACACAACAGCTCTGAAGTGTTTGTTACTGGAGTAGGCAGCTTCTACAGAAGCTAAAAAGTGCATGAATCTTGCCGAGTCAACTATTTTATTATGCCTGTCACAGATGAGAGAGCTCCCATTCCTCAATGCACCCAAGCTGTCAAGTTGAGGTCAATGGTCATGTTGGTCTTCTGTTGTGCTGCGGATTGGCAACTCATAACCTATGGCTTACTGGTAGGTGTCACCTGGAATGCTTCAGGGACACAAAGAATCAACCAGCAATGCAGCAGCTGCCAATGAGAATACTATGGCATTACACTTGCTCAGGAACTTTCCTCATGGTTTGATACAAGTTGGGACAAGTAGCTGAGTAAAATCGTATTCAAAGTTGTCTTTCTCTAGGGTTGCATTCACCTATTTGTTTAACTCCCGTGTCTGATTGCATGATGTTGATTGCATCGGACAAAGTTTTTGTAAATAAGTATAAAAGATTTTATGGTTGCAAAGGACACTTAAAGGCTTTGAAGGTTCCAATTGAGCTTCTCCTGTTCTCCCTAGGAACAGGCTAACTCCTACTAAGTTCTTGGTGTGTGTAGTCCTTGAAATTAAAGAAAAAGTGCAGTGAGTTTTGCGTTTTCTCCCACTTGGAACACTTTTGTACTTGGAAACATATGAAGGTTAGGGAATAGCATATTTTTTTTTATTATGAACCTTTGTTGCTTCTGACTTTACTCCAAGAAATAAAAAATTCCTTATTATACTTTTCTTAGAAAAGATGTTGCAGAAACAAGAAAAGAAGAAAGCTACAAGAAACTTCTTAATAACACAGTCATTTATGAAGCTGGAGGTTGGAACTGTATGATCTTCCAATCCAAATCATTCTATGATTCTATGAAATATAGAAACACTTTTTTTTTGCATAAGATCTCATTTGAAATAAACAAGGGAAAAGAAAATATGCTGAATTGTGGTAGAGAAGCAGTTAAAGATCAATAACTGTTTTCATTGAAATGTGTTAGTTTGCCCAAGTTGGTATTCCCAAGGCATATCATACTTGCCAGCTCTTTATCAGCTTGTGTTGTGTATGGTTTATATCTGTGAGCATAGTAGCCAATTCTTGCAAAATTTGCAATTTGCAAAATCCTGTTGTATCTCTTTATTTCAACAAATTCATCTCTACATTTGCAAAAACCTGTGGTATCTCCTTATTTCAACAAATTCCAAAATGGGAATCACAAATCACAGTCCATCATGAAATGTAAAATAATAAATGTTAATAGTTTCACTATTTGTATATTTTCAGTACTACCAATCAAAATTTCATTTGAATCTAATTTTATTTTCTTTTGATAGATACAAATAGTCCAAATTTACTTGCGTAATAATAAGCAACAACAGAAGAATACTGACATTAAAATTATTTCTAATCACTGTAAAATACGATATTATCACAGACTTTTAAAAAATGGCAGATTCAGGTAATACAATAGTCTAATCATAATAAATTTACTATAGCTTATTCACGCTTTGCATTTTTATAAAACCTTCACTCTGACAAGGAGTGCAGTTTCAGTACAACAAAGATGCTCTACGCTATTTTGTCTGTGCTGAGCGGACACAGGCAGAAAAGAATAGTGTTTTGGGGAGTCTAAGAAAAATTTGCTGAGCAGTATTCCAAGGGAATAATGGGTCCATTTCCAAGTGTTCACTGCCAGATTTAAATCAGGGGAATGATCCTTCTGTTGTTTACAAATCAACTGGCCATATCTGTTAAGGTCATTGTGTTGACACCTGTGCCAGCTGGATCCCACACCTATTTTTTGTTTTTAATCTGAGTCCTGGGCAGAAACATAGAGAATACATTATGAGAAGAGGCAGCCTCTTTAATTTAAAATAAAAAAAAAATACCAACCAATCAACCAAAAATACTTACATGTAGTTTTCATATTTCTTGCTCTGTTTCCTCATCAAGGACTTTCAGCTTCATACTGCATAGAGATGAATAAGCAGTTCATGAGTGAAGTGCGTAAGTCTTTCACAGATAATAGAGATCATGTGATGCATTTTCTGTTAGTCTTCTTTAGGTAGTAATGGGTCAGTATGCTGGCAGTTTGTCTGAAAATAAAACTGAAGTGGAGAGTCGCAAGACAAATGTGAAAAAACCTTTCATTTGAAGAGTTGGGTTAATCTGTATAAACTATATTGTCAAGTAAGTTGCACACCTAAGGAAATGAGAACTGAAGCAAGGGAGAAGATGGTTTGAAAATGGCTGTATTACAAGTCTCTTACACAATTCTGTCTGAAGTCAATAGGTGCCTTTTGAAGCATTTTGCTTTGTTGTCCTTAATACACTTGTAACAAGAGTAAGGTACTGACCTTGCTTGGAGCAGTATAGTCTCTGTGTTTACATCACAGTTATACACCTTCTATTCTATGAATATTAGCTCTTTTATCTGGAGAAGAGAAGGGTGGTCCAGACTCTGCTACACAATTTGTTTGCTTCTGAAAAATCCTTTTGGAGTGAGCCACACAGGTTACATTGTCTGAAGGACTGCTTTGTGCAATGAGAGCCTCCATAGTGTAGGGCATGATTCAATTTATGAGGTGGAATTCCTTGATGGTTTTGCAAGCATTCAGTATTATGGCTTTTTTCTCCTCTTATCACAACTTCACAGAAATTTAAACATGAAAAAGTAGAGGATGTGAGGGAATTTTCCTTGAAAAGTAGTGGAAAATACTGACCTTTTACTTAAATTCATGCTGGAAATATTTAGCCTTAGGAGATATATTTTGGGGTATTTGTGATCATACAAAAACAAGAGACTGAGATTAAATCCCTTATGTAACTTTTATTACAGCTTCAGCTACCATGAAGGCTATAATTATGAGTGTAGTTCTTGTTGACTGTGGAAAGGTCCCTGAGCAATGTGCTTCTTTATGTATTCAGTGAAATGAAATAATTGCAGAGCTAACATCCTCTGTTCTTCTGTGGAGACTTCTTCCATTGTTCTGTATTCTTCTGAAATAATGAAGACAGTGCAAATTGCAATTAAGAAATCTACTTTTTTTCATTAGGATTTGAAATTAATTTGAAATGCAAATTGCATCTATATCTCTCTATTTATTACTTTAACAATCTTACCCTTATGTCTCCGCAACATTTTTTTAACCATATTGGTTTTCTTTGAAGAGCATCCTTAGGGAATTTCTATTCAAGGAAGATTTCCATGCAGCTTGTATACATAGACATGAGCAGTCTTGGATGGATGTTGGGAAGATGATTTTTTTGTTTATTTGTTTTAATAATATAATAAAATTTACTGCTTATTTGGTGAGTAGATTTTTATGAATTCTCACCATTTTCGAAGAATGGGTATAATAGAGCTAGGAAAAGGCAGAACTAAAATCCTAGAAAATATTAAAGAAAAATCAAGTCCTGTATTTCTCAGGTTTGGCACTGAAAGTTGTTTGGAACATTTCACAGTGTTTGACAGAATGACTGTATGTCAGCAGCTCATTTTAAGAAGGTAATTGTAGCATCCCGTTTATTTCATTATGCAAACAGTCCACAAAGAATAATTCCTTGAATTTAACGCTGACTCCCAGAGAACATGCTCACAGCACCAGAGCTCTCAGGAGACAAATAATTTTGCATTTAGATCTGCATTTAGATTATGCCCAGTTACTAATGACAGGGGTCATTAACTGAAGAAACAATGATATTGACTAGTAACTTATTTAATTTACGCTTTCTTTCTGTGCACAGAAGATGATTGTGGGGATGGGGGACTTTACCATAGCAGTATGAAATATTATGAATAAATACATTTGTATAGGGACTAAATTAATGCTTCATGGCAAGCAAAGTCTTGTACCACCCTTACCTTCTGAATATTTAATTTTGCAACCTAACCTTCCTCTTAATGTAATGTGTATGGGAATTTTCCCAGATGTACACATAAACGGGTATACATGAGCAAAATCATCTTGATGGTGCTAAAGTGTCTTAAAAAATAACCATGGTCATTGGTATTTTATTTTTGTACATCTGTTCTTTAAGCTGTAAACCAGGTATAACAGATCATTACTCGGAACTAATTTGATTATATAGTATCACACTGTCAAGCCTGTGCACAGAAGGTATGAAACTAAATTAGACTGTTCATTATGATTTTTACTTCTGGGATCCACTGGAGTTTCATTTTCAGGTCTTCTGTTCCTCTTTAAAGAGGTAATTAATTTCCTTCAAAGAAGGTGGTTTGACAAAAATAACATGTAACCAAACTCAAAACAATAGGTGTTTTTACTTACACCAAATTGCTTTCTTCATCATGACTACTAAAGGGGAGATCAATAATTAATGATCCAATTACTATTTTACAAAGGCTTTTATTGCAGTGTCAAGGTGATGAAAAAGCCTCTTGCACTGGGTTTTTTTGGTTTTTTTTGCTGCCACTACAGCATACTGAATCAGCAGATGCACTGCATATTTCTAGATCATTTATGGCATGTGTACTGCCAGGGATGGATGATACTTTGGAATTACAGCTAGTATTAAGGTCTTGTTTCTTAAAGCAAATAATTTTAAAAGTAAAATAAATGTATGTTGTGTCTCCTCCAGCTTAGTTTTGAGAAAGTAGCAGGTTAAAAATTATACTTGTTTAGACAACCAGAAAGTTACTTGTGCTCCACATGTGAAATGTTATATCAGGTTCAAAGGAAAAAAAAAAACTGCTATGATGTGTAAAGAAATGCTGTATTTCTTTGTTACACATATTTTAAACAGGTGATATCTGCCACAATAGCTGTATTTCCCTCTTGATTGTATGGTAGAATTTTAAAATTTGCCCATGTCTTTGTGCATAATATAAACTGAGAATTACAGACAAGAAAATAAATCAGCTTATCTTCTGAATGGTGATTTACTATTCAAATACTACTTGTTCAAGTATGTAATACTTGATTTTTTTGTAAGGGTTATTTTTATTTTTATTCTGAAATGTGTATTTCCTCATCAGTGATCAAGATGTTTAGAGTGAATTTAGAGTCTTCTTCTGTACCCAGTGAGAGCTGGTAATAAATGACTGATAATACTATGCTTAAAAACATGAACTAGACCTTTTTTACATTACTCCTTCCCTTCAGCTGTCCTTATAGGATAACAGCCATGTCCAAGGGTAAAAGTGGAGGATACCTTTTTGTCCCAAGAAAAATCTAATAACTGAACAGAAAAAGGCAGCAAGTATCTGGAGCTTAGATATTGGTTTGATTATTTTATAAGAGTGTTTCACTTCAAAATTTTAAATATTTTAATGCTTTACAGTTATTATTGTTGTTATTGTTGATGAATTATTCTATTAGATAAACAGATACATTATTCGTATATTGGTTATCGCATACTGAAAATCACAAAATGAGTAATTCTTAATATCATTTTTTGATAGCAAGATGTCAGTGATCTTGACAGGAAGTAGTGCAGAGAAAGGAAAAAGATGTGATCACTGAAACAACCGGCTGATCCTCAGTCATAATATATGGATGGCTGCTGGCTGATGATGGAAATTGATTCTAGATAATGATGTGCCTGTGATAGGATCCATCTCCATGTTAGTAATGTCTCCTTTCATTAGCATTAGCTCTACATGACATTGGGGATAAAAGATAGAAAACTGTTATAAATAAATATATTTATGTTTATTTAAAGCTAAGCTAAGAAGACTTTCCTTCCTGACGTGTTCACTATTTCAGCTGTACTTATGGTTGATAGTTCTCTTGATGGAATTAGTACAGCTCTGTCATGACTACAACTGACATGATAAGTCCATGTCCTTATTTGTGAATTTGACATCATGCCTCATGAGGAATCCATTCCTTTGCTGTCTTTCCTGGTCTCCTGTTGTCTTCACTTCGCAAATTTTAAGCTTACTTATTAATTAAGATACACTGATTCAAAGTAGCTTAGGGTTATTTTCTGTAATAATTAATGTTGACATCAAAGCAGTAAAGCCTGAAAGTAAATAAGTACACAATATAAGGGAGGTTTTTTGTTTGTTTTTTTTTTGTTGGTTTCTTTTTTCTGTTGTTAATAAGTATTAGAAGAAACTGTGCATGTAGAAAATATTATTATAGGCTCTCTGTCAACAGATGTCCATTACTAAAAGGAATTAAACTGCACCTGGTTATACAATGCCTCTCAAAGGTAGAGAGCTTATGTCTGTCCAAATAGAAATAGGGTCACATTTAGGATTCAGTACATGTGCATTAAATCCTATGGCCCTGAGACTTGGAGATGCCAGGCAGCCTTGTTGGAGCTACTCTGACAGTCATTTTGGCAAAGTCACAACTTCTGGATGTAGAAAGAGTGTATATCTGTGGACAGCTGAGTAGAGAGTAAGCCAGCACAAAATGAATTGCATAAGCAAATATGTCTACTAATGCTAAATAGAGTTTTTCTGAAGCTACTTATTTCTTCAGTTTAACCAAGCCTCCTTCGGTGAGTGTATATAAAATGGTAATGAAAAGAAAAATCTAATGGAAATAGGTACTGAGAGCACACTAAAACCCAGACCTGTTTCCTAAACATTGCAGCTGTTTCTCACAACTTTTCATAGTGCTTCAATTATGAACTGTCTTCACTTCCAGGGGGCTATAAGGCTTGTTTCCAACTGGCTTGTCAGGTTTTACTGTTGCCTTCCTGTTAGCAGCAAAACAAGCTGAGTTTGCCTGGACTCTTTTCAAAGTCTGAGGAAGGAATTTCTTGTGCATGTGCAGTTTGATTCCCAGTTGTGCAACAACTCCAACACATCACAGAATCATTGGATTGTCTGTGCTCCCTTAGCAGGTGTTTTCCAAGAGGACTCATTTTTCTGATTCAGGATTTCAGTGATTCAGGAAGTATTGGGTTTTTTCTCACCTTCTAGACACGAGTTAATTTCTGTATGCATTATATCCAGGAACTTTTAAACTTTCAGTAGATTAGTCTGTGAAAATGGGTGTGTTCATTGGGAACACTTAGCTGGGCTACCTGGTTTAGTTCATGAGAACATCATCACAGTATTACCTAAGACTGAGCTGATGAAACAAGGGCCAGATATGAGATTCTTTAATAGGATTAACGGGTTTTATTCTCCCCTGCATTGTTTCCTCTTTATAAGAGTCGCTTATTCAGGTGTATGCAATTGCTGATTGCCTGGTATTGCTGATAGAGGTTCCAAGCCTGAGATGGTGAAGAGCTTGAGATCAAGCTGTCAGTTGCAACCTGAGGGTGAAGGGATGCATGGTTATAACAGATAATCAGAGAAGATGTGTGAGGTCAGCCCATGAACACATATGTGGTCTTTGTGGATATGAAAAAGGAAGAAAGGGAGAAAAGGCATATTTTAAAAAAAATAATAAAGGAGTAGTAATTACTTTTGATTACTTGCTGCTGGGCATGATCCAAAAATACTTTCTTATTGAAACTATCCAGTGTGTGTTTTCCTTTGTATTTTGCTGAAAGGATTTCCTTTTTCAGGCAAAGGCTCAAAAAAAGAAGAAGGAAAAAAGTGAAAATGTTACAAGGAGGGTCAAAAGTGTAATTTGAAGTAAACCTCTTTCTAAGATAAAATCTTGAAACAATCCATCAAGAGAGAAATCCATAGGATATTATGCTTAATTACTTCTAGTTTTCCCTGATCTTATTAAAGTAGCAGGGAATATATAACAAAGATGTGCAAATACGAAAAGTTTGAATAGTAATAAGAAAACAAACTGACAGTGGTAGACTGGGACTGCAGTATAAAATATCTGGCTGTTTCCCATAACCAAACAGTATCTGTCCATTTTCTTGTTGAACCAGAGTGTGAGTTTGTGTACTGGATTATATGATAGAGGTCACGGTGTGACGCATAGGGTCACACTCCAGGTGTCATATGAGAGACATGATTCTAAGTGTATAAGGTCATCTAGTTTGTGCTCTGAACTGTGACTGAATGTATTTGCCATGTTGATATGTTTTCTTTCAAATTATTCCAAGGAGAGATATTTATCAAAATATATTTGACTAACAGACTGAATGTAATTTTGTTTTAGAAAATGTAATTTTGAAGAAAGTCTTTCCTGCAATTTAAATCCTTCCACGAAAACATAATTTAAAAAATACTTCCAGTAAATATTCTTCTATTAATAGCGATCCTATGTCTCAGTTTCAGAAAGAGAGCCAGAATGAAATAGACATGCTGAAACCCTTTTACCTTTACATTAGATAAGCCATTACATCAAGAGTAAGATATATTCCGTTAAGCAGTACTTATAGCAGTTGAAAGCAAGGCTACATAGTTTGTGAAGCTAAATCAGGGTCTTCAATTTTAATAAGATTTGCCCCCAAAACAGTATCCCTTAAAAAAAAAACCAAAAACAACCAAACCAAAGAAATTAAAGATATTTCTAAATTCTCAATGACTAACCCATGTGGTCCAGAGACATTTCTTTGGTAGCAGCATCACTATTCAATGCTGGTATGCTGTCAATGTCATCATTCTTGCCATGTGGGCATGCACTGTTACCTGCTCCTGCCTCTCCCAGTCTTTTCTCTCTCCTGCCTTGTGGAATGCAGCACTCTGCTATTCACTAATGAACATTTATACGCTTTTCTCCTAATTGCTACATTTCTCTGTATTCTGTGTATTAAAAGTCAAAACGTATTTCATATCCTTTACATAAAGAACAGCTTCTCCTTTTTTGCTTTGGTAGAACCAGATCCCATCAGACATTTTCCTAGGCTTTCATGTTGAAATTGGATAAAGCCAGAGAAATAATTATTTCTCAACAAGAAATGCTGAAATGAATGGTAGGAATTTTCAAAGCCTGCTGTAAGACCTGCACGAAGGTGCTTCATTTTGTAATCAGTACTCAAACTGCATCAGTGACTGTGTTGAAAAATATTACTGTGCTCTACAGACAACCGTATGACAGGCAACTTTACATTTGTCCCTGCACCAAAAGCTAGAATGTCCCTGAAATGTCCAGAGCTGACAAAGCAATTGTTTAAGCACTCCTATAATCACCTCCAGGCAATTCTAGCTGTGTAGCTCCTCTTTGGAGCCACCCACTGTGTGGCACTCTAGATGGATAGTATTGCAAACACAGAAAGTAGCTTGCTTAAACGGAAGTTTTACAATAGCTGTAGTTCACTTTTTACTTCACTCCAGAGCCCTTCTGGTACAGGGCTGCACCGGGAGCTGTGCGGTTAGGAGAAGGATAAAGACACATGGGATATGCACTTATGCTGAAAGTGCAGTACACTTAGGCACTGCACCCAAATGCTGAAAATTAGCTTGGAAGCGGAATATCCTCACTTAATTGAAAGGTTAAATCATTTGCAGTTTTGAGTAATGGCATATATGTATGATTACTGGCTCAAGTAGTCAGAAGTATGTGTTCAGTATACACTATGTAGTCAGGTAGTCTCCTCAGCTTGAAGAATTTAAAGTTGTATGACCTGCTCTTTTTGGCAGGTTTGAATTTGAGGATAAGTTTTTGTTTATTTGGTTCAAAGCAAGATTATGTTTTTAATGTACTGAGGGAAAGAGTTGGCAGTTTAGAGAGGCCTTGGTTTAGGTAGAAAGGGCCTGGGTTATCCTTGTATCCTATGTGAAGATTTTGGGCACTTTAGAGAAACAAATTGAATCTGTATGAGTAGAATAGCCAATTAAATTGAGTGCTCTATGTCTAATCTTTTTGGAAGATAAATGGTTTTGGACTTGACCGTGAACTTAGACAACACCAAGATAGAATACACATGCACCTTGTAGATTAGCTACAAATTCCTCAATGCTTTATAAAAGATACTCAGTCACCCTATTTCTGTGTGGGAAAGCCATGATAGGAAACAAAAAACTACATAATCAAGCATTAAAATATAAGGGAAACAGAAATTGACCAAATTTCTTTTAAAATATACTCTGACATTCGAAGTTCCCATTGCTGCAGGAAGCTCCCATTGCTGGGATTTCCCAAACGT
This sequence comes from Origma solitaria, assembly GCA_013397895.1. NCBI lineage: Eukaryota > Metazoa > Chordata > Aves > Passeriformes > Acanthizidae > Origma > Origma solitaria. Next base: position 369,209 of record VZRL01005770.1, read on the forward strand.
AGAAGAAAAAATCTTTTCCTCTGCCTGTTTGGTTTTGTCTAAAGAAAATAAGCAAAATATACTGAACTGAACACACCAGCAAGGTTAAAAGGTTCAACCTAACACCATTTCTACAGACAGGCTGGATTACTGATGCGGTTGTTCTCCCAAATTGATTTGTCCATGCAAACTTTCCATATACCCATAGAACTCATTGACATTAATAAGGGCAAACCTCACATATGTCCTTTCTTATATCCAGCTGCACTCCCGAACTCAGGAGGCATCTGAATATTGTTATAATGTCGTTAGCTAAGATTGTATCTTACTTAGCAATATATTAGCTCCTTTTTCCATGAATGATGGTTTTGATATTATAGCTTATGTAATTTATCAACGAGGTGACTTTTTTTCCTGAGTCATTTCTGCTGCATACCCTTAATGTTTATAATCTCAATAATAAAATATCTTCTATTGTGGAAATGTCTAAGAGAGCAGTGAGTGCATTCTCTGGTACTCAGAGTTACAACTATGGTGGTTTGTTACAAAAGATCATGGTTTAGCTTTAGCTTTTATTTTATTCCTTTACCTTTTGTTTTGTTTATTTAATTTTAATTTGGTTTTTTTTTGTAGTCAAAAAACTATGTGCCTTACATATATTACTTTTAATTTTTCAAGATTTCAAAAATCATTTATGTAGTCAAGATTTTAATATTTATGGAACTTGTACTGAAATTCATGTCCAGTGATTTTATCAAGCCATTCATTGTATCTCAGAGTTGTGGGTGTACTAAGCCATACATGTCTCTCATAGAAATGTAATACACTACAGGGCTTCCAGACAGCCATCCTTCTATTAACTTGCATAGTATTTATGCCTGTCATTTAGATCACTTAACACAGTGTTAAGGGCAGAATCTATAAGATCTACAATGTCTTTACGATTTCTAATTTATATGACATTTTTGGAAACATTTAACTACATATTTTACACAGATGAAACCAAAACAGTGTTTGGATGGAGTTTTTGGTTATTTTAATTTAATTTTCATTTTATAAATGCCAATTAATTATTATTTACTATGAGACACAAAAAGAAAGTCAGCTTTCAACATCTTGATTGAAAAGGAGAAAGGAAAAGGGTAGAGCAAGAAGAAGTGCTTTGATCAGGTAACAGGCTCACTTTTGACAGTGTTCCTCTGTGCAGGTTTAGGTCTGTGGCTTATCATTTGATGAAGAGTAACTGTTTTTGCAAAATAACAATCTAATCTTGGGCACATATAATTTGTGGATGCACCATGCAGTAATACATGGGTGAGAGGACTTGGAGTAAGCAGAAACCAGCTACACCAGCAGATGGGCCTGGGACCAGTGCTCAAAGGCGCCAGGGAATTTGTAAAACAGGCAATGTGCAGACTGGAACACTTGCTATCTTCTGGATATCTCTAAATATACATTTTTGAGTAAGGGCTAGATCTTCATGATCTCACTGATGATTTCACTCAGTAGCCCTTGAAGCAATGTCTGGAGGCAGAAGTAGCACCGGAAATTCCATTGCAGAAGTACCTTTACCAAAATGTTACTAACTTTCAAAGGAGTATTTCTTTCCCCTTTAGCAGGATAGCCACACTTTTATCTGTAATACAGGCAAGATGTTAACATTTCTGGCAAAGAAGTTTTGGTAAGAATTTCCCATTTTTAAATGTTGTCTTCCTTTCAAGACTCAAGAAACATAGCTAATAGATTTACAACTTATTTATTATTCAGAAAATATGAATGAATGGAGGCTACAAAATAATTTTGTGAACTTGCTTTAACACTGTTTTTATGAATGAAAAGGCTCTTTAATATGCTACAATATTTCTACAGTGTGTAAGGGACTAAGTTAAAAGTATCTTTTTGAAAATGAAGCCTTTGTATATTGAGTATTTCCTTCTTTAAAATGAAAATGAGACTTGAATTTTTTTCCATACAGCATATGCAAGTCTCTATATTAGGAGAAAACAAGTGACAAAAGATTATATTTCTCATTGTACATATACAATACAGTAGGTTGGACTTGATGATCTCAAAGGGCTTTTCCAGCCTAGTTAATCTTGGGATACCTCTCCAAGGAGACTGTTTTACTTTTCCAAAGCCTCTATTAGTTGTTTTTTTTTTTACTTTTATTGGGCTGTATCTTCACATCCTCTCTGTAAAGTTCTCTAGATAAGTGTTAAGACTGTGCTAAGAGTTTTTAATTATATTTCACCACCCTACCAATGTAGTTCCAGAGGAATAGGTTGAACAATGTAAAGCAGGACTTGAAGTAACAGAAACAGAAAAATGTTGTTTGAGGTCTGTACTAAAAACCCCAGTACTATTTTGCTTTAGTTTCGTCAAATTTGATAGAAAATGAAACGTTTGTTTCCTGCATACAGTAATATAAAAATATTATGTAGCACGTAATAACAAAATATTTTTCATGTAACGTGTAGTTACAATGGTGGGGGGGAAAAAAGAGAGAAACATAATAGCACAGAATGTGTGGGCATAGTTTACAATTAAAAGCACCTACATAAAAGAGAATGTTTTATTAAAATGCATGCGTAATTCCCCAGTTCTTTGGACAGCAGCATTAATTTAGACCTCTTCTTTAAAACTGTTTTTCAAACCTTTCTTTCTACCATGTGTCTGCCCTGGAGGTTAAATTCTATGAAATTCTATGACTCTATGAAATATTTATATGTTTTGTCAAAATCCTACAAACTCCCAATTGTGGCGTACCTGTACATACTAGAATTCTTCCATGTATTTAACCGGTAGACGAGGCAAAGTTAATATGATTTTTATTCTAAATATAGTTTCTAGAATTTTTTTCGTTTAAAACATCATCTACTGCAAAGCAAATACAGAATGTCATTGTTTTAAGTACTTTATTGATATGATTAAAAGAAGTACTAATTTGTGTTAGAAAAGCAAAAAAGTAAGTTCCTTAAGACATTCTGTATTCAAATGCTTTCCCTTCTGGATGTTCTTTTAGAAATACAATTTGCCTTTTCATTTAATTTACTGTAAATAATTTTATAGGGACAGTTAATACATCTGGCGTAATGATGCTTTGCACTGTACATAATTTTATGCACACATAGACACACATAAGTGCACATAAGTGCATCTCCTTCCTCGCTGTTTTTCATACTCCCTGTACGCTGTTGGAGCCTTAACTTTTTCTTGGAAACCCTTCACAAGTCCTGCTGGCCAAGGTTATGAATCAGATAGGATAATTAGAAGTCTTTACAATTTTACTGTATCTTTGTTTGTCCTTTCTTTCACCTTTCCTTTACTGCACTATCTTGTCTGTCTAATTCTCGCAGGAGACATGGATTACAACTGGTTGGACCATACGTCTTGGCATAGCAGTGAGGCATCCCCAATGTCTTTGGTGAGACATGTGGAGCCTTACCATTTAGTTCCCTTTATCATTTTACATTTCCTTGGTTTTATTTACACCTTTGCATGTTTTCTTTTTTGTATCCTTTTTTTATCCCACACCTATAGGGGACAGTCAAAGGGGAAAAAGAAAAACTAGTGAGCAGGCAGTTTTGTCGGATTCTTACACCTTATCCGAGAGGCAAAAGAAAATGGTGTGCTTTGGTGGCCACTCTTTGGAAGAGGATTTGGAATGGTCTGAGCCTCAGATAAAAGACTCTGGGGTAGATACATGTAGTAGCACCACTCTAAACGAGGAACATAGCCATAGTGAGAAGGTACTGAGATTACGGAGCCTGCATTTTAACCTGCTCATTTGGTCTTTGTTTGCTCTCTGTCACTCATTAAAATAGTGCATAAAGTAAAAGATAGGGTGTTTCTAGAGACAATATAGCATTTCTTAAGGTGCAGAAAAGAAAAACAAATGAAAAGTCTTTGCATGCTTGCAGCTTTTACTGTTTGGCAGCCTAAGAAAAAAAATTGAGAGGCATAAAGGAATGTTGCAAAATAGCATATTACCTTAAAGAATAATGTAATTAACAATAAGGATTCTACCAATTGGCTTATTTGATTTACTATTTCCAAACTCCTGGGGCTGAAATTAAATTAATAGTTTAAACCCCAGGTGAAAAAGGGAGCAAATTGGGTCTCTCTGCACAGAAAAGTTGTTTTTCTTTTTTCCCTTTTACTGTCATGGTTGTTCATTTGTTTTGTTGCCATGCAATTTTTGTGCAGTACTGTGCAGAATTAAAGGCTTTGCCATCTGCTTTGGTATTTTTTATTTTTGCTTTCTGTTTGGTAGAGATTATGATAAATCTTTTTAGAATTATTAGTTGTAATGGGAGCAGATTTATCTGTGCCTGCTAATTTTGCATGAAATAGAGCATGAAATAATATTTTTCTGTGAAAAAGTACTATGATTACACAAAAGAAAATATTAAAAATTTATTAATTAGGCCAATAGACAAGTATAATTATGCCCATTTATGGTAATGGAACAATAATGCTCACTTGTAACTTTGCTTCATATGTGAATTAATTATTCCAAGAAAGAAACAGAATGTTAAAATGAAGTAATGGATATATCTTTTAATAGTATTTTTAAATTTTAATATGCTACTACTGAAAGTAAAACACTAAAAATATTTGTTCTTGGATAAAAATTGATCTGTTTGGAATAGTGGAAAAATAAGACATTTCTTATATAAATTTTTCAGTTTGAGTTAAACTTCCAGTGTTACTCATACTAGACTCTTAGTGATTTTTTTGTCAGTACTTAGGTGTGATTCTCACTGTGTGTAGATAACTATGTATAGTTGTCTATATCTGTCAAATCAAGATGGAAAGATTATTCTAGTTATTTACGAACTGGATTTAGTAAAACAGATAATGTTATTAAATATTAGACATACATTGTGATGAACAATATATCCAAATAAATATTTTCCAGCAGTTTTCTGGCATTCTATTACATTAAATATTAGTGTAATCATAATACTTCCATAGCATTTTAAAAATATATCAAGAAATGAAAAGTATTACTGAAATATTTTTCATTAAAATACTATTCACTTTATTCTCCGTTAACACCATATGATAGCATCCAGTAACTTGGCAACCATCCAAAGATGGAGATCGTCTCATTGGTCGGATTTTGTTAAATAAACGACTAAAAGATGGAAGCGTGCCTAGAGATTCAGGAGCAATGCTTGGATTGAAGGTTGGTAATGAATAATTTTGAAACTAACAACCCTCTCAGTTAAATTATCCTCTTTTATAGTTAAAGTATTCTCATGTTATTTAGAGTATGCATACCAATATTGATAATATCATATGACTCTCAAAATTACAATATAGACATTTTATATTCAATTACATAGAGTAATTTTATAGGGTTCTTGACAGAATGAAAAAATTGTATTTTTCTGGAAGACTAGATATGTTTTCACAAGTTTTCCAAGAAGGTCTTCTCAGCAAAACACTAACTGCACCCTTCTTAGGCAAGCCAAGTCCTGTCTGTGTTCTTCGGTATTGAACACTGCACCACGGTATAACTTCTATTTCCCAAGAAAGAGGAGAAAAGTGAAAAATAAATTACCTCTTCTGAAGACCTGGGGCACATATGGGAGTTAATGACATTTTAATCCAGATGAGAGTATGCCAATAGAACTTTCTCTTTCTGTTTTTTTCCTCCCCTCTGATTGTTTGATTTGCCACATTTTAAAATCACAAAATGGAAAATTGTTTAATATTATTGGTTTTTATCACAAAATAATGTACTCACTTTTTTTCATGTATTCACCTCTATTTTATGATGCAGTGCTCTTTAAACACAGCATGAATTATTTCTAGCCTGTATACTGATCTTTATTTTGGGTGACATTATTATTCGCAGTTCCAGAAATACTAATACAAGAATGAAAACAAGCTATACACAGTGAAAGAAACAAACATGTATTTATTTTGATTTGACATCCTTGCTATGAGAAATTACTAAGAAGTTTAAATTTTCTGTTCTCTGTTTAACATGACTCTTACTTCACCTCAGGTATATAGATGAGGTTATAGTCATACCCTATGAGTAAGGGTTAAATCAGTGCAGTTATGTATTACATATACAAACATGTTTTTGAATTATTTTAAATTTTATTTAATTAATAAATAATTTTATTTGAAGTTAGTGGTGAAGCCAGTTAAACATCAAGTTTTATATATTTATTTTTGTCCTATTGTCAGAAAATGCAAGAGAAGAGCATTTATGAAGCACGTTTTGTTTAAACATCTATGTTAGAATGTCTAAAATCTAATATTATGAAGATGCACTCTTCAGTGAGATTCATTAATAGTTCAGATTCAAGAGTAACTACTTTTTAATCTCAATAGACATCTGAAAAGTGTCTAAAAGTGAACATTTATTCCTGACCCGAATTGTCAAATATTTACATATTGAAAATAAAAGTGGATTTAGTATTACAAATTTTAAATTCCAGTATGAAGACTATTAAGAAACCTTAAAAATTTGATGATTATTCAGTTTTGACCAATTCTGACATGTAAATCTGCTTCTAAGATAAATATTAAGGTCAAACCTTTTGAAGTTCCCCACAGAGAAATTTTTGGTGCAGCAAGTATTTTCATCTGACTTGCCCAGCCAAAGGAAATTTCATTGCTTAGTGTGAATATGCTGAATTCTGTTATATTAATATATCTTTTTCCAGTTAAAAAAGTATTGAAGGGAGCAGTCTAATGACAAATACCTTGCATTGTTTTGGGTGGTAATTTATAATACAATGAGATACTATACATGTATTTGCTAAAATTGAAAAGCTTTAGCATTCTCTATTTGCATTGTTTTTAGATTGTACAAATTGCTAGAATAGCTACAAGAATAACCTGCCATAGCCAAATTTCTGTGGTGTTTTTTTGTAAGTGTATATGTCTTACCTGGGCTACTTAAAACCCAGGGGAAAGCTGAATTCTTTTTTCTATTGCCAGAACATTTAAATAATGTAAAGTAATTTTCATTCTATGAAAATACTTCCTCTTTGAAACAGGTAGTAGGAGGAAAGATGACTGAATCAGGTCGACTCTGTGCATTTATCACCAAAGTTAAAAAAGGAAGCTTAGCTGATACAGTGGGGCATCTTAGACCAGGTATGTATCTACTATAGATCTATACTGCTGAGTTGCTTTCCTGAGGGTAATAAAAAGTGAGCAAGTTTAATTACATATGAAATTATGTTAAATAGGTGTGATGAAATACTGCAGAATTCAACCTGACACTGATTTACTAGATCGTAGTGTATGTCAAATATATATATATATATTCTCATGTTGTTAAAAAAAAAAATTAACATTTTTGCTCATTTTTGTATTCAAAATAATATTCCTTTGATGTTCTGCCCAGTCATTTTGTGGTGTATATTTTATTTAGAGCAAACCGAGCTATTACAAATGTATGAATAGAACCACCTTGGCTAGGAAACCTGCTTCTATTCCAACATGCAAACCATAGATTGCTAGACTGGAGAATGTTCAAGAAATATCAACTATTAGTATAAGAACTATCTGAACCTTAAATACTTAAGTTGTAGAAGTACATGGATCCTCAAAAGAGTAAGTTTATGAGATATAATGTTTTAAAGATATGAATTTCCTAGACAGCATATTGGGATTTCTGTAAGCCTGAGCTGCCATAGAGAGTAAGAGATGCATCTAGCTCAATAGAGGTCCTTCGGATTGTATAATTATTTCACAGAACTTCACATATTTGAAGCTGAGCTGCAGAAAACCTTTAATACTCAGGATTTTCCTGCATGAAGGCCTCAAAACTTGTTCTACAACACAGGTGTCACCATCCAACAAAACTAACAGTAGAATGGCTTAAATTGTCATTGTAAGTGCTGTCCACAGCAGACTTCCTAATCAGAGTGCTATTACTTAATTTACAGGCGATGAAGTATTAGAATGGAATGGAAGGCTACTACAAGGCGCCACCTTTGAGGAGGTGTATAACATCATTTTAGAATCCAAACCTGAGCCACAAGTGGAGCTTGTAGTTTCAAGGCCAATAGGGTAAGTAATTTCATTAATGTTTTGTATTAAATATTATAAAAGTATTGCTAAATTTCGCTTTTAGGATGGAATATCAAACATTCATAAACATCATAAACAGCAAAATCATATGCAAAATTCTGTAAACCAAAAGTGTAGCTAGAATGATAGATCATGCCAGTGAGTAAAAACAGCTGGTGTGAAACCCTGTATTCTCAGAGTCTCAGGCATCATCTGCTATTATGGTTAAAAGTAGGTTCCCTTCTCTGGCTTTTCAGTTGATGAGCCAACCTATATTGGCTCTGAAACTGTGGTAATTCTCATTGTTGTAATTCTTGACTGTTGATTTTTTTTCTCTATTCCCATTTTTTATAACACATAGATAAAATTATAAGATAATATTTGGTCTATGAACTGATGATGAACTCTATTTATTGAGAGTCTGCAATGTAGAATTTTGTGTGAATTATAGTATGCTAATGAAAAAATCAATATGCTTTGGAAAGTCTCAAATCCATGTTCACATCATCTTCATCTATAGAATCTACTAAATTATTACATCTTACCTAATACAGAACATATCTGAATGAACAGTTAGAACTCTGTGACTTTTTCTTCAGTGCTGTATATTATCCATTTTTATTAACCTTCAAACCTACTTCTGAATGTCTAAACTGAATTTTTTCTTGCATAGCAATAGTTGCTTTGTTGTATTAGACTGTGAATACTTTTGCTTCTTCATCTGTTCTTTTTCTTCCAAGTTCCTAAACCCTGAAGTCGTATGCATCACATTTTTTATTCTCCATTGGAAGTTCCATATCTGGTCACGTCAGTGTTGTGAAGAGGGGAATGCTTATCACTGATTTTGAAGATGCTTATAGAGTTGTTAAGACTTTTCTTTTACTCCCCCAGAATTTTTTGTGGTGTACAGGGAAACAACTGGACAGTGTGATAGGTAATATCATCTAGTTTGGACCAGATGATCTTTCAAGATCACTTCCAACCTGTACTGTTTTAGAATTCTGTAATTATATTTTGATAAATATACTTATCCCTTTATTTTGTATAAGATGCACCTTACCTTTATATAAAAAAGCATGGGTAACATAACAACTAAAAATTAGAAGTGCTAAAAAAATCTAGAACCACACAATCTGAGAATGGAATTTCAGTGAGGACGACTGTTTTCATTTCAGCTATAATAGGAACTTACTGCATTTGACACATCAGGAACTTAATGTGTAGGAGCTCAATTTGGTATGACAATTTTAAAGAAACTTGATAATAACAAAAACTGCTTTATCTTGTCAGTGAGATGAGAGGTTATCTCCTGCATACATATGGAATTGCAACCCCTTTAGGGTAAAGACTGTATCATCTGTCTTATCATTAAAAACCTTTGCATAATTTGGGAGGTGTGGGTATAATAGTAATGCTAAGGGACAGACTACATTACTTGTCTTGGAAAAGGAGGTCTCAAATTAATTTCATACACAAATCTTTCATAGTATCTCTCAAACAGTTTATAGCAAAAGTTCCAAGGAACAACTCACATCTTGAAAAGACCAATTTTTAAAAAACCTTTCTGCATTCTCTTCATTGTGTAAAATCTCCTGTATTATTTCTTGTGCTTTTATATTTGCTGTCTGTTTAGCTTCCTTATCATCACGTCTTCTGTTATGTTGCTGTCACTAGAGTAGCTCATCTATAATTCCTTAAGCAAAGTGATGTGGGCTCTCAAGATGCCTTCTTCCATGTTAACTGCTTGCCTCATAGCTTGAAGAACTGAGCTAGATCAATGATAAAAGAGTTGTTCAGTGTGTTTGATTTCCAGTGTCTTTTTGCAGTAGATGTAAAAGAGTCTCAGTGATGAATACTTCCTACACATTGGTAGGTTTTTGATTCTGGTTAGGTTTGTGTAACTCTGGAGTTTGATATTAACAACATTATATCAGAAATGTTTTTTATGAGGTTAGAGCTAATGAACTGAAAAGACTGTACTACTTTTTCAGTCTTGAAGATTTAGTTTATAATCAAATGGAAAATAGAAAGTAATACCCTATGCTTGTCCAAGGAATCATAACTTCATAGGATTGTGTTCTTCTCTGGGAAATAAAGTTTCTGTGTATGTAAAATCTTTAAAAGTTCACATGAACTTTAAAAATTCATATTTCAGATATCAGAAGTGATATTTATTTCAATTAGAATTGTTGATGCTCAGTTGAAGGATTTCACTTTTGCATTGAGATAAATCTTATTATTTATAAAGAGAATTTCTTTGATGGTTTCATGGCAACGCATTAAATCATGCGAGAAATCTTCAGTTAGTGGCAATTAACTTAGCTGAGTTAATATCAGTCACGTCCTAATATTCTGAGTACAAAACAAAATTCCAGTAAACACAGTTATTAGTTTTTCTCTTTATTATGGGCTGAGTGCTGTGAAAACTGAAGATGACAAGCTAAGCTGACGAGACAGATAAAACTGAAAGCCATTCTAAGAAAAACCAACATCACAAAACATTTTGTCATGCAATTTACCACTTTTTCCATCTTAAAATAAAAATTGATGGCCAAGTTGTTCTTCAGTATGAGCGGACTGTCCCTTGTACACAAGCACTTACTTGTTTTCTGCTTTCTAATTCTCAGAAATAGATAACTTAAAATGTGTGTTCTTTTCATGGTTTCTTCTGTTTTGAATTTGGAAGAAATAATGCACTGTGATTTAATAATTACTCTACACAACCTGTTTGAGGTGGAACAGAACTTACTATGCAAAGAGTCATTACGAAACTAATTTTACTTCGCCTACACCTGTTTATCTCAGTGAGAGTTCCTTATAAAAATACCATTCACACTACCATGAAATACAGGGATCGGTATTCTTTAGGAACATAAATGATAATGTTCAAAGTTTATTTTTTTCAGTTGTCTATAGAAAACTCTTATTCACTATGCTCAGAATGATTGATATATGTGTGTGTGTGTGTGTGTGTATATATATATGTTTTCAAGATTTTCTTTTCAGACTCAGATGGTAGAAAAAACTTCCTGAATTTATGAGTTAGGCTCAAGATTGTATTTCTGAGTCAATTACTACGCGAGTATTGGACCCCTTCATAAATTCTATGTATATCAAATATACAACTTAAATGCTTCTTCAATAGCGTTTGTGAGTTTCTGACAAGTTTCAGGTACTAACACCAGAGGTTTTTCCTTGTATGTAGTGGGCACTTAGACCAGTTGCATGCCTTCTGATTTGTTTCAATTATTGGATACTGTGCATCAACTCTCTTGGAAAGGTGCCTCAATCTGCTTAGTAAAGCTGTCTTTCTAGTGAATCTTGAAAAATGTTTGAAAAAGGTATACTAAAGGTATTCTGGCAAAGCTTTTCTAAAGGAAATAGATAAGTTATTTATATATCATACTGACTCCTTCATTGTGTGAGACAGTAGATATCACTGAAATATTTTTCATTTCCCCTTCCTTTTCGTTTACCTTTGTGGTGGGTTGACCTTGACTGAGCTCCAAAGCTCTCCAATCCCCTCCTCAGCAGGCTTGGGGGAAAAAATCAGATGGAAAAGCTCATGGGCCAAGATAAAGTTGGGGAGTTCACTCAGCAATTGCCATCATGGGCAAAACAGACTCAAGAAAGTTTAATTTGTTAGGAATTAATGAAAGAATAGGATAGTGAGAAATAAAACAAAAACTGAAGCCTCCTTACCCTTACCCTTATTCTTTCCAGGCTCTAATTCACTCATTTGCTCCTGTTTTTCTGCTTCCCTCTCTGCCAAGCAGTGCATGCCGCGGGGGAAGGGAGTCGAGGCCTGTCCTCCTCCTCCTGTTCCTTCTTCCCTGACCTTGGTGTCTACAAGCAGGTTTCTCTCAAGGCTTTTTTTTCTCATTGTTTTCTCTCACCGTCACTGCACAGCTGTTTTGCCCTTTATTAGATATGTTATCAGAGAGGCACCCAAGGAGCCGCTGGGCCCAGCACTGGGCAGCCACGGCCTCCCCTCACTGTGGCTGCCCCTCAGCGCTGGCTGCAGCCTTGGAGAAACCAACCGCCCTGAAACACACAGCATGGCTTTAAATATTGTTATTGCTGTGACTCAGAACTGAGGCTCTTCATCTTGCTTGGTTTTGTTCCAATACCTCTGAAATGGTTTGTTAGCATATTGATAGTTTTTGTTAGCATACAGTAATGTTCGCCCCTCAGAGGAAGAATGTGTTCCTTTGCTCGGGGGGATGTGATTGAACGCTGTAAAATCACATGGCTGTGCACACAATTTAATGCAGGTGTTGCAACGTCTTGTATGTGCAAGTATGCAATTTTGCCAAATTAACTTCTACGTTTTATTTGGTTATGGAAAAGGTAAGATTGATTAAATTTGTGGTTCAAGAACAGTAAAGAATGTACTGGGATAGCCTTTATTGGTAGCTGAGTATGTTTGAGTGAGTGTCCAGTAAATTTAATTAATGTGTAATGTCACCATAAAATCTACTACTCACAGTTTTAGTCTACCATTAACCCTGAGATTGTTCTTTTATTTACTGAATTATTTTATTTGAGACTGTGCAGCCTTGTTCCTGCATCCACCAAATCTGTTGTTTCATAGGATTTAATTTGACACTGAAATTATTTATACTGGATAACAGATAATTGTCCCAGTGGCTGAAGACAGCCAGCAGATCAAGCAGATCATACACCTTTCCTGAGGCATTCCATGGTGGATGGGGAAGTGTTATAGTATAACTGAAATTTAAATATGCTTGTTAGATAAAGGATCAGCCTGTCTTAATTTTCCTGATTTCAGGGACATTCCCAGAATACCTGACAGCACACATGCACAGCTGGAGTCCAGTAAGTTTCAATTGTGGGGTAGGAAAATCTTCTCTCTCTTTTATGTAAGCACAAATAGATTGAAAAATGTCCTCTGCCGTCAGTATAGCTCTTGTCTCTTTGTCCATATTTGTCTCAATATATCTATCTTACTGTATTATCTATCTACTTTTGTTTAATAATAAGCTATCAAAAGTCAGGATATTGTGATTCAGGTTCAACATTGGTTATAAGCTTAGATGGGTTTTGATTTAAGAAAGTATAATTCTGACTAATATATAAGAACATTAATAGCAATTTTTAATTTCCTGTTTTCTTGCTTTGCAGTTCAATTGCATCTTATAAACTAAAAATGGAAAAGAAATGTTCTTTGTTTACAGCCTAAGTGATAGCTATTTTGAACTCAGAATACTCCTACTTTATTAGAGCCATTCAGTGCTACTTAAATTAACTAAACCCATATTTCATGTAGGGAAAAATAATTTGTTCTTTGGCTTAGATCTGATAAGATGGATTTCAGCCTGGAGTTACTTATTTTCATTTTTTTAGAACTCTATTATAATAGAAGCCATGAATAAATTAAGTGGCATAAGCTTGATTATAACAATATGAAAACCTTCTTCAATGACTTTTTACTCATTGGCCAATTCTAAAAATTCATTTTATGTTTTGTGAGATGTAGCTTGTCTTTTGTATTTAGGAAAATACTTCACTTTTGCTCTGTGTCCTGTGTGTCAAAACATTTCCTCTGACCATTTTCAGACCTTGTAAATTTGAAACAAAATGCACAAAACCCATAACATTCACCTTGATATTTTTGTAAAAATTTAATTAAAATTTAATGTGATTGTAGAAGATAATGTCAGAAGACTGAATTCATTTGACCTCAGTAAAGTGCTTATTTTTGGACCTTCAGTTTACTGACATAATTATAGTCAGAAATATCTGAATAAACTATTTTCCATTCTATAAATAAAAGCTCCTGATTGCATCTGATCACCAAAAGATTGAGTATCATTATTTGGTAATTTTAAATAGATTTAAAAATGTGATATTTATCACAACTTTGCTGCATGTTTGGTTATATTTCTACAAATTTTGTTTAAAGAATGTTGTAAAATATGCATAATTGCTACTATTTATACAATATTTTTGTTTATAATTACAGGTTCTAGTTCATTTGAATCTCAAAAAATGGACCGACCTTCTATTTCAGTGACTTCTCCTATGAGTCCTGGCATGTTAAGGGATGTTCCACAGTTCTTGTCTGGACAACTTTCAGTATGTAAACATTTCATTGATATTAATGTTGCACTTTTTGCAGTATATACAACTCTTATTGTAGTGCAAGCTACCTCTAATAGAAATTTCTTGTTAAACTAGCTAAATTTTTTGTTAAATGCTATATATGTCAGTCTAGGCAGGACCAGAATTTCATAATCATATTCTATTTTCTTAGCTTTTGAAAATTTTATGTAAATTGAATTTGGTATATACATGTGTATTTATCTGGTAAGCTAGACTGGTAGAGTCAAATTTTCAGAAAGGTCTAATCTTGGCCTCCAGTTATGTTTGTGCTGTTGAGTGTTAACATTTTTTTCAGCTGTCACACTTACGTGTGGAGTTGGTAGATTTTATTACCTGTGTGTTTGGGCATTACTATTGCTTATTGCTTATCCACTAACTTTCATCTATAACTTCCCTGGATATCCCTCTGATACTTTACTCATGTTGTATTCTTTGTACCAGTGTTACTCAGTTTTGTTCTTCACTCTCATTGAGAAGAAAGTTCATAACGTGAATGTTTTCTTTTAAAGGGTACTTTTTTGTAATAAACTGAAGAAGATGGGTTTTGTGCACCTTTCCATGTTATTTACAATTCCAAAGTGTGATTTTTCAAAAGTGCTCAGTTGCTGCCTGACATATTGAAAAGGAAAGGCAAATGGAATGGAAGCAGTGCAAAACTGGTGCTAAACAAGTTTGGAAATGTCACGTTCATGTTGCTTCCAAGTTGTGTACGTTGAGTGTACCATAAAAATATCCATAAAATCCAAGCGGACTGTTTCTAGGTCTCACAGAAATGGTTTATGGTATTGATAGAGGAGAGGAAGAATATTTTTCTGTCTCTTCAGTGGCCATGTTGGCTATATTTTGCAGTGCATGAGACATTATTTGTTTGCTCATCAGACCAACCATTTACAATATATAATATTTTATTTTCTGTAGCTGTTGTACTTAACTACTTTGAAAGATTCAATCCTTTGGATAAATGGAAAACTAAAAATCTTGACTGTAGAGTACAGAGTGCTTTGCAAAAATACAATGACAAGGGAACATGAACTGTCAAAATACACAGACCAAGATTTCTAAAAACCCTCTTATTTTTACAAGACAGTAAAAATTGTTGATTGTGGAGACAGGGGAGAAAGAAATTTCTTTTTCCCAAACTTCATAGAAGATTAGGTTGTCAAAAAGTTGTGGTGCCTAGCTCCCAGCATGAAATTCAAGATCCAGAGTTAGCTGCTCGGGTGACCAGGGCACAAACGGTATGGAATAATGATCCAAATAGGAACCACATAGAACTGACTTTCTCACTTTCTCAGTTTCAGAGCAAAATCACCATGAGTTTAAGATTAGGATTTTTTAGTGAAGTCAGTAAGCGTTTTGGTTTAGTGGTTTGATAGGATGCTGAAGTTTGAGGTATATAACCATAGTATTGGGAAATTTTGAGGTATATTCTGATTTATTGCGAGTAACAGAAATCCAAAAGTTTTCTTTCTCAGAATGGCATATAAACTCAGTGTTTAACTCAAGAAGGCATAATTCCTATTTTTATTTATTTTTTGATTGTTTAAAAATATAAATGCCTATGCTAAAAAGTTTAATTCCATCTAAGGAAACCAAATAATGTTAAGAGATATTCAAAGAGCTTTCTTTTTTTTTTTTTGGTACTTCCTTGTGTACTGTTTGCAATTATATACTATACTCCCTACTATGTATTATCTCTGTTTCCCTCAGAGAGCAGCTGATATCTATCAGAGAACACAAAGCCCCAGCTGAGTGAAACTGAAGTCAGAAATACTCTGTAACTCTCTAAAGTTGCAATTTAGACATCTAAGATTAGCAGAGAGTTTGAAAGCTTTGATATTTATTTTATCTTACCAGCTAAAGAAACATTGGAAATAGCTGTATTTCACATAAATCATGTTAAGGGAGCAACCCAGCTCCTGCTGCTGGTGGGTCAAGGCTATGGGAGGCAAGTACAAAACTTTTTGCTCTGTGAGTAAAGGTGGCTGCCATAGTGTCTGAAGATGCTCTGGATAAGTAGCAACCTGCGATCTAACTGGGCCCATTGAAAAGTATAGGCTAATATGCATTTTTAGAAATAGAGGATTTTAAGAGAATTGAAGTATTATAGAGGAACAGTATTTTCAAAATAATTGAGGCAGTTTATTTTTGATCTACTTACAGTTAGTTTTGAAAAATTAAAAATTTAGTGACATCAGATTTGGGGGTTTATGTATCTTGAAGGTAGTATGATGAATAGTTTTTCCTTCACTCTTTTATATTTGGGTTTATGATTTTTCAATTTTAAAAGTTTTGAAATTTTGGAAGAGTTAGTAAAAAAATCCTGTTTGTAACATTGGAGATGTTTTGAAAAATTAGCGTGGACTATGAGATTTTCTAATTTTGGACCTTTAACAAAGGTGAAGTAATAGGGTAAAACTGAATTTTAAAAATCTCCTCAAGTTACAAAAAATATTTTAATTTGAACGCTACAAAATGGATGTGCTTCAGTATTTTGGTTTTCCATGTTCTAATCAACTCTTTTCTAACAGAACAGTTGATGGATCACATACTCATTCAAAATAGCTGAGTAAGTTGGAAGTGAAAAGAAATACTAAATTCTGAATGCAATTGTGAATGTTCTCTTTATGGTGAGTGCATAGACAGGAGAATAACTACAGAACCCTGGCAGTAAATGAGGACAGGATGCTGTTTGTGGAGGTGGTAGGTCAAAGACATTCTGGGTGATGGTGGCTGAATTCAGACAGGGGTGATGAATCTGAGGGAAAAGATGAAAGGTAAGATTTTGGAAGTGTTTTCTGAATTTTCTATGCCTTTGGACAGTAGCATGTGGTCCTGAAGGGCTGCTGTTAGTGCAGATGTTGCTGTGAAAAACAGGCAGTGAAATACAAGAGTTGTGGGCAGAAGAAGAGTTACAGCAGTTCGGATGGAGGTCTGAAGTATCTGAGTGAATACCTGAATATAGGCTTTCTTACTAAGACAGTGCTTTAGATCGTTAAGGGATTTTTATATATTAATGGTATTTTGGAATCTATTTCTTTATGTTCAGAGTGATTTTGGCTGGTTTAACTGCAGTAATGTCTCTGTAGTATTCAGGGATGTCTTTGTCTGTCTGTTCAGTCTTCCATGTTTTCCTCTGTATTGGCATTGGTCTGTGTAATTGTTTTCTTCGGTGCAGGTTACAGCGTCAATCTAGAGCTGACTAATAGGATTGACCACAAAGTAAACCATCTCACATAGACAGGAAATCTTCTTTACATTAATAATTATTCTGCCCAAGTGCATATTTAATTGAACAAATTATGTGCAACTACAATAAACTATTGTGTGTTATAACTTACTAAGGCATTCTCTGCATTTTATTTTATGGCACTTTTTATTCATGTTGTTCTTTGAGGGGAGTATCTGACTGTTATTGCAATTATAGTTTTTTTATTATTTGCTTTGTCTGGTTCCTGTTTCTGTGCTTTTTTCACTGAGTTGTTTTTCCTTTAATATAGTTTTGAAAAAGTCAAAAGCATTCTTTGTATGTTGGTGCTCTTAGCTTCATTACTGCATTTTGGCTACTTTTTGATACTTCATGAAAAGTATAACTTGAAATGCTTTTCCAATAGTTAGGTTTAGGGAATAATAGCATAATTATAAGACCATGCGAATGGTTATAAGTACAAAATCACAGTATTTAATTTTTGTACTGGTGGAAATTCTGACAGAAAAAGGGATGTAATTTATAAAATTAATCTATTTCCTTGTACACTTGAACCACAGAACCATTTAAATAGATTTTCCATACATATTCAGTTTATAAAGCAATAAAAATACAGTTTTATTAATTATAGTTGTAATATTTGCAGCATACTAGAAAGCCTTTCTTGTGCATTATGAAGGGTGTATATGTCAGCACATTGAGGAGATGAGATCAAGTACAACACATGCTTCCACTCCTCCTTTCACATATTCTTTTTCCTTTATTTCCTCCCTTTTATACCTCTATACAATTAAATTGCTGTTGCTGTAACATCAAAAACCTGGAAAGTTCTAGGTAGTACACACAATGTGTTGATTTTCCTCCATTTCCAAGGCAGAATATGACAGGCGAGGACCCTTGCTGCATCGTGGGAGAGATTCTGTTCCTCTTAGGGTTGCAATATCCTGTGATAACTTATTTTTCCCTTATAAATTGGAGCAGAAGGAAGCTGAAGATCTACTTTTATTGTGAGTAGGTCACATTCTGACACCCCATCACTGAGCTCTGCAGTCCTGCCCATGCAGAGCGGCAGGTAGAGTGCAGCTGCTGCACCTTGCAGAACACAGGGAGCACATCAGACAAAACCCGTGATCCAGACTGTCAGATTTTCTTATATATTCTTTTGCTTTGATGTAAGAGCAGATTACTTCACACATTTTATGGAACAGATTTCTCCAGCATCTGTGAAAGCCAAATAAGCAAGGAGGGTGGCAGAAGCACCATTACACTGCCTATTTCCGTGCTTTGGGTACATTTCTAATGGAAGTGAATATTGAGTCGTAGCTTCTTTCTATCATTTTGAATTAGATGAATAATCTTAGGAAATCTGAGCAGAGGTGAAGGATATTCCAATCTGTCAAATGGCTGTAATTGTTGTCATCTATTTCATGCTCCTGTTCTCCCACTCACTGGCCCTCTGAGGTATCAACACGTGCTCCTTTTCCTGTCCATACCCCATACTCTGCACCAATTCTGTGCCACTCCATTAGATAATTGTTGCCCTAAGGTGAAGCTGGAGAGTGGTTGCTTGTAATTTGCAGCTAGTCCAGGAATTTGTGTTGCCTATACTTGATGTAGTCTTGATATAGCCACCGGAGGCCGCAAGGTTGTATGTGGTCTGAAGTGTTACAGCACAAAAAATATGTTATAAATGTATCAATACATAGAGTTTGCTAAATGCTCTAGATCCCATTTCATGCAAGGGTTTTCTGTGTATACCATATGTCATTTCTGTCATGATTGCTAGAGAATTGAAGTACATGGATTGTACCTTCCCCCATGTAATGCCAATACCAGAGAGCACTAACTTTCTTATAATTATTTTAGAAGTATTTAGGAGGACTTTTCACAGACATGCCTCTTAAAGTTGCAAAAAAGGAAAACCTTCTATTTTACTCACTTTCCTAAGTAACCAAAGGTGTCAGTGCGTGAACTGTACTTGCTTCTCTCTGAAAATGCATGCACAATCTTCTTGAAAGACATGATCAAGCTTGTTTCCAATCCTATTTTGAAATCACACTTTGCCTGTCTGTTCTTTTTGTTACATGTTATTTCTAAATCTATTGTAAATGTTGTCTATGGACTTGCAAAGAGAAATCCTTGCTCTTGGGGAATCAGTGGAAAAATTCCTGCTGACTTGCCTATGGCAAGAATTTCCACCACAGGGTTTTGATATGATTTGATAACAGATTTGCAGATTTAATTTATGCATTGCATTAAAATACTTTATGTTAGATAAATATGTTGTTGGTGTAAAGCTCTGTTTAAAGTAATAGTTATGTGTCTTTGTTTTTACTTTTGGTCTTTTAGTTTCCAGCGTGTTGTCCTTTTTGGTTTTGTTTTATTGCTTTTTCTTTAATTTTGCTTACCAGAGCCAAAGCCTTAGTAGAAGAACAACGCCTTTTGTTCCTAGGGTTCAGGTAAAGACTTCGTCTGCCTGACAGAAACTAAAGTTGTGGGTTTTTCTTTTGTTTGTTATGGAAAATGCATAGTAGGAAAACGTTACATTATAGTCCGTTTTCCCATATTTTGAGTGTGTTGCTTTAAACCATATTAACAAGTTTCATGTCATCTTGTGAGCAGCTTGTAAAATTCTGCATGGGGGTTAAAATATTAAACTGAAATTTAAAGAGACAACTAGTTTTTGTTTGCTGTTTGCCCAATACTAAACTTACACAGGTTTCAATAGTGATGATGGCTATGCATCCCACATACAAAATTTGTGTATTGTTTATACAATAAATGATTTTGTGCTTGAGGTCATTAAATAAAGATTAATGTCTCTTTAAATCATTCATTATCATTACTTAACACATTTTTTTTGCATTTTCCACATAATAGTAGAGCCTTGAGTAGAAGATGGGCAAAAAAATTGTACCTTGTTTAAATAAACAAATTTCTTGAATATGAAACTTGGTTCTTGCATTTTTAAGTACATCAAAATAACTAAAACACCACTCAAAAAAAAAATTCTCCCATTGTCTTACTGAATTTATTTGGCTTTGATATTCTGTTTAGGTACAAGTTGTTTGCCCTTTTTTCATTAGGAAGCTCCTAAGGTACTATAGATTAACAGAAACATAGGTTTTACTAATGTGTTACAATGCTTATCTTGCTTTGCTGCATGTTTTTAAGTTGTTTTTTTTTTTTGTAACTAGAATATTATCTGATTTTCTTACAAAATACCTTTGTGGAGATGTTAATCTTTTGTGTGGCAGCTTTATAAATGTTTCTCTTGTTTGATCAATTGATCAAGATGTAAAGGATGATGTAAGTCATCAGAAAGAGACGACTGAATTTCATTATGAAATGGAAAAGAGATCATATATATCTATAAAAGATTCTAAAAAGACTGCAAATAAGACATCAAATATGAGTCATATTTGATAAAGCACAACTTTTTTCACAACATAGTATTCTTGAAAGTATTCCTTACAAATTCCTAAATATAAATTCAAAATGAAAAAATTCTAATTAAAAAAAAGAGATTCTAAAATAATTCCTTGGTTGTATGATTTAAAGTTAATATATTATGAGCTATTGACATAAACTGACTTTTTATGAAAAAATTAAAACATCCTTTAGCATGATTAAGAAAGTTTCTGCTTGTGATAATAAAATCAGAGGGGTACAATCACAAGTGGTTTAGTTTATAGAGGTAAATATTATATGTGACATAAGTAGTTTTTTTAGTATTTATTTTCTTTTTACATATGTGCTAAATAAATTTAAAAATTATATAAGAGTTGATTGTTCAACTTAAAAAGGAAATCTCTGCCTGAAACCTGCATGTTTCATGAAATACTGTAATATAGAAATAACATGTATTAGTTCCTTATTTTAATCACATTATCCAAAATAAAGAAATAGACATAAAAATTCTCTGTTCTACTTAGACTAATATCCTCTAATAAAGATAACCAAAAACCTTGCTCAAATGATTATGGTAGTCATTTGAGAAAAGTCATGTTTGATAGAAAATATCTAACAAGAGGTAAAAATGTATAGGACTTACTCACTCACACTCTGGATGGATTATTTTTTATATTGTAGATAAGAATTGTCTTTAGCCCCAGTTTTGTTTCCACACAGTACCTGTGGCGTCCTTTTGGACCTCTCTAACAGTTTTTTTTTCAGAGCCTAGTAACAAGGTCAAAGGTAAACATAAGGTTTTTGACAAGAGTTCCTGAAGAAGTCAAAATTATGACCTTGGCAAAATTATTCAATTAGTCTGAAACAAAAAGTCATCCATCTCCCCACTTTTAGCAGTGGTGGTAGATAGTTTAAAAAAGTTTAATGTTAGATATATTTACCATGCAGGCTGCAGAAAGAAGAGGAATGCTCCAGTGGTCTTCAAACAAGGGTATTAGAAGCAGTCCAGCAGCAGTGAACTCTGGTTACTTTTTTGGCATGACAAATTTACTAAATCAGAGCACTGAGCTGCTGTTTACGGTTGTCAGGAAGTATACATTTCATTCTGGGCTGTGGTATAGCTGTGTCTGTAGAATTCCTTACACGAATGAGTATCTCCAAACATTCTGTTTATACTTATTTGTTTCATTGCTTCAACAGGAAATACATTCTTGCTTTTTATTCTTGCTTGCATCTTCTTTACTTGTTAGTCTGAAATTTATCCTTTCTGGCAAAAGTTCCTCTTCCACACTTCTCCCCATGTAATTCCATTCATTTTCTAGCTCACTGGATGATAGAACCATCATTATTTTATTGGAAAGAAAAACAGTCAATTTAATTTTTTTTCCTTTCATAAGCTCTTCTGAGCTTTTACTAATTTTACAGTACTTAGAAAAGTGCATATTTATTTCCTGAACTTTTAGATTCGGTTTAGCCTACCAGCAATTTACTGACTTGCATAATGATGCTTTATGAGTCTTTGTAGGGAAAAATCTGTTCTTAAATTTGTGTTTTCTGTGCAGTGTCTCTTGTTTACTTGGCAAAGCCCCCTTTGAGCCAGAGCTGCCACTGGGTTTTTTCTAAGTTCAAAGATTTCAGCCATCCTTTTGACTTTAAATACAGAACATCAATATATTTGATCATGTATAAAAATATATACATGGGAAAGCCAATAAAAGAAGGAATTTTAAATAGAAATCTCAATTACAGCAGCCTAAATGCATCAATCATTTTCTGGCCTTCATATCCTACAAGCTTCCATTTGACAGCCTTTTCTTGTAGTTGTTCAAGCATATCAGAAAGCAGCTGAAGCAGAGAGCAATAGTAGTTTGATTTAGCAACTCTCAGTACTCAGGGTTTGTTAGAGGTATGTTTAACAATATCCAAAACTTTCCTCGGCTATGCCAAAGACATCACCACCTCAGGGCAGTTTCAGCATCTACATAAACTTAAGTCCAATAAAATGATTACTGCAAGTATTTTTCAAAATAAACTGTGATTTTTTTTAACAGATCCTATTGGTATATCTCTTGTTTCCAAATAATGTAAGAAAGAAAAATAGTATCTCATTTTTAAATAATAATAAACATAATAAACATCTATGTAGGTTACAAGAAAAATTATAATGAGCAACAGAAGAAAAAAAATGCCTGGCCAGCTGTCTCTAAAAGCCACTGATGTTTGAGTAGGTTGTGGTGGTAAAAATCAAGCTGTAGGGCAGATGGTCTCTCCCAGTGGCACAAGTTTTATCTCTTTTTGATGAGATTCATGAAGTAACCCTTACGTAACAAAGAAAAAAAATTAGCATAGGATTTAAAACTTCAAATATTCTCTGTTTCTAAATGAAGTTATGACTGAAGATATGTTGTGCCTGTATGTGCAAATCACATCAGAATTGCATAGTTGAGCAAACAGTCAAACATTCATGAGACAGGAGTATAGGAAGTGCAACAATAATATCTAGATTTTCCTTAACTGATTCCCTTATACATGTATATTAGAGTAGGGGATCTTGTACATGATTACTTCTTTTCCAGAACTCTGACCTCAGTCAGTGCTCTAAAATTTTTTGTGAAGATGAGATCTAATATAAAAAAGATGAAAGCTAGTAAACTGAATTTATGTCCTTAATTTATGTAACTTAGCCTATCTTCAAATAAGTTTGAGGTGCCTGGAGGAAGAGCTTTCTCTTGTATCGTTGAAGGAAAGATCTAAATACCTCAATACTCGCAGTGAGTGATCAACAGAAATAAAGACACTTAATCCCATTAAGTCTGTTTGAAACTTAGTCTACTCCAGAGGGTGAGTTGATTCTCCCTCTGGAGTCATCTTCTGAGTCTACAGAGCCTCACACATTCTGTGGTTCTGTGAAGCAGGAATGCTAGATATACTAAATACCTGCATCCTCACTTCTCAGAATGCAACACCTGCAGTCAACTTTTATATACTGTTGTATGTGTAGGAAGCTTATTCCAGGAACAGGACATGTGCTGTTTAAAGACTGTTTAAACCGAAGACGTTGAACCTGTGACTCAAAAGAGTGCCTTTATCATCAAGCTGCTCCACATCCCTTTCTTCTCTGGACTACGAAGTCTCATGTGAAGCTGAGATACTGTTTGGCTGGGAATATAACTGCGTGGTGTTATCAAAGCAAGCTTAAGTTTAGCATAGCAGGTTCCAGACCTGATACCCAAAATGAGTATTGCTCTTGTGTTAGACTACTACTGGTTAAAAACCACAAAGAATGAAGCTGGGATCAGACCTTCATCTCTGTTTCCTCCAATCATCTGAGTGCAGAAGAGTTCCTGTTTCTTGCACTCTGTGTGGCAATTATTCCTACCTGGAAATCTGTCTCAAGGAGTGAAGCAGGTGCACCACTCTGTGCATTACAGACCATCTCACAATATCAGGATGCGTTGAATTTAGATGCCTGTTTGCCTGAATGTAGGTCACAGCAGAAGCTTAATAAAGCATTTAAGCACGTGTCTGGCTAGTGAAGGAGCCCCGGGAAGGAAAGTATACGAGCATGTGTGCAGCTAATTAGTCTCCAGGATTTCAATGCAAAGTGGGAAGATCTTCAAAAAGTATTCAGGTTGGATCACTTTCTAAGTGAATTGTAGGTGCCTACAACCTAAGTAATCTAGACAGACAAGTTCTATTCAAGAAGGTTTTTTTACAGGAGTTAGCCTCCACATTAGCTTCAGCCAGCATAATTTTTTCTGTAGTGTATTTAATGTGTTGTTAGTTTAGTTTCCCTTCCCTTCATTTAGCTCAGGATTGCTTTGTTGACGTTTCTTAGATGTTCTAAGCTTTTAAAATTGTGTGTGTAAAAATCTTGTTAGATTTTTGTTCATCCCAGTCTCTCTTTCAACATATTTTGTGCCGGTTAACATGGCTAGTTCTTTTGTCACTTCATGCCATTTCTCTCATTCCGTCTATTTTTGCCCCTCTGTTAATCTCTGGTCCCTGGCATTAGTGGTTCCATTCTTCCTGTGTTTCACCAAGAAGTGTCCTGTATATTTTACTTTGACAGTAATTATAAAGCAGATTTTTATTTGTCCCTTCTTCCTACTTCTATTCCCATGAGAATGCAATCCCATTCTCCCCTCTATGGGCTTCTTTGACCATTCTCTCACAGTTTCTTCCTTTCTTCTCTCCTTGCATCCTAGTCAAATGACTTCTTGGGTTACACGTACCTGTGCTATGTATTGGAGTGTGAATACAGTGTGAACACAGGAGAGAGAGAGCTTTCTGGTCTTTCTGACTCCTGACTCTTCCTGTAACAAGCCAAATTAAAGGGAATTACAGGGAAAATACGCCTGTTATGCACAAGTTTATCCAATTTTTTTTTTCAAAACATCAAGAGAAAAGTAGCAGGTATAAAAAATGCAGATTTTGAGCTCTTGTTCCGAATTACAGCTGTTAAAGCATCACAAGGAGATGGTGTCTTATGATTTCAGTTTCTGCTTAGAGTAATTCTCTAAATAATTTGACCAAAAATTTCATGTAAAAATTCAGTCTGAAACAAATATAGAGAAGAAATATTTAGCTTGAATATGAACACATAATTCTGGTTGTATTTTTGGCACCTATATCTAGATTATTTCACATTCATCAGTCACAGTTTGTGATAGTGTCTGTATCACAAATGTATTTCATTCTTCTTAAGCAAGCATAATTTTACCAAAAAAACAAATGAAGAAGATTGTATTCAGTGCTGTTACCCTTAGGATGTGGGACTAGCCAAGTCTGTCTTTTGCTTGAGGACTCCCAAGACAGCCTGCGGGTGGATACATTTAGTATCAAAAACATTTGACTTGCACTTCAGAGGTCATTGAAGCTATACTGTTGGTACAAAGCTTTCTGCTTTTGATCTGTAGCTGGATGGAGATACCTAGAAATCCAGATAATTCTCAGTTTAGAAAAAGTACTGTCAAAACCCTGGTTTGCAGGAATGTAGGAGCAGCATCTAAAATTCACACACAGATGAGTAGCCACAGAGCCCTTTAATTGTTGGTACCAGAAACCTATAAAGTCTGTAGCAGGGCCAATGACATGATAAAAGAGGACAAGAATCCCATTTTTAATATCCTTTCAGACACTTAGTTTGTGACTACAGGAATTGCAAGATCTGAAGCAGTGGAGAAGGAAGAAGTACACTGCCACCAATGACTGAGTTGGCGTGTCTTAGTGTAATCTCACTTAGTGAAGTATTAGGAATGGCAGACAGCTAAATCAGCTGCTTTTTTATGGGTTAAAAGTCTTGAGAATTACATCAAGACCTTTCTTTAGGAGACTGAAATGCTGAAGATGAGGAGTTATGATAGCAGATGAAAACCCTGTCTCTGAAATTATGTGAAATGATTTCCACAAAAAGTGGACTTTTCCCTGTTTATGTCTACCTTCGCTAGGGTGTGTTCATGCCTAAAGCTGTATTGCCTGGTTCGATGTGCAGCTGGGCATTATCCTCACTGATTCCCTTAAGTTCAGGCAGGGTCACTGTTTTCTTTAAACGTCCTAGTTTGTCCCATCTCAGGCACAGTCCTCATGAAGAGAGCCTCCTCGGTAAGCTGTAGTTAGTGATACTGCAGTGCTACCACAATGTAATGGCTCCCTGGCTATTTGGAAGGCTTTGTTTTGTCCTAACTGCACCATTTCCCCCTTCCCCAGTGACTGCTCTAAAGTAGGTATATCCCTTTCTTGACTGATGTATTTGCAGTCATAGAAATCAAACTGAGACAGCCAAATAGCAGGTTATAAGGACTGTAGTGAAAAAGAATAGCAAATCAAGCCTTAGACTGGTTAACAATAATTTCTATAAAGGAGTAATGGTGATTTTTGCCTTGTTACTGAGTTGGACTATGAAGAGGGTTGGACTACTGAGCCTCCCTCTCTTAGTATTTCTTATATGAGCTTGTGTCATTTCAGAATAAATCTATATATGTCAAAAAATATTTAGTGACATGAAATATTTATGGGTTTATCCCATAGTCTCTTTAGCACAACAGGAGATGAAAAATAATTAATTCACTCATTTTGCATAAACTCCTCAGAAATGTATATATATGAATACCATACATTAGTAATGCAAGTAATACAATATAAGGGAGAATAATCCTAACCAGGACACCATGTGAAAAACAATTAGTGTGAAATAAGGTACTTATTGTACAGCATTTTAAAAAAGTGTAACTCGACACATACTGAAATTATTGCAATATTAACTTATTTTTATTCTTTGTTATAAATGCAAAGTAGAATATAATATTTTCTGTTTAAGTAACCAATATGAATAGAAGCTTATGAGTAAAATTATTTTTAAGGATTAATATACTACTTTATTGTAGAAATGAGTTCACTAATTAATATTTTCTCCCTACAGATAAAACTGTGGTATGACAAGGTTGGTCATCAGTTAATAGTGACCATACTGGGAGCAAAGGATCTTCCTTCAAGGGAAGATGGGAGGCCAAGGAATCCTTATGTTAAAATTTACTTTCTTCCAGACAGAAGGTAGGGTGAACGCAAAGACAAGGAATATTTGAATTAGTCTGATACTCAGGTGACATGCACAGCAGAGTTTATTGGTCATATTTACATGGAAAAAAGCTTACCGTTTTGAGTTACTGTGTTGAACATGCTATGGAACAGCAAGGTGTCTTTGAACACTATGCAGAAACTTGTTTTCCCTGGCTATATTATAAAATCCTGAATGGAAAAGGAAAGGTAAACATATGTCTTTGCATGGAGATCTGTTATTGGCAAAGAATGTTGTTAGTGTTTTATAATGCCTTTATTTCCTATGACAGTTATGGTTATATAGAGCAAAAGAAATGCTACAGAGTTGGGTTCTTCTGGACTGATGAGTCCAGCAGTTTGGTTTGCCCCACCTTTATACAATAAAGCAGGAACAGGTTTGGCATCTGAAACCCACAGATTACTTATCCCAATGTAAGTGAGTTAAGGCTGAAGGGGCCTCAGTTGAGAGTTCCCATATGCACTGTGAAAACTTCCCCTAAATCTCAGGATTCTTATTAATCTGGATGGTATTATGTGCACACTTAGGGAAAATTAAACTCTAGTAGGACCCCTATTCCTGAATAGCTCCTTCACTTCTTAGTCCATGATCTTCTGCCTCTTCAATTTAGGTGTTGGGAAGAACAGCAAAAGAGATAATGTGTTCTCCAGTTGATTTTTTAAATTGATGTTTCCTCAGATTTGTTTCAGTACGTGAATATGTTTAGCTTTATCACCAACCAAATAATTCAAAGCTTTAATGTGACTCCAAATAACAGAGATAGATCAGTGGATTGCTGAATCTGTAAAATAGGGTGTAACTTGTACATCTGCTTCCTTTGCTTTTCCTAATAGCTAAACTGGGAAGATGCTAACTATCTCCAGTAGCACTTGGCTTCAGCAGGAATTAAAACTATTTAGTATTTTGGA
Organism: Origma solitaria; assembly: GCA_013397895.1. Taxonomy (NCBI): domain Eukaryota; kingdom Metazoa; phylum Chordata; class Aves; order Passeriformes; family Acanthizidae; genus Origma; species Origma solitaria. Next base: position 397,464 of record VZRL01005770.1, read on the forward strand.
AGACATTGCTTTTCCACTTTCATTGAATTCCATATGTTGTCATGCAAACTTTCTGTGACTTCCTAATTTGCTGTGTCATTGATGATGAAATGGTTTTGGATAGGTTTTCTTGGGCTTACCAGTATTTGAACTGTTGGTTTAGATCCCTAGTTTATTCAAACTGCTGTAGTGTGTTTCTAGCTGGTGAAGCTGTGCTAAACTGAGAATCAGGCCTGCTTAAATTATCTTAGCTGCTTTTTCAAGATTGGTAAGTAATTAGTAAGCTAACAAAAGTGTCTGTGTTCACAATGCTTTACAATGTAAAATGTGATAACTAAAGTATATATATAGACATTAAATTTTATTAATCTATAATGGTGTTTCTCATTTATAGGAAGTATTCAGAACTTTTTCTTTAGTTGTTTTATGTGTTTATGATCAGCAATTTCTCTTATAGAATTGTGGGTTTTTTTCTGATGTGGAAATTTGTTTTCCTTTCCTTAGATTTGAAAGCTAACTAAGCAACAGTATATTTCTTTTGTAGTAGAAGGAAACATGCTAGAGGTAAAATACACTTAAGTGAGTCAAGCATTTAATTAGATGAAGATGCTGGATTCTCTTTGATTAAAGACATTTCATTGAAAAATGTTGTACAATGTAACTTAGTACACAAGGGGTAAACAAATCTTCAATAGGCTAGAAATAGTTTTATTTCTTTTTTAACAGTGTGTCTAAAAATATAATTTCTTAGGTAATACTTTGATCCAGCTTCTAAGTAACAGTTCAGAAATAAAATGACTTTATTAGAGTTGCAAGTATTAATGAACGGACTGTATCTGCATTGTCTATTAAAAATCCTCATAAATTAGTATGGCAGCTGCATTATGCAGCAATCAGCAGGTTTAAAATAAGCATTGTTATGAGAACTCTTGTCAGTATTCTCAGTAGGAGGAGTGTGGGTGTTTTCCAGCAAAAATTGTTTCAATCAGAAAATATTAATTCGTTCAAGTAGAAATATTCTGCAAAAGACATTGGTTTCAATAACACCCTGGAGATCCAGAGCCAAGGCTGCCAGGGTAACCTTGCATGGAGACCTCACCTTTTAGTGAAGGTTCACCTTCAATGTGGGGGTTTCATTGGAGTGATCAAAGGATTTGGGAAGCTGTTTTGAGAACACTGTTCATTCCAGTCTTGCTAGAAAAGAACATATAACTCATTTTTGGGGATTCTGGTTTCCCAGGTGGAGCTGGAGCCCTTAGTAAGGAAAACCCCACACTTCCCCCAGCTCTCTGATCATTCCTCATGTGGGCCAGCTGCTCCTTCCTGCTCTGCAGTTGGAATCAGCCACTGTAGGACTGGAAGGAAGCTTGAGTGAACCAGCTGGCTCATTTTTCTGAAATGCAGGTTTTTGCTGTGCTCAATGTTGTCTGTATATATGTTCCACTGTCAGCCTGTGCCTTGTGGAAATCCATTCCGGAAGTACCTTTTGCTTTATAAAATGCTGTTTCCAAAATAAAAGAAAATACACCCCAAACCATAATAAACCATTTGTGGGTTTTGGGGAACATCTTAAAATTGGAATTGGCACATAAACTTGAAATCACCTAACCTTTAATATGAATTTATGAATTATCCTCAATATATGCACTGACCCTTATAATAAAGGAAAATTCCTGATGTAGATTACAGTACCCATGATCCTACAAACTGAACTGCTGATACAAGATTTCATATTTTCCATTGTATTCTTATTGCAGTGTAATGGTGTTTTGAACATATTTAATATTTAACTGTTTTTTTCAGTGATAAAAATAAAAGAAGAACAAAAACAGTAAAGAAAACATTGGAACCTAAGTGGAATCAGACATTTATTTATTCTCCAGTTCATCGGAGAGAGTTTAGAGAACGAATGTTAGAAATCACTCTTTGGGACCAAGCACGAGTTCGAGAGGAAGAAAGTGAATTTTTAGGAGAGGTATACAAGTATTGGTAGTTACTATAGAAACACAGTTGCTCACATACTCATGTAGAGATACAGTATTTTTGAAAAAATTACTAACTATGCAAAGCAAAAAACTGTTTTTAATTGTTTTATTTATTCTTCTTTCACTTAATAGTAAACAAGTAATGATCTCACACATATCACATCATCCTGATATGAGATTCTTTCTGTGTTTGTTCTGTTTTGGTAACAGCATGAACGTGATTTCTCAATTTCTAATTGTTTATTAAAATCCATATTTTCTATAGTTGTATTTTACCAAAATTTTGGAATGTTGCTCATTAACTTGCTACAAGATGTTTGAATGCTGTTAGGTCTGTCATAAGGTAATAAGGGTTTTGTGAAAGATTTTTGGTATATTTAGTGTTGTAAAAGTCATAGGAGATTCTTTCCTATTAAAGCAAGATTTTTATATTACTTCAGACAAAGTCCTTAGTTATTAGTCAATGATAGAATAAAATTTATGAATATACCTATTTAGAATATTCTGTCATGTAAAGCTTTCCTACTTTTAACCATTCTTTCTTTTTTAGATTCTTATTGAGTTAGAGACAGCATTACTAGATGATGAACCTCACTGGTACAAACTTCAAACACATGATGTCTCTTCATTGCCACTTCCCCATCCCTCACCATATTTGCCACGCAGACAACTCCACGGCGAGAGTCCCACACGGAGGTTACAAAGTAGGTTGTTAATTTTACACACTGTGTATAGTTCATTTGAATTAATGCATAATAAAATATATAAAATTCTTGCAAATGGAAAGCTGACAGTATTTTTATGTTAATTTCTAGCTGTTATGAACTAGATAATTTGTGATTACTGATGAGAGTCTGACATGCTACAAACGGTATCAAACACTGTGCGTTACACCATTTTTTTCTTATGAGACAACTCAATTCAGATCCTCGAGTAAATTATCTTCGTTTTTTGCAACATGCTCTTTTTATCATGAACCCTTATCTTTTATATTATGTTTGTAATTTCATTGCTTAAGCAAAAATGAATATGCAGGACCTGTCTCTCTAGCTCATACTTCTTAAAGTAACCTCTATATAACATCATATAGAGGTAAATTAATACCATGGCCTGTTGCCTTACTTTGATGCTATTTTTTTTTGCTTAGATTCACAAATGGAATTTCTGTAAAAATTCTATTTGTAGAGTTTGTTATACTTGATCCATAGTAGGTTGATGTTATCAGTAGATATTTTGAAAACAGAGTGTATTAAATATGGTATTAAAAACAGATACAGAAGAATATGATCATAAAAGGGGAAATCTGATTTTTTAGTACTTCATGGTTTCTGTAGTTTAACTGTTCAGTACTGCCAGTGATTTAAAGCTCTTCTTCACTGAATAAACTTTATAAAATACCAGTTGGTGGTTACATAAAAAAAGCTCAAGAAACCAAATCAACCAACCAAATTAATAAAACCCCCAAAATACAAAAGACCCACTACTGCCATAAAAAACCAAGCAAAACAAAACCAAAACCCGAAAACAAACAAACAAACAAAAAACCCAACGCAAAGGAACTTTAACTACCCAAACCCTATTTCTAAGATTTATTTGGAGTTTCTTTGAGCCATTGTATGTGAGTGTGTATGTGCGCGTATTTATCACACAGACTCACATAAACCTATATGTGTAATAATGCAAGCAAACTTGGATATTCCACATGTTCTATGTAGAGTCTTTATTAAATAACCCATTGTATACAAGTATTTCAAGCAGTTAATCTGTTTTGCTTCTGTCACTGGATCGTGAAAAGGATTAAAATGCTCCATATCATAATATTGTGAGATAGACACACTATCAGAGACTTACACTGCATAGCCTTGAAGTTGTAAGATTGTACTTGTCCACAAAAGGATGAAAGAAGTGATAGTTAAAAGGTAAGGGGTTCTGTTCCAACTCAGTCCTCTTCAGTCTTCTTGTATGCTGTGAATGTTAAGTAAAGTTTTAAAATTATTTTTCTTTTATGGTTTATGCCATCTTTTAACATATTTTAAGAAGTTAAAATTTCCATGTACAACTATTTTTACAGAGCAGTTGGACTCTTTGTATGTGAAGTTAGTGAAATTCTGCTTTTCAGGAAGTATTCAATCCTGCAAACAAACCATTTGTCTATCAGAATTTTTGTGTGTGCAGTTCATTCCATTCAGAATGAATTTATGGAGTTTTTTTAACACATTTTAGTGATGCTTGACTAAAGAGCTGTTGAATGATATTGACTCAAAATTTGAAAGTAATTCTTTTTTTTATATAGTAATACTAATATGTACTAATGCTAAAAATAATAAATACTAATACTAATAATGTGCTCAATTGAACAATTTTATATGCTTATCTGGAAATATAGAGGAAAGGACTTAGCAAAACTTCTGGTTTGGTGAAATACTAAGATTTGGTATAGAAGTTCTGCTTTTCAATGAAGATGGCTTAGTTTGATTGTCCCCAGAGCACTAGTTTGTCAGCCTCAGGTTCTAAAAACTTGAATCAAGCAAGCAGCTTCAGATGTTCACTGTTGTTGCTGGAGAATTCACATTCTTCTACACTAAATTATCCTATTTCCATTTGTACAGAGATAGGGATTCCATAAAGAAAGATTTTCTCTAATGGCCTAGGAATATATTAATGTCTTAAATCCTTGTGTGTCATAAATAATGTTCAGTTTAAACAGATAGTTTTAAATGTACGGAACAAAGTCTCCTCAAATTAAAATCCTTTGTTTCTAGGGTCTGAAAAGGTATACAGGTGGAAATTTAGCATGTGATCAGAGTTCAGCTATGGCAGCAGAATCCGTTTAACAATTAAAAAATACAGGGTTTTTTTAATTGCTGTCACACCTCTGAAACTGAAATAACATAACTTCTTGATGTCCAAAGAGCTGGTGGAATATCCTACTAAGAGATCCAGTACTCAATTGGACAAGGCTGCAAACAATGCAGAGTAAGTTGGCCAAGCCTGAAACAGGCATTGTACCAGATGGCCTCCTGAAAAAGCTCTTCCCAATCTACATGTCAACACCAAGGGACTGGGGAAGAGCAGGCAGCACACCTTATGACTGTTTGCCTTCACTAAGTAAAATATTTATACTATATTAACAACATATAGAAGTCTGGGGGTTTTATTGTTAGGTTTCAAAAGGATATGAAGTCAAACAATATATTAGTTTATTGTGTCTGAAGATGTTTTTGTATCTTTCAATAACATTCTTGTGTATGATGAAAGAGAAGATGTTATCCAGTGGCACATTATGACAATGTGAAAAAAATCTCCCGAATAAGGAGAAGCCATGTCTAGCAAGTTTGTCTGTTTTTCAAAGCACTTCTTAGAACATGTACTGGGCTGTTATTAGGCAGGCTGATTTCAATTTTTGGGGCTGCAACATCTGAGCAGTTTAGTCCTCCTACATTTTGTTCATTTCTGTGATGCCTCTATGTATAGAATTAGTGAGTACAATATGAAAGACTTTATTGAATACCCCCAAAAATTGTTAGTGTGAGAAATGGGAGAAATTTTGAATTACAATATTGTTTGTCATTTGTATAAATACAAATTACACATCTAAGCCTTTTTATCTTCATGATTGCAAAGTGGCAATAAACACATATATTTGAAGACAATACTTAAATGTTACTCTCTAAAGGGAGTTTAAAAGAACCACCTACACTTACCACTTCTATTCTCCTTTTAATATCACTGGATTGCAGTGTTCCTGAAGAAGAGCAGACTGTCAGCCCTGAGGAGTGAAGTTGTATTTACAGATTGCCCGTAGCACAGTGCGAGCTTCCCACAGAGCCCCATATGCCGTTTTTTTAGGAACCAGTTTTCAGAGACAGGAGCTTAGTTTCTATATATATTTATCTCTCAATATCTTTGAGTGGGCAGTGTGTTGTGGTACAGACTGATCTAAGTCAGCTGTCCACCTTCTCTTTCCCAGTCCTCTGATCCATACATTCCGTTAACTTCTTAGTGATGGAGAATCATTACCATATTTTCTCTTTGTGTTTTCTGACAGATATCTACTTAGAAAGTGGAACTAATATAGAACATAGGATTATGACTTAGTAGCTCTTTCAGCTAATTATATTTCAGACTTTCATAAACTGATCCAATGAGTATATTTTAAGCTTTTTCTTATGTGAAATATGAGGTAATGAGTAGGTCTATTTTACTTTGCTCAACTTCTGAAGTGAATTTTTAAAATTACTACATTTTCTCAAACATTAACCATAAAATTATCCATACACTAAGAACTCCAGACAACATTAATTAGAACTACAGCCAAACTGAACTTCTTTTTGTACGGCCTCTGAGGAAAGGTTGTAACCAGAAAATTAAAAATAATTTTAGAGAATATTTAGGAATTCATGTTGTTGGTAGGTTATTTTTCCATCTCATGTTAGGTAAGAATCTTGTTAGGGAATACATACAAAATTAAATGTGCTTTGGATGTTGTGTTCATAGTTGTTAGGATCACTGGTGTGGAAGCTATTGTTAGTATTTCTATTTATTGAGAACTGAAACAGAAATCAAGCAAGGTTTTTACCATGGGATTCCTAATCAAAAATTGCTTCCTCTCCATGAGCCCAGAATACAGAGATAAACATCAAATTGGATACGAGGCATTCTTATTCCATCTTTTACTGTTACATCCATGTAATGTGAGCATTTGTGCAATGTGAGCTGGTATTGTTGAACTGAGAAAGAATATAGGGTTATTTATCTTGGAGAAGAACAATTTTTCTAGCTTTATATTGACTCTGAATTTGTTTTAGAAGAAGATTTTGTTTTACTCCAGGTGTTTTAAGACTTTCCCAATTATTCAGGATTGAAAAGTAACTGACACTAGTCTTCTAAGTCAGATTCTACAGCTTTAAAACTAAACTGTCTGAATTATTGATCTACAGACCACGGAGAGTGTGATGTGCCACGTAATTAACAGCTAAGTGCGCAAACGAGAAGAAATGTGAACACAGCAGTAAACCCAGACATTTTCAGGTCTCTTGTTGCAGCATAGGTTTGTGCAGCAGCCAAAGGAGAATTTTTAAATTCCGTGAGAATTCACAATATGGTTTGAAAAAGAAAAGTTTTATATTCTGAGCATCCTCAGTAAGGGAAAAGTAATAAAAGAGATAAACTCTGCTGAGATCAAGATCTCAAAGATTTTAGAAATGACAGTGTTTGAAAATCATCATTTAGTACTACGAAATGGTGTATTTTTTCAAGAACTGAAGACCAGAAAAATAAATAAAAATGAAAATAAGGTAAATAAACAGACTGTGAAGTAGTTTTCCTGTGGAGGGAATTTGACTTTCATAACTTTTAGAATAAAATTCATCAATGACTCCATTCACTGAGTTTCATGACTCTTCAGGCACATAAAAAATCTGGAGGGAGAGAAATTACAGTAATGAGAATTTAAACTCTGGGGACAAAATTTGAGCATAGTTATCTTCTGGGAAAATCTGCATGGAGTGTGTAAAATCTATAGATAATATTTGTTTTTCAAATTTTATTTATTTTTTCAGATGGGAATAAAAAAGGCTGTAATACATAAAGAAAGTGTTTTGAGTAGCATGAAAAGTTTTTCATCTTTTCAGCTTTGCGCTTCGTACATTTTTCCATCAGACTGTATTTTCTGGGGCAATGCTGAGACTTTAACATGATAGAAATTACTAAATTTGACCAGAAAAAAAACAAACTGATGGATTGAATAAAAAAATAAAGAACCCCACTGCTTATAATTTTTGAAAACACTTTTAGATAGACTTGTCATTGCTGGGTGCTGATGATTTTTTTTAAAAATATTCTGTGGCTCTACCATCAGATCAAGGAGGAATGTCATGACTGTTATTTTAATCCCTCTCTTCCATTATTTAAATGGTAAAGTTGTCAAGTCTATATTGTAGAACATCAAAATATACATTTTGTAGTACCAAAATCATTAAAGTTTAACAATAATTAATTACAAATGCATCTGAAACTATAATCTGTGAAATATGAGCCCCTGTGAAATGATGGCCAATATTCCACTGAAAGTTTTTCACTTCTTTGGAGCTCTTTAGAGGCTCATTTTACTGCAGCTTCTGGATCTTGCTGTCTCAGCAATTTCCTCGTAGTTTGTTGTGAGCATGGTAAGTCAGCACGATAATTTTCAATGAATGTCACTGAATGTTACTTGAGGAAACTATAATAATGTTGTTCACTAGTAGGTACGTGAATTGTACTTGATAAACATGCATCAGTGTCTTTTTTCCAAATTATAATATGGAGCATTTTATGGTCAGTGGCACAGGCCATGATTAATTTATTATAAGAATTTTACCCTAGGGAGCAAGAATGATAATTATTTTTCTATTTCATGCTTCTTCCTTAGTTTTTCTCTTTCTTTTAATGGAGCACAGGCCTTGGGCATGTTATCTTTGTTTGCATGCATTGATATTTTGTTCACGGAATATGGATATATATACCAGTATTGTATTTATTGTATGCCTATTATTTATTTATTATATTTTATTGTACATCTATGGTTTATTAAATACTTTAATTAAAAGGTATTTAACATGATACAGGGGTGTCTAAAAAGGCCTTAAACTATTAAAATATGTTTCTTTTTCTAATAAAAGAAACATATGATGTTCATTAAATTGTAATTAAACTACAAAAATACTTAAAAACCTATTTTGAAGCAGTTTAAGGGAATTACATAGTTTCTCTGGTTACTTCATACAATCATGTTATTAACATTAAACTACTCTTCTGTCGTGTAATGAAGTTTTCAGACTGTTTTAATACTATTCTGACTTCTATATGCTGTAACCATATAGAAACAAACATTGTTTTCTTGGTCCTCAATCCCATTACAATCTTACTGTTTTTATATTCTTGTGCTCTTCAAGAAGCCCTACACTTTTAAACATCTATCCAGCAGTTAAATTCAGAAAGCCTCTAATTTGTAACTATATAAATAATTTCTAGACTGTGTTAATAGATTTTTTTGGGGGGTGTGGCCCACCTGAAACTTTGGTGTTCATGTAACACCTGATGTTGTTGGGATAAACTACGCAAATTCTCTAAACTACATTCTTCATAATTTTTTAGCCAAATAAGTGTAAATTTTAAATGAAATTCATAACCAGAAGAGAACAGTACTAAGGAGTACAAATATTAGAAGAGTTACACAATAAATCACATCTAAAAGGTTGTAAATGATGCTGAAAAAGCCCCTATTATTCACTCTGAAATTATATTGCCTTGTGGAATTCTGGATCTGGGGCATAAAAAGATACCACATTTATCAAGAAACAAAAGTTGAAAATACAGGGAGTTAGAAATTGTAAGTAGTAGATGATTTAGTGATCTGATCCACATATGAAAATAGTTAGTACCTGGATGTGAGAAAAAGTGTGACTTGCCAGAAGGTACTTAGTCATCCAATGAATCTGTTAACAGCACCAGTTGGCAAGAAATTGAAATTTTCATTTTTTCTCTAATGCTGTCACATCATATCATCTGAGGTGCATAATTTAGTCATGGACTGCCACTCTTTTCTATTTAACATGGTTTATATGAGCTTTTCAACTATAAGGAATAAAAATATTCATAAAATCTTGCTAATGATTAGATATTATTAGTTATTCTGGCTTGATGGCTTCTTTCTATTATCTTAGTGGAAGTCATATTTTCAGAATCTCCAAATGCATTTAACATTTCATGTTTCCAGAATTGTCCAGATATTCACATGATATTATATTGTTCAGTTTAGGAAAAATTGGTATGGTTATGTGGAAAGCTAAAATACACTGGTTGGACTTAAGGAAAGCAGATATTGCAGGTATTTAATCATTGAGCTTGTAACAGGATTTTTAAATTCACTGATAATAACAGTATGTAGACAAGCTTCTCATGTATGCATGTATTTACCAAATCAAGACCTAGCCAGACTGAGAAGATTGACTGGCACATCACTTCTGAGTCTGTTAAATTTAAAGTAAAATTCAAAATTACATCTTGGGAAAGCTCTGCTAATACTGCAGTGCCAACATAAGCGTGCAATATTTTTAAGGGTATCAGCTCATATTGTATGCCTAGTTGAATATAGATTTTGCTCTTAATAAGTTAAATACTTATAGTAAAAAGTGCAATTGTATTTCAGAATTGGAAATTATTGAATTTGCTCTGCTAGGATCTCTATGGTTATTGCATATAACTGTTGATCCAGAGGTGATTGGCATTTTTGTGGTTTAATTTCTCTTATCTGCTTGAGTTTGAAATTCTTCCATCTCTGGCAGCAATTATAACAAAGTTTAAGGTTCTAATCATCCCTGTTACATGTGTTGATTCATGACTTTTTCCCTGACACTACTTCATTTCAATATTTGTTTTCCAGATAAAGGCTTATATTCATATAATTCAGGTAAATTTTCAGCATGTCAGAAATGCTTATTGCTTCCATTTACATGCAAAATTTAATTTGATATTTTATTGATGTGCTTTTGCTACATATTGTGCAGATGCTAAATTGCATAAAAGTTCTTTGGCTTTTCTTGTCTGCTTTTCAGTGATAGGTCTTTTGTTGGCTTTCTTTCTCTATTCTTAACATTTCAATATTGATATTGGAGCAATATTGTAACACCATACTTGCTTTGCTTGCCTTTATTTTAGGTAGAACTATGGTAGGAAAACTGTAGTGAGCTTTATTAACTATACTAGAAAAATGCTATTTTGCTTAAATTGTATTAAAAGGTACGCTATTGTATTACAGCTGTTTGAGAACTAGTGTAAGTATTTTTAGAATACAGACATGGGGTAAGTGAAGTACTGGCAAAATCAGTATTTACATTGATATATATTTTTGCTGTTTCATGTTGATTTAAATCCTTCATTACAAATCCAGCTATATCTGAGAAATTTGCCTTAATTAAATAAGTAAATTAATAACATACAGTTTTTACAAACTTAAATTTTGAAGTGCATTTCATATGGGACTTTTTGCAGTTCCTGCAGTTTTAATTATTGGAATCTCTTTGAGAATTGGTTCAATTAATTATCTTTTAGTTGTGTTTAAAAAATGAAACACACACTGTTATGAAAATAGATCCATACCACAGTGGTGAGAAACAAAGCCTCCTTAAAGTATAGCGTTCTTGTGAGTAGTACTAATAAAATCCAGTTTCTATTACATTTGATGTCAGTCTCCCATATTTCTTCTATTCCTTTCTCTCCTGAAATAATCCTGCATTCTTCTCATGTTTTATGATATCTTCACATGGGAAGAGACAGTTTGTTGTGACATCTGTGGACTTGTACACATGAGGATTAGACACAGATTTTAGCTTGATAAAGTTTCCCCTCTACTAAATTTCTTCTTGATTCTGAGTTGTATCTCTCTCTTCTATCCAGCAACCATTTTCAAATATCTGTAGGAACTTGATAGAATTTGATATTTATACTCCTCTGTCAGTGTAGATGAAATTGGTCAAAAACCTCTAAACCCCCACTATTATGTGCAGGACTATAAAGTGACAGATTGACATGGAGACAGCAGGACTGCATGAGAAATTAGCTCGCACGAAGAACCCTCGGGTACAGGCTGGATGAATATCAGAGAGCAAATTCTTAAAACAGTTGTTATGAGACTGTTTTGGGGTTGCTTATATGTCAGCTTTGAACATAGAAGAATTATGGGCAATGCTAAGTGACTTTAAGTGGTTGTGAAGGCCTTCTGTGAGCTCCAGGGAAGGAACTGCAAGCATGCTTCACTACCCTTTCTTCCCCTAAGGAATTCACAAAATTCCTTGTAAAAGCTTCCTGCATCGTAAGGACAGGATTGGGAGCTTGGTCTGCTTTCTTTTTCTTTTTTCCTTTTTTTTTTTTCTCCACAAGAAAAGCACAGAATCCCTTAGCCATAAATTTGGCACTTCCTTCTCTGTTTAGGCTGACTCACACTAATTTTATTTCTCATTCTATTCTCTGTCCTAGTTCATTTTGATAACTATGTTGGTTGTTCATATGGGCTTTAGGATAGCTTTGAACCTCCTGTTTTAGTCTTCTCCTGAGGTCTGTCAGAAGTATCTGTGGGGAATAAATGAAGCACAGAAGGTATTTTGTATTATTTCCTCTGTATATTAGTAATAGAGTGAAGAAAATCTGTGTGCCAGCTTTAATTGACATGTGGAAGTTAGAAAGTTTTTTAGAACCCTCCACAGATTTTGGTTGCTTAGTAAGAAAGTATTTATGTTTGCATATAGTTTCATTCTTTTGGGAGAGTTCCAATTTTTTAGAATGTTGTTGTGGAGAGAAATGTGATTCTGGTGAAATAGAATAGAAGAGAATATTTCAGTTGGCAGGGACCTACAACAATCATCTACAGCAGCCCTGCCATTCAGTGCTGACCAAAAGCTAAACCATGTCATTTAATGCATTGTCCAAATGCCTATTAAACATTGACAGGCTTGAGAAAACCAAAGAATATTCTGTAAACATTTTTTCAGTTGTTTCCATTTTATTTTTATTCAGAAGTTGTTAAAGCTTTCCATGACCACCAACACTGCAGCCTATGAAAAGTTTACAAAAAAGCCCCCTTTCATTCGTGAAATTGAATGAAACACCTCATTTTTGTCTTTACATTGTTGTTAGCCATGAGGATGAAAAATGGAAATGTTTTTGTACTAAGAAACTACTGTATTATACATTCCTTTTCTGCCTAATAGAAAGTAAAAATGCAAAAGTAACAAATTAAATAGAAAGTACTTTCTAAATGGGAATTGAAAATAATGGTCCTAATGATTTTTAGCGATGGGGTTTTTCCCCAGCCCTGAAATGAAAGCAACATTGCAAGTGCTGTGAGCTTCCAGTTCTGCTGTGTACATGTTCTCGCAGAGCTGTTGTGCTGGGTGGAGTGGTGGCCTCAGAAGCATTGCAGGGAAGGAGTAGGTGGGCATGGAAGGGCAGGAGGATGCTTGAACATTGTCAAGTTCTGATGGGGAGGTTTTCCACCGTCCACAATGTAAGCTCTTCCTGGAAAAGTTTTACTGATAGTTTAAGGCTATTAAACCCCAGCTTGCTAAAGGTAATAAGAATATATATTTTGATCTCACTGGGGCAGGGATCATGCTGAATTAAAGCATTTTTATGAGGATTACAGTAGCATGGGGTCTATTTTGCCTGCAGTCTATAACTGTAATAATTGTTAATCTGGGTGGAAGGCATTTGAAAGTCTATATTTCCATCTATTACTGCCCAGCTATCAGACAAAAGGGGAATAATACCTCCAGTAAAGTTTTATAAATAAGCTACATACTACTGGAAGGGCATCAAAGAAAAAGTTAACTACAGGCAAACTTTTGGCACTAATAAATTTATTTCATGCATCTACTGTCCTGGAATATAAGCTTTTTACTGAATTCTGAATTTATGTTAGAATGGATTTAAGCTCCTTGCTCTTGATTTTAGGACCATATTTTGTAATGTATATGTCAGAGAGTTTAAGATACTCAGTAAACAATAACATTTTCATTCACAATATTAATTTTCAATAATTTGTGAGAGGCTTCAATGTCACATTTCCCAGATAAAATATGAGTTCCTCTTTCCTTTTTTTGTAATCAGTGGTCCAAATTACTTAATGAAGTAGTATTTTGAAAAGACATGGCTAAGGTGGGACAGATGCCTAAATCTTCATATTTACATTGTCAATAGGTTAAAAAGAAAATTGCCATCTAAAATTAATATACGGCAGATGAAATTACTGTTGCAAAAATTCTAAGAAATAAACTAATCTCCCAGCAATTGTACTGACATTTCAAATACTTGTTTCAATAAAAGGTTTTGCAGTCTTCCCTTTCTAGTTTGTTCAATTTCTGAAGTTAATGGAAGTTTTTTAAAATATGTATAGTCTGATTCCTTTGCAGAAGTTCTGTACTCCAGGCAGTAGTTCTTGATATTAAATATTTAATTGACATGCTTTCCTTCCTCCATCCTTCCTGAAAACATTGATTGCTAAAGATAAAATTAAGTAATTAATCCTGCTTTGAATTTCTTCTGACTTCTTTATCATCATTTAAATTCACATTTGTAAGGAAATGAAAAATATTACTTATACATGATTATTATTTTTCAATTGGTTTAAGTCTGTTAGTAGTTAGAGCTGGCTTGAAGCAGTTTTAGGAGATAGATGATCTGTTCTGAACAAGCTTCATATCTCATCTTACAGATCAAGCTTTCACATTTAAGGGATGTCAGATGTTACAAGAGATTCTCCTTTTTGCAATAGCAAAGACAGTTTGAGAAATCACTGAAATCTGATTTTTCCCTTGTTTTTATTCTTTCTCTACTTCTGTCTTTCGGGTAGGGTAGGTCATGCTTTTCTCAAGCTGTCTGAATCTTGAGTCTGAGCGGACAATCAACTATTTCTTAGCAATATACAGAAACAAAGCATTTCTTCTGGAAGAGTAACCAATCCTGGCCTGTTCACTTTCCCTTGCCTGTTCACTTCCCATGCCTGTTTCCCTGCCTGTTCACTTCCCTGAAGCTCAGATCTCTAAATCCTGGAAGGTGATTTGGAGTTGAGATATTAGGAGATTCTGGAACAGGAGGATGTGGCTTGAGAAGACACACAGAGAGAGAGAGGACCCTGTCTTTTATACCTGTGGTTTGTTGAAGCTTCTTAATTTCTCTCTTCCATGAGATGTATCCTGTGACAACAACAATATATAATTTTAGCTACACAGCTGGGAAGTCTAGAGCCCACTGTGACAACAGCTGACTATTTTCATCCTCAAAGATGCAAATATCTCCTCCAGAACACAGAATACAATATTCTAAAAATATGTTAAAGCAGATGTACTTAGCTGTAAATATAAACATAAATAAAAAGCAACCTCAGTTGTAATTAATTAGATTCATTCATAAGAATGAATTAGATGATGAGTAAATGATATCCATTCAAATCATAGTTGATTCAGCTTTTTTACATCTTTCATGATAAAATCCTTTCCAAGCATCCATGTGATGAGCATCAGCAAACTCAGTTGCCCTCATCTTCCCATTCTACAATCCTCTCTCTGATAGGGCCTGAGTGACATTATTGGCATCTTTGCACAGCAGCCCCAGACCCCATGTGGTAGTTTTGCCTGGCCCAGTTTTTGCCAGTGAACAGGGTGGGGTACAAAGATGGCTCCTGCATGTCCTGAGTAAAGATTCTGGAAATTTTCCACCATGTCCAGCAGAGCCAGTCTCTGATGGCTCTGAAAATGATGGACATGCTGCTGGTAAAACCTGGGCCAATTAGAGATGTTAGTTACGCCTCTGTGAAAACATATTTAAGAAGAAATCAAAACAATGTGAGCACGCACTTCTTTTTAGCCAGGGAAGGAGGAGGAGGAGGTAAAAATATGTGAGGGAGAACAACATGGAGGCACCAAGGTCAGTGGAAAGGCGGGGGAGGAGGTGCTCTAGGCGCCAGAGCTGAAAACCCTCTGCCAGCCGTGGTGAAGACCATGGGGGAGCAGGTGGTCCCCCTGCAGCCCATGGAGTCCAGGGGATGCAGAGAACCCCCCACAGCCTGTGGGGAGGTGCCCACGGCAGAG